>NIPM01000340.1:124497-211424 GCA_002738285.1 Holacanthella duospinosa | reverse complement strand
CAAAATTGGCTAATGGGAATTTAATGAGTAAAAAAGGTTTCGAGTCAGAACGTTCATTCAGTCAGAACTATTGGAAACATGAACTTAAATGAATTGTCGAAAAAGCATTTTTGGCACAATTCGAAAATTTCAGAAAAAATTTGTGCAACCGTTCGAAAAACCTTTTTTTTTGTTTCTTTTCTGTTTGATAGCGTGATGTATTAAAAGAAGACTAGGCATTTAATCAAAGCTTGACGTATCAATTTTAAATTTCATAAGGATGTACCCAAAAGCATTATCAAAATCTGTTTTTGGTACTATTCGAAAATTTAAAGAAATAATTTTTTATTAGCGTTGAATAAAATTTTTTTTAATTATTTCGTTATGCTGGTGTCTAGTGTGGAAAGGATTCTGTATCGCCCGGTGGTTAGATGTGAAAAGACTCGTACTTTCACAGTAGCCAAGAGAGGCTATGATCCACAGAGACAATGACAAGTATGAGTTAAAACTCTGCTATGAAATAAGAAGACCCATGGTCCAGTGTAGAAATACGCAGGCTACTCTACTTTTTGTCCCACACTAGTGAATACTTCAACAGAAAAGAAAACATTTGCCTATTGACCGAGAAGAAAGATAAGAAAAAATATTGAAGCAACTAATAGTTTCTTTGAGCGTAGAGAATTTTAATACCACTACCATTTGCAAATATTATCAGCAACATTAGCTAATATTTAAACTATTGGATTATTTAGCCTGTAATAAAAGCAAAGGTAGGTGATNATATTATCAGCAACATTAGCTAATATTTAAACTATTGGATTATTTAGCCTGTAATAAAAGCAAAGGTAGGTGATACATGATTTTTTCACTTTAATTTTAAATAATATAATAAAAGTAATTGTGTTTATAAATCAAATTATCAGACACACTACTGCATAAGACATCTAAACTAATATCTTAACCGAAAATCTATGTTATATCATTCGCAAAGACCAACAGGTAAAAGTATGGCAAAAATAAGCCAGCATACAAAATTTTGTTAATCAGGAGCCTTTTTGATAAACTTCGAAAAAGTCAATTAACAAACGATTTTTCATAAAATGAGCGGCCAACGAAATTTTCCGTAATAAACNATAAACTTCGAAAAAGTCAATTAACAAACGATTTTTCATAAAATGAGCGGCCAACGAAATTTTCCGTAATAAACCATTTTTCTGATAAATTACAAAATTTATTTGTTGCTTCCGAATTTACAAACTCAAACTTTCAAACTGAAAATTTGTTTGGTGCTCCAAAAATATTTGTCAAAACCCGGTATCAAATTAAATTCCTATCTTAATCCCGACCTTCTACGGTCGCAAAGTCGGATAGAAATTGAGGCTGATTGAAATCTGAAATAAAGCCCCAAATATTTATTTTAGAATTTTATTTTGGACATAGACTTGCTGATGAACAAGGTATGCTGGTTTCAAAATTTAAATATAATAATTTCAGTGAAACAGTTACAAAAAATTTGATGGAAATGCGCTTTCTAACTCACAATCATCTAAATATGTTATATATAAATATTGAAAATATTGAGACCATTGTCATATAATGTCAGGGTTGTAAGATTCCATGGTTTTAATACAAGCTCGGGCAAATAAATAGAAATTTATGTTATTTCTTTATGAACTGCTGTTAAAAAAGTAAATGAACTAAGAGAAAAACCTCACCATCGAGGGGTTTCTCTGTGAGGTCACTGAGCGAAAAACCTCACTGTGGTGAGGTTTTTCTCTTTCTATTTCAAACAGCTCATACTCAATCGTCTATTCCCTCTCAACTAATCCTAATGGTTTCAAGTCAACACATATCGCTTACTTAACAATGCATTTGCTACAAAAATCATTCTAATAATTGCATTAAAAATTTAGTTTTTATACCTAAATTTTACATGAAGGTATCAGTGGTTATTTTACTATAAAGTTTACCGTCAATCTTCTCTTGCTTATGAGCCTGGTTTGTTCATTTTTCAGTTCTGAACCAAAGCAAACGAAGTGAAGATAATGGAAAATCTTGCATTTAGCTAGGTGAAAAATTCCGAAGCTAACTGGGTTCGCTTATATGATGATTATGCATCTTAAATTGGCAAAATCTACTATATTCTCGATGTAATTTTACACTAAACCCTAATCCTTCTATCCAAATTGTTCAGATATAGTTTTTGAAAACTGTTTTTACCTAATGACCGGATTCGGGCATTTGCTATATGGCAAAATCTGCAAAATTCCCCACGTTATTTTATAAGCAGTTTTAATTTGTTTTAATTTGTAATTTCATTATTATGTTTTTTTTCCATCGGAACACGTCAAGATTAAATTAAGTGTTTTTCCACTTAAGGTGGAAAATTTTCTTTTACGGTTTTCGTTAATTCACATTCACTTTTGTTTGGTGTTTTGTTACTATTATATTATGGATAGTAATAGATCGGGTTGCAACTTATTCATCATCAATTCTACCGTCACTAAACTGTCGGCGGCTATGTGAGAGTCCCAAATAAGACAGAAGCAAGGAAACTTTAAAGTATTTCAATAAAAAATAACAAAAATTAAAAAACAAATTCAGTATTTCTGATGCTACTAAAGATTAGTTTACGCTCGTCATTCAATGCTCAATTGCTTCCGATTAGTCTAGTATTATTTTATTTTAAAAAGCAAGTCTTGACTAACCCAATATTTTGTTGATTAAAATGTTGTGATTAATCAATTCTACTAATTCAATGGTGAAGGTGTGTAATGTAATACGCACTGATAGTATACCTATCGATGTTAATAGAACAAATAAATTCATTGCAAGTTTGTAAAATGCAATGTTTCCAATTTGAAATTTTGCTTTAATAAATATAATTGAGACATTAATTATTTGAATTGCAGTTGTCAGAAAAGAAATACTTTTAAATCTTTTCGATTTTGCATGTTCCAATCGATCGTTTACCCACTCAATTGGGACCAACTTTAGCTTTGATGCGAATTTTAAACCATGAATAAAAGTCTTGTACTCGGCCTTGGTTAACATGTTGTTTTAAAAACTTGTTTGAAAATTCAAAAATCGAAATTGATTTTCAACGGATAACTCAGCTTATATCTTACGAATACTATCCGCACTGTTGAAACCCAGAAAATTGCTTATATGTTTGGCTTTAGAATACGAATATGAATCCTGAGGTCGAAAAAAAAATTTTTTTTTGTTGTTTTCTGAGTAGTGTTCTCCATGACTCCGACTCCGGAGTCGGAGTCGGAGTCGACTCCTTGACTCCGACTCCGGAGTCACCCGTGGTTTGTTATGGAGTCGGAGTCGGTGACTCCGGAGCAGGCATAGGCAAACAAGGAGTCGGAGTCAATGACGCCGGAGTCGACTCCACACAAATGGAGTCAGCTCCAAAAAAATGTCATGCGTAGAACTCATATAGCATTACATCACAAACAAAATACACATGTCAGTAAGGTATGGTACACTAAATATTGCAGCTCTGCTGCTACGTATAGGGGCCGCTTTAATTAACAGCTCTGCTGCTTAATATAGTGTAGCTGCAATATACAGTTACTTTGCTCATACTTTTAGGAGAATTTTAAAATTTAAATATTTTAAATAATGAAGGCATGCCGACGAAGAATCCAACAACTCAAAATTAGAAATTGTTTAATAATTTTTAAGACTAATACGTAAACAAGAGCCGGGACAAATGTCGGCAAGTCTTTCACAAATTAGTTTCAATTCATTGACCTCTCTCACGATAACTTCCTTTAATTTACTTTATTTTAGAGACTTGTTTTTTTTAATGGAATTCCTTGACAACTGCCAAACACAAAAATAAACATGTGCATAATATGTATTTGCGAAATTTAAGTAAATGTGAATTTTGACTCCGGAGTCAGTGCTCCGACTCCGGAGTCACTACTTATTTTCAAGGAGTCAGAGTCAGTGACTCCGACTCCGGCCAAACCCGGAGTCATGGAGAACACTATTTCTGAGCAATTTGAAATGGATATACAACTTGTCCTACTCGACTATATTTGAGGCGTCAAGATAGTCGACATTTTTAGACCACTAAAAGTCAAATTTAATAAATTGCAAACTCTTTTAGTAATAAACGTAATTTCACACGTATTCCATTTCCACTGAACCTCTGCTTGAGCAAGCTGAGATATCAAGATAATTGTACCACTGTTAATTCCTTGAGGCGAGATTAAACAGGATTGATACTTTAATTTATAATGCAAGTGTTGAGTACTGTTAAATAATTATTGCTACGACTAACGTCTTATGATGCTATATTTTAAGCATCAAAACTATCTACATTTAATGAACTAAAGTTGTACACCGAACTGAATATCTATCTGTGACTTCATATTCGTATTCTATATGCATAAGTGAACTGATAACGAAATGTCCTAACTTCGGTTATTTACAAAGATGCATTTACATGTGTCAAATTATCCTTTCAACTAAGAATTTCAATTTCTGGATCTCTTAGTTGAAGTTGACAATAGAGTTTCTGACGCTAATTTAATTGCACCGGAATATTTAATATTGGCAACTAAATATGAATCTTGATGGACACAAAATTTTCCTTATTAACACACCATGGTGTAATTAAAAATAAACGTATCTATGGAATATATATATGTTAGTTGCCACGTGTAATATAATTGGAAATTGAATATACGATATATCTAATATGATTCTTGAGCCTGACTGTNCTACGTATAGGGGCCGCTTTAATTAACAGCTCTGCTGCTTAATATAGTGTAGCTGCAATATACAGTTACTTTGCGCCTACTTTTAGGAGCATTTTAAAATTTAAATATTTTAAATAATGAAGGCATGCCGACGAAGAATCCAACAACTCAAAATTAGAAATTGTTTAATAATTTTTAAGACTAATACGTAAACAAAAGCCGGGACAAATGTCGGCAAGTCTTTCACAAATTAGTTTCAATTCATTGACCTCTCTCACGATAACTTCCTTTAATTTACTTTATTTTAGAGACTTGTTTTTTTAATGGAATTCCTTGACAACTGCCAAACACAAAAATAAACATGTGCATAATATGTATTTGCGAAATTTAAGTAAATGTGAATTTTGACTCTGGAGTCAGTGCTCCGACTCCGGAGTCACTCCTTATGTTCAAGGAGTCGGAGTCGGTGACTCCGGAGCCACACCAAAATTTTCTTGGAGTCGGAGTCAGTGACTCCGACTCCGGCCAAACCCGGAGTCATGGAGAACACTATTTCTGAGCAATTTGAAATGGATATACAACTTGTCCTACTCGACTATATTTGAGGCGTCAAGATAGTCGACATTTTTAGACCACTAAAAGTCAAATTTAATAAATTGCAAACTCTTTTAGTAATAAATGTAATTTCACACGTATTCCATTTCCACTGAACCTCTGCTTGAGCAAGCTGAGAAAATAATTGTACCACTGTTAATTCCTTGAGGCGAGATTAAACAGGATTGATACTTTAATTTATAATACAAGTGTTGAGTACTGTTAAATAATTATTGCTACGACTAACGTCTTATGATGCTATATTTTAAGAATCAAAACTATCTACATTTAATGAACTAAAGTTGTATACCGAACTGAATATCTATCTGTGACTTCATATTCGTATTCTATATGCATAAGTGAACTGATAACGAAATGTCCTAACTTCGGTCATTTACAAAGATGCATTCACATCTGTCAAATTATCCTTTCAACTAAGAATTTCAATTTCTGGATCTCTTAGTTGAAGTTGACAATAGAGTTTCTGACGCTAATTTTAGTGCACCGGAATATTGAATATTGGCAACTAAATATGAATCTTGATGGATACAAAATTTTCCTTATTAACACACCATGGTTTAACTAAAACTAACCGTATCTATGGAATATATATAGGTTAGTTGCCACGTGTAATATAATTGGAAATTGAATATACGATATATCTAATATGATTCTTGAGCCTGACTGTNGGTTAGTTGCCACGTGTAATATAATTGGAAATTGAATATACGATATATCTAATATGATTCTTGAGCCTGACTGTTCAGGTTATAATTAACCAGGCTTTGTCAAAAGTTTGTAATTATAATAGGTTGGTATGAATCATTATCCAAATCTTAAAATATCTAGTAGCATACTTAGGAATATAAAATTTTCTAAAGCTAGAAATGTCATTACTTTTTCGCTTCTGTTAATAGTATTATTTAATTAGCCACTTAAGGCCGTCGGAAGTGAGATATGAAATAGTTATTATAATTTTCGCGGCAATCCCTCTTGTGGTACCACATATAATTAAATGTTTGATGCTGAGATGTTATGATTTTAGTTATCGATGAAACTGCCAGGTAACATTTGATTTAATTCAGCAGCTAACACCTTAACTCATTACTTTTGTCTAGCTTGGTGATTGGAGGCTATTTTAATTCTCGTGCACGGTCTTGTGGATATCTGTCCGCCTTACCTACATCATATATCATATCTGANGGAGGCTATTTTAATTCTCGTGCACGGTCTTGTGGATATCTGTCCGCCTTACCTACATCATATATCATATCTGAGACAGCTGTGACTATTCGTCGACTAATCATCCCTTTGGGGATAGTCCCCAAAACTTGTAGCAAAGTTTGTTCATCCACCCAGATAGCATAAGACAATCGAATTTTGGTTGTAGTATATTTAGATAGTCGGGGAATTAATCAAAATTCAGAAAATTTATCGGAGTATTATAGGCCCTCATTTAGGTGAAGTCGGTGTGACATAGGACGCTACAAAATATTGGATCAATGGCTATAAATAATCGGGTCATAGTTTGTCTCAAAACATCAGACCAACGATTCATTCATTGTCATTGTAAACTGATAAAAAATAAACAAAAAATAATCGACCAAAACCATCCGATTTAGTCTGTGAAACTTTAAATCGGACCATTGCTGGGTCTGAATCTGGTGATGTTGGTCGTGCATGTGAATTATCATCTTCCGTTGTGCTTACACATCTAATAAGTCATATTCATTAAAATTAGAAGAAATTGACGTTATTCAGAATTTTGTCGTTGTTGAGTTCACAGAGAGTTGAGTTCATCGTCTTACCTTATAGAAAGGAATTCAAAGTGTTGGTGGTCACAAGGACAAAAGGGAGGTTACCCTACTTTNGGAGGCTATTTTAATTCTCGTGCACGGTCTTGTGGATATCTGTCCGCCTTACCTACATCATATATCATATCTGAAACAGCTGTGACTATTCGTCGACTAATCATCCCTTTGGGGATAGTCCCCAAAACTTGTAGCAAAGTTTGTTCATCCACCCAGATTAGCATAAGACAATCCAATTTTGGTTGTAGTATATTTAGATAGTCGGGGAATTAATCAAAATTCAGAAAATTTATCGGAGTATTATAGGCCCTCATTTAGGTGAAGTCGGTGTGACATAGGACGCTACAAAATATTGGATCAATGGCTATAAATAATCGGGTCATAGTTTGTCTCAAAACATCAGACCAACGATTCATTCATTGTCATTGTAAACTGATAAAAAATAAACAAAAAATAATCGACCAAAACCGTCCGATTTAGTCTGTGAAACTTTAAATCGGACCATTGCTGGGTCTGAATCTGGTGATAAGTTGGTCGTGGCTGTGAATTATCACCTTCCGATGTGCTTACGCATCTAATAAGTCATATTCATTAAAATTAGAAGAAATTGACGTTATTCAGAATTTTGTCGTTGTTGAGTTCACNTAATAAGTCATATTCATTAAAATTAGAAGAAATTGACGTTATTCAGAATTTTGTCGTTGTTGAGTTCACAGAGAAAAATTCTATTGAAGCTATCCCATCGTCTTAGCTTATAGAAAGGAATTCAAAGTGTTGGTGGTCACAAGGACAAAAGGGAGGTTACCCTACTTTNCCATCGTCTTAGCTTATAGAAAGGAATTCAAAGTGTTGGTGGTCACAAGGACAAAAGGGAGGTTACCCTACTTTCAAACAAGGCAACTCCAGACGCAAGTCAATCAAAACTTTGGCAGAAGTACTCATGCACTTTGTGCAAGTATTCTAGTAAATGTTATGAACTAAACTGTAAACAACTGTTAGTTACAGTCCCCTACGTGACCAACTGCCATCGATATCTTGCCACTGATTAATTCTGTTCATTTTAGTACCGTGTTAGTTGCTAGGCAGTTTTTGAATAAATCATCTAAGAAATCAAGGTCCAGTATTTTGGAAAGTGATACAAGTGAGCTGGTCCGGGGGAAGTGCAAGCCTAAAACTAAATCAATTACACACCAAAGCAGAGTGTTACATCATCTGACTCCTTGGATGGGTCAATTTCAGGAGGAAGCGATTCAGAGGGAGCTAATTAAAAGCTCCGTTGCATTCCAAAAGATAACGTTTCAAATTTGATTTCTAATTCTTATGCAATAGCAATATACTGAAACAACTCTACTAAACAACAGTGAAAGTGAATGGAAAAATCAGACAGAAGAAGGTGAAGAAACTCTCTGATGTCATCATTTTGAATAGCAATGAGTTAGACGCCTTCAAGGAAGAGCCTAGACGTAAGTTAATACTTATAATTTCAGTGCATTTTTGCACAGTTATTCAAAACTCTTATGATTGTTATTTAAAACCTTACAGGGTTTCAGGAGGTAATAGTGACTCAGTTCATCACCATGAATGCTAAAATTGATAATTTGGCATTGTAATGTGTGCTGCTACCAATGGCAATGAACCATCGAAAATTGGCCTAATTTGCATTTCCTATACTTCTGTATTGTAGTTGAGTTATTTATTCTTTCAGTTTACCATTAATAAAATTACTATTGAGACCATTTATTGCTGATTTATTTCGCAGCAGCATTGGCGCATTACAAATACAAACGTTGAACCACGAAATAGAGGTTTTATCGGACCTATTCCGCAGAAAATGAATGACCCAATCGTCGTCATAAGTGGGTAATAGTTGGTACATTGTTGTCCCAATGTTAACAATAGTCGGGTGGAAAGCAAAATTACTCATGCGCCTATAATAAAAACTGTGACATTCGTACTCAATCTCCGATCAAAGTTTGAGACTATTGGTCCAACTTCTTAAAGACTATTCTTTGCTATCTGGGTAAGCTGATACAAGGCTACTACCCTTCTCATTTTAAGGCAAAGTACAGCTGTATGCATATGTTTAGATTGTGTGGGAAGTATTCTGTATCGCCCAGTTGCTAGATGTGAGGAGACTCGTACTCTGACAGTATCAAGCGATGTTTTGATCCCCAGAGACAGTAATATGTTATGAGCTAAAAACTCTCCTTTGAAATAAAAAGAAGCATGATCCAGTGTAGAAATACAAAGGCTATTCTACTTTTTGTCTCATACTTGTAACTGCTGATGTCCACCCACGGTGCTGTAGATCTCTCGTCGTCGAGATACGATGTTGTGTTTGGTTATCCACTCCACCAGCCTACTATTTAGAAATTTAGTAAAAAGTTTGAGTGTGCTGNATACGATGTTGTGTTTGGTTATCCACTCCACCAGCCTACTATTTAGAAATTTAGTAAAAAGTTTGAGTGTGCTGCTCAGTAGAGAGATAGGAATTTACCGGTTCGAGGTTTTCGGGATTGAACACACTGCTGAAATGCAGATCCCATTGTACTGCCGATATGTTGTTAGCGGGTTCTGAGGTGCGTCCGAAGTATTTCACCGCTTTCCAAAACTTGGACGGTGTGGAAGATTGGTGCAGCTGCCGAGAGACTTGAG
This sequence comes from Holacanthella duospinosa, assembly GCA_002738285.1. Classification (NCBI taxonomy): domain Eukaryota; kingdom Metazoa; phylum Arthropoda; class Collembola; order Poduromorpha; family Neanuridae; genus Holacanthella; species Holacanthella duospinosa. Next base: position 201,667 of record NIPM01000340.1, on the reverse strand, counting down.
AAATGAAGTTATCCTTTTTCTGGTTAGTATTAATTGCGTATTAATTGTTGCTAGCAATGTATTCTTTGGCTAGTTGTTTCATCTTTCCACTATTCATTACATCATGTTTCATCTATACCTACATAAAAGCCTCAGCGAGCGATCTTTTCGTATTTAAGCATTTTTCAATCACTATTAAATCATTTAGGGCGAGTTTCTTGTGGTTTTGGAGATTTGAATAACTTGAGGTCTTTGCAGGTCTCAACAATTACAGAATATATTAAATTACCAGAGAAGTCCACGTCGATGAATTCAATCGGGGAATTACTTATTTTCAATTCAAGTGATTTTACAAATTCATAAAGCTCGGGTTGTTTAACTGGGATAGCGAGTTTTAGTTTACATATGTTTGACACGAGTAGTTGGGCGTCGATACGGTGGCTTCAAGGAAAGCAGTAATTGGAAATGATGCGAGTCAGTCCAGTCGAGGACCTCAAGAGAANATACGATGTTGTGTTTGGTTATCCACTCCACCAGCCTACTATTTAGAAATTTAGTAAAAAGTTTGAGTGTGCTGTTCAGTAGAGAGATAGGAATTTACCGGTTCGAGGTTTTCGGGATTGAACACACTGCTGAAATACAGATGCCATTGTACTGCCGATATGTTGCTAGCGGGTTCTGAGGTGCGTCCGAAGTATTTTNATGCCATTGTACTGCCGATATGTTGCTAGCGGGTTCTGAGGTGCGTCCGAAGTATTTTACCGCTTTCCAAAACTTGGACGGTGTGGAAGATTGGTGCAGCTGCCGAGAGACTTGAGAAATGAAGTTATCCTTTTTCTGGTTAGTATTAATTACGTATTAATGTTGCTAGCAATGTATTCTTTGGCTAGTTGTTTTATCTTTCCACTATTCATTACATCATGTTTCATCTATACCTACATAAAAACCTCAGCGAGCGATCTTTTCGTATTTAAGCATTTTGCAATCACTATTAAATCATTTAGGGCGAGTTTCTTGTGGTTTTGGAGATTTGAATAACTTGAGATCTTTGCAGGTCTCAACAATTACAGAATATATTAAATTACCAGAGAAGTCCACGTCGATGAATTCAATCGGGGAATTACTTATTTTCAATTCAAGTGATTTTACAAATTCATAAAGCTCGGGTTGTTTAACTGGGATAGCGATTTTTAGTTTACATATGTTTGACACGAGTAGTTGGGCCTCGATACGGTGGCTTCAAGGAAAGCAGTAATTGGAAATGATGCGAGTCAGTCCAGTCGAGGACCTCAAGAGAANGTCGATACGGTGGCTTCAAGGAAAGCAGTAATTGGAAATGATGCGAGTCAGTCCAGTCGAGGACCTCAAGAGAAGCAACTTCCCTAGCTAAGGTAGCGGTTATGAGAAGTAGGCCTATAACACTACATTTTCCGTTTGATTTATCAATAAATGTGAAATTATCTACTTCGTTACCTGGAAGAAACCCATTTCCTACTAGCACTCCCAACTCTGAAGCCCAAGATAGCAAGTTACTTCCGTTTATATTAACCACTAAATCTTAGCTGTTTCTCTTATGAAAAGGAACGGGGACTTCTAATCCTATTCTTATCCTAATACAATTTTTGACGGGCAAATGCATGATTTCTTGAAGAGATTGGCAAGATTGACTTGGATACTGATGAGTATACGAACACCAGAAGACAGGGTTCTGGTGAACAGATTTGGAACCATACTGTGTGTTCTGTTGATTTCAGAACAATAACTGTGNCCAGAAGACAGGGTTCTGGTGAACAGATTTGGAACCATACTGTGTGTTCTGTTGATTTCAGAACAATAACTGTGAATGAGAAGCTTTTAGCCCAACCATACACAACACCACCGGCAGGCCTACATTTGGTTCCTTTTGTCGCAAACTGTGAGAAATAATTATACAAGGTATCTAGATCATTACTACCCAAGTCGGCGTGAAACATAGTCTCGGAGAACATGAATAAATAATGACAATAGTAACAATGTNTCATTTTCACTTCCACTCTCTCTCTATGGAAGAGCATACGTTCCGCTTTTTAACTAATCCGTACTACTGTGCGGCAGGCCTACATTTGGTTCCTTTTGTCGCAAACTGTGAGAAATAATTATACAAGGTATCTAAATCATTACTACCCAAGTCGGCGTGAAACATAGTCTCGGAGAACATGAATAAATAATGACAATAGTAACAATGTNAATCATTACTACCCAAGTCGGCGTGAAACATAGTCTCGGAGAACATGAATAAATAATGACAATAGTAACAATGTTTATCTTAACCGAATTGAGTAATTGAAGCATCCTACCATCGGAAATATTATGCAAATTAAGAACACAACATCCATGATTCATGCTCGACTCAAATTTTGCTGAGTTATCTGAATTATTTATTTATTTAACACACTGTAATATAGCTAAGATGTATTTTAATCGATAAAATATTTTACGTAAAAATTGAATTTGATAGTCATCGTCCATGCCACATTTTTCAAGTAAATTTCAAACTGACAACAGCAATTTTGAATGCAACATTACAAAAGAAAAGGAACAAGACAGAAAATATTTATTCCACGCTGTAATCCCCTAATTTTGTACCAAAAGTGCTAAATTTTAAATTGATTTTGAAACTAACTAGACACTGTTGTTTAGGTTCGCCGGTTGTAGAACCCTCGGATTCGCAGCGTACGATACGAGCCGTGGTTGGCAATTTTTATTGTGGTTACCTTTTCTTCCTAAGCTGTGGATAGCTTCAAAATTTACACAGGATGTTAAAATATTAATACCGGTTGGGTGTGTCACAGGCACGTTCGATGCGTCCAGCACAACATGTAAAAAATTTGCATAGATTTGCCAAATTTGCTCTTGCATATTTTGACTTGACAGTCAATAGTGGATCTCAAATTCGTAATTTTCAACAAATTTGTTACTAATTGGGAAACCTCATGATGAAATTTCTGTAGGTTTATTTCCAGATTTGTACAAAGAAAAATCGACTGAAGTTATCAAATTTCTTTCCAAAATTAGTAGACCACCAAGACTGAATGCAATATCCTTACTCTAGACAAAGTTTCTGCTTTACGGATGCATCAATTGCTTAATTCCTCAATTGAATGCATGATTTTTACTTATTTTTCTATGCTCATCTAGATACGATCCTGCCTATAATGGAACCTTTGAGTGAGTCTTATTTTACCAACTTCAGTTGTAAAAGGTAAATACAGTTTTGATACATTTTTCACGGTTGCGCAGAAGAATTAGCGTACAAACAAAAAACAATGGTCATCTGTCTATATGGGTGACTTACAACGGGTTACGAGGCATAAATGACGAACAATTCAGTATNAAAAACAATGGTCATCTGTCTATATGGGTGACTTACAACGGGTTACGAGGCATAAATGACGAACAATTCAGTATGCCTTTTATCATGTTCCAGCAAAGTTCAGCATTTCTGCTTCAAAACTGCATAAGTAAAATTAAAAGCACCAAAGCTTTACAATGACATAAGTACAAAGGCAATNCATTTCTGCTTCAAAACTGCATAAGTAAAATTAAAAGCACCAAAGCTTTACAATGACATAAGTACAAAGGCAATTCCTTGCACAATATTATCCAGTAGTGTCATTTTAGCCTTTTCTTCCATATGGTAAAATTTTCCTATTTCGCATTTCAATACAGGGATGCTTCGTACTTGTCTCGTTCTTAGATTTAGTAATTGTCTACTACTCAAATATATAAAATTTCTTCTCATATTCTTTTTCAATTTAGAAGAAATATTGTATATTGATGACACCATCACGGCTCCAGGTACAATCAATACAAATAGCAATATCAATTGAGCAATGAGGATTGTCGAAAAAATTATGCCAAACTTCACCCTGAGTTTGACCAAAGAATACGCACAAGCAAGCGTGGTTAGAACTAGAGAAAGTTTTGCGAGCGGCATAAATATTGACCCGTAGACGTTGTTGTGCAAATTTATAAGAATCACAAATCCTCTGTGAACTTCAAGAGTTTTTTCGCAAGTATCCATCCATGTGATTTCTGAATCTAATGAAGTACTGACGATCCTTTGCCAATCAATGCTGAAAAAGATAACATGTAATTATTAAACAATTATTGATTCATCTATGCTAACATTTGTTTATTCGTTCCTGCAAGATGCCATANTAACATGTAATTATTAAACAATTATTGATTCATCTATGCTAACATTTGTTTATTCGTTCCTGCAAGATGCCATACTTGACTTGACTTATAAGTGGGTAATTTGATAAATATAGTTTTGGCAAATTTCAGATTAGCTGACCCTGGTTAACGTGAACCCGTTGTTTAATCCATTGTAGAGGCACTATGGAAAGGCAATTTGCTGAAGCATGATATTTGATCTAGGGTATTATCAAAACATCGCTACGATGCAAAATTTATTGTGGTTGCCGTCTTCCTATGTAGTCAAAGTGCCTATGATTTTAAACGGAAATATGCTGGAAACTTATTCATTTTAACACAATGTGTTGTACAGAATTTTCATTGGATTAGGATTTTGCTGCGTTTTCAATTTCAAATTCAAATCCTCCAATACAGTAGGTGTGGAGTTGAACGTTTAGGAGAATAAGCGGGGATTTCTCTGACAATCATTTATAAAATCGTAATTATAAACTAATGATACCTTGTTTTTGTTAACCAAAATCGTTGTGTAATTAGAGACGTAATGAAACTCATCACAACCACATAGGATTCGCAAACACAGACTAGGTAACTCCAAGTAAGCAACAGTGTATACACAATTGTAAATATTGATGAATCAAATGCATCAACAGTAACTAAAATCGATTGAATTAAGAGGCAGATGCCTGTAGGTAATACTTGTTGAAAGAACGCTATGAATAGCTTTTCCCTTCCCGGCTTCACTAGATGTTGGACTTCGAGATACTTCTTTCCTGAAAATATGAAATAATGCAATCATTATTAGCTTATTATAATTAAGGTCATCAGTCAATTGTGCGACCGTTGGACCTTGATGTACCGATTCTTTTCTAAACTGCTTGTTTGCAGAAGAACTAGCATTAATCTCAAATTCTTGGTAGATTAAATAATTTCTCCATTAATAATCCAGCATAACTAATAAGTCAGAATGTGAGACTTTGTGGAATTTTGCCGCATTACTCCGAAATTGACTAATGGGAGTTTAATACGTAAAAAAGGGTTTCGATTGACAACTTTCATTCCGTCAAAACTTTTACAAACATGTACCTAAACGAATGATCGAAAACGCATTTTTGGTACATTTCGAAAATTTCAGAAAAAAATTTTTACGAACATTCGAAAAATTTTTTTTTGGTTTTTTTAATTTGATAACGTGATATGCTAAATGAACACTAGGCATGTAGTCAAAGCTAGACGTATCAATTTAAAATTTTGTAAGGATGTATCCAAAGCATTATCCAAATGTGTTTTTGGTACTATTCGAAAATTTAAGGACATGAGTTTTATGAGCTTTCGAAGATTTTTTTTTAATTATCTCGTTATGTTGGTGTCTGTGAAAAGTTCAAAAGGTAACATTTGCTCATTGACCGAGAAGAATGTTAGGAAAAAAAAATATTGAAACAATTAATAGTTTCTTTGAGTGTAGAGAATTTTAAGACCACTATCAATTCAATTATTATAAGCAGTGTTAGGTTATGTAGAAACGACTGGATTATTCAGCCTGTTAGGTTGACCACAAAGAAGAGATATAATAATAAAAGAAAAGGTAGTTGATAGATAATAACTGAGAATGAATTAAAAGCGTCACACGTTCCTTTTAATTGATATTACACAACGATCACTTAAATTTAATAGAATATAATAAAAGTAATTGTGTTAATAAATCAAATCATCAGATACGCTACTGCATTGGACATTTGAACTGATATTTTAACCGAAAGTTAAAATACCATTAGCAAAGACCAGCAGGCAAATCTATGAAAAAAATAAGCCAACAAACAAAATTATTTTGTTTCTATTCTAAAAATATTTTTACTCTGATTCCAAACCGAGGTTTTTTTCATGTTACCAAACATTTTCTTCGATATTAGCCTTAGCATTCCCATGATTCAAATCAAGTGTTGCTCTAAGATTGCTAAGATTTTAATTTTACTCATCAAAATTGGTGAAGTTTGGTTTTATACTAGCCCTAATACTCGGATTCTGTTATTTCCTAAAATTAGCTATTCATCATATGGGATAATTGAAAAAATTGAAAAGCCAATTTAAAACTGTCCTTTTCGCTCAGCTTTTCGCCTAAGTAGAACTCATGATTAATCCCTCCCTCGCAGGAATTATTTAGCTTGAGCTAACAAAAAAGATTTAGTTGAAGCAGTGAAATACAGAAGCCCCTTTTTATGCAAATAAAAAGGCACTGTGGTGAGGGTTTTCCATTTCCATTTCAAACATCTCTTACTCAATCGTCTTTCCCCTCTCAAATAATAATTGGTTATGGTGCTTAAATTTTACATTTTACGTGAAGATCATTGGTTATGGTACTTACGCCCGATTTAGTGATCTCTCTATCTTACCTTTGCCGTATCTCGTGTCGTCACTATGACGTATTGTGTCGTTTACGAGGCATTTAGGATTTTTTGAAGCATAAAAGGTGACGCCACACTTGCAGGCAATTTTTTGCTGCGTGTTGCGTTAACGTTTTTCCGCAGCATCAGGCAACTTTTTTTTTGTGTGTTCACACATAAAGTGTTGTGAGTTCACACACACAAAAATTTGAGAGAAAGTTGCCTTTGCAGACACAACCAACTTTTTGATGTGGCTAAGCTCCCTGTTTCCAAAAGTCAACTAATCAAGAAGAAGCAACTTTTTCTGTTTCGAAAAACAGCTTGGTCGGACGAAGCTGGAAAAAAAGTGATGCGCATCANAAGAAGAAGCAACTTTTTCTGTTTCGAAAAACAGCTTGGTCGGACGAAGCTGGAAAAAAAGTGATGCGCATCAGGTTTTTTAGCATTATCTCTAAATTGAAAATTTAACTTAAAATTTTTAAATCACCTATTCTTCACTTATTAAAAAGTTGAAAACGTTTAACTTTTCTCAGTTAAGATAAAAGAGACGAGAAAGAGAAAGAGATATCATCATTAAATGTTTTCTCTCAAAGCATTCTCGCGTTGTGTCGCTGAAGCAACGCTTGAGAGATGCACAGATGAACTCTAAATTGAATAATCTATCCGTCCTCTAAAAGATTACTCAAGAAAAGGATAAGTGAAAGTGATCACTAAACCGGGCGTTAAATTTTTCCCGTCAATGGTTTCTAGCATATGGCCTGATTTGTTCACTTTTCAGTCNATCACTAAACCGGGCGTTAAATTTTTCCCGTCAATGGTTTCTAGCATATGGCCTGATTTGTTCACTTTTCAGTCTTTCACCAAAGCATAATGAGTACTTCGAAGTGAAAATAATGGAAAATCTTGCATTCAGCTAGATAAAAACCTGTAATTAGGCGAACCTAAAATTCCGAAGCTAACTGGACTTAGCTTCGCTCATATGATGCATATGCACCTTACATTGGCAACATCTACAATATTCTAGATGTAATTTTACACCAAACCCTAATTTTTTCTATCCAAATTGGTCAAGTATAATTTTTGAAAACTATTTAATTAAACTTTAATTTTGATAAATTTTTTTATAATATCCGGATTCGAGTATTACCTAATTTGAAAAAATTCCTAATGCCATTTCACATCCAAGTATTTCATTATTATATTTTTTCCATCCGAACACTTCAAGCTTAAATCAGTCTTTTCCACTCAAGTTGAAAATTTTTATTTTGCGGTACTCGTGTTTATTCACTTTCACTTTTCGTTTGGCGTTTTCTTGTCCGTTATATTAGGGCTAGTAATGGATCATGGTTGCGATTGATTTATCAGCAATTCTGCCGTCACTAATCTGTCGACCACTGTGTGCGAGTTCCAATTAAGACGTAGAAATAAGGAAACTTTAAAGTATTTCAATAAAAAATAACAAAAAAAATTCAGTATCTCAGTTGTTAGTGAAGATGAGTCATTAAAATGCTCAAATGCTTCCAATTACTCTAGTATTATTTATTCTAAAAAGCAAATTTTTGACTAACCCAATATTTTGTTGATTGAAATGTTATGATTAATCAATTCTATTAATTCAATTGTGAAGGTCTGTAACGTAATACGCACTGATAGTAGAACTATCGATGTTAGTAGAACAAATATATTCATTGCAAGTTTGTAAAATGGAATATTTCCAATTTGAAATTTTGCTTTAATAAATATAATTGAGACGTTAATAATTTGAATTGCAGTTGTCAGAAGACAAATACGATTAAATTTTTTCGATTTTCGATGTTCCAATCGATTGTTTACCCACTCAATTGGCACCAACTTTAGCTTTGATGCGAATTTTAAACCATGAATAAAAGTCTTGTGCTCCGCCTTGGTTAACATGTTGCTAGAAAATTTTAAGTTTGGAAATTTAAATTGATGTTCAAAGGATAACTCAGCATATATCTTAAGAAGACTATCTGCACTGTTGAAACCCGGAAAATTGTATATATCTTTGGCTTTAGAATACGAATATGAATCCTGAGGTCGAAAAAAAAAAAATTTTTTTTTTGTTATTGAATGAGTAATATGCAATAGATATACAACTTGTCCTACTCGATATTTGAGACGTCACGATAGTCGATATTTGTAGACCACTAAAGGTCAAATGTAATAAAATGTAAACTCTTTTAATAATAAACATAATTTCACACGTATTCTATTTCCACTGAACTTAGTAAGCTGAGATATCACGAACGATAATTGTACCACTGTTAATTCCTTGAGGCGGGATTAAACAGGATTGATACTTTAATTAATAATGCAAGAGTACTGTTAAATAATTATTGCTAACGACTAATGTTTTATGAGAATATATTTTAACATCAAAACAATTTCCACCTAATGAACTAAAGTAGTTATACCGAACCTGACTGTGACTTCATATTCGTATTCTATATGCATAAATAAACTGATAACGAGATATCCTAACGTTGGGAATTTACGAAGTTGCATTTACATCTGTTAAATTAGCCTTTCAACTAAAAATTTCAAATTCTACATCTTTTAGTGGAAGTTGACAATAGAGTCTCTGACTCTAATTTTAGTACACTGGACTATTGAATATTGGCAACTAAATATGTATCTTGATGGATACAAAATTTTTCTCATTAATACACCATGGTTTAATTAAAACTAACCGCATCTTTGGAATATTTATAGGTTAGTTGCCACTTGTAATATAATTGGAAATTGGATATACGATATAATCGAATATGATTTTTCAGTCTTACTGTTCAACTTATAATTAAGAAAAATTTTGTGTCAAAAGCTTGAAATTATAATAGATTGGTCATTATCCAAATCTTAAAATATCTAGTAGCATACTTAAGACTACAAAGTTTTCTAAAGCTAGAAATGTTATTACTTTTTCGCTTCTGTTAATAGTAATATTAAATTAACCACTTAAGACCGTCGAATGGGAGAGCTAAAATAGTTAATATAATTTCCGTAGCAATTCCTCTGGTGGTACCACATGTAATTAAGTCTTTGTCGCTGACTTTACGATTTAAGTTATCGATGAAATTGCCAGATAACACTTGAGTTAATAAAGTAGCTATCACCTTAACTCATTACTTTTGTATAGCTTGGTGATTGGAGGTTATTTTAATTCTCGTGCACGGTCTTGTGTATATCTGTCCGGCTTACCTACATCATGGATCCTATCTGGGACAGCATATGGCTATTCGTCGATCTAATCATCCCTTTGGGAATAGTCTCCAAATCATGTACCAAAGTTTGTTCATCTAAGCTGATACAAGTCTACTACCATTTCATTTTTAAGGCAAAGTTCTGCCTGTATGAATGTTTAGCTTTGTAATGTTGATGTCTAGCCTCGGGTCAGTAGACCTCTCTAATCGATGCATAATTCAGATATACTTCTGTTATATGTATTGGCACAACTCTATTAGATCTGATTTATCTTGTTGTTGTAAAGCTTCCTGTTAAAACGCAAACGAGTTGTTGCATCCTTTCTCTCAAACTTATGTAGAAGCAAAAAGATCCGTTTACTCTCCACTGCGTTTTGTTTCGCAAAACACATACAGAGGCGGAAAAGTAGAAGAATTTTTGGAAAAGGAAATTAAGAAAAGGATAAATGTTGCTCCGGGACAATGATAGTATTTTCATCAGAAAATAAATTTGACTTAGCGAATTGATTGTTGATTAAGAGATTGTGATTATCCAATTTTAGAATTTCAACGTGGAAGATATTTAATGTAATGTGCAATAATAGAGCTACCGTAATTAACAGAACAAGTATATACAAAACAAAGTTGTAACATTCAATGTCTCCTGTGTGAAATCCAGCTATAATATATATAACCGAGGCGCTAAGCATTAGAATTGCAATTGCATATAAGAAGTTTCAATTTACCGTTTACCAAACTAACTGGCAAAAATTTCAAATTTGGTGCGAATTTTATACCATGGACAAAAATGTTGTACTCCATCTTGGTTAACATTTTAGTCTCTATGAATACTTCTTCATAAAAATTGAAAAATTTGTTTTCAAAGTTTAAATCAAAATGTAACTTAGGAAACTATCCCATGACTGTCAAATCCACGCTCTGATGGTCATCGTTGGGAAATTCAAGTCAACGATTCACCACGTCACCGTACACCATGATCAGACTCTCGACACTTTCGTCCAACGGTTCTGCGAACTGGTTTTATTCCAGACTGCCAAAATGCATTTGAAAGAGGAACAATAGTGTGATCAACACTTCAAATACACTTAATGCAGCGATTTCACAGGAAAGTACATACAGAGGGTTCAGATAACGATAGGACGGGGTTACCCTAGTTCACATACTCTACCACCAGTGATGAGAAAACCCAAAGCATTTTGAAAATTTATTTGGATTTTGTTTTAATTAATTTAAGTATGATAGCATGGTTCAATGAATCATCTGCTCAAAATGGTCACCATCCATCGCTAAGAAATAATTCAGACTGTCTGTAACAGTAGCAATACTTAATAACTATTAAACGGAGGTTGGGTGGAATCCCCATTACATACAACAAAACACAAGAAGAAAAACAAATTTAACAATGATAAACTGATAAACAAATAACTAAAGTTATTTCCAATTTCTATTTGTAATTGTGCCAATTTATTCAAATCAGATTAGAAAGAAATCGTTGAACTCAACAGATATTAGGTAAAATCACTCGTGTCACCCAAGCCGCATGCCCATTTTTGTTAGTGGAGGGACAAACAGGGTGGGCTAGAGTGGGTAACCCCGTCATGTCGTTATCTGAAACCCTCTGTACAGTGTGTCACTCCTTTAGTGCAATTTACACCACAAACGGTTGTGCATCCTACTCACACATTAGAGCTTTACAAGAGATTGTGACAAGGAAACTGATATTGAGTTCCTTCAGAAGTAACTCGAGTTTTGCCCAGACACATAGGTTCAGTATCATGCCTTAAAGCAAAAGTATAATGACTTAGGACACATGACAAAAGTGATAACAAATTCCGCACAACAGGACAACTTTTCTAGTCGGATTCCTCATCATTTCATACAGAAGAACTCTAGTTTGATGAACAAATTTTGAATGGTATTCGATGGGTCGGCTAATACAAAAAATTAAAAGTCACTCATCTCATGGTGGGACCTACAATTCAGACCATCTTGGTTAATATTTTGATCTTATAACAGCTTTGTCCCAGAAATTGAAAAGCTTGCTTTAAGTTATTAATCGCGAACAGCGAAGCTAGAGGGCTTTATAACATCGTGATATCCGTTTGTCTCTGTATCCGTTCGTAGGTCCCGACGCAATGCGTATAATTAGCTGCATCAGTGCTAATTACATAATTAAAGAATGTAAAACCAGTTAACATAGTTGTTAATAAACACAAATGCTGCAGCAAAAGAGCGTAACAATATCACAAAAATCTAATTGTGCTGAAATTTATAACGCCCTTTTTAGTTGATTTGGTGTAAAATGAGTTGTTCCGCTACTGTTTTCAAATGTGTAATATATTTTTCTAGCTCGTCATCGTCTATAAGTTTAAAATGTCTATTTTTTGTAAAATCAAGTAATTTGGGGAAATGATGCTCATTAGACAAAACAAGGAGAATCTATTTCCACAATTTCAATGTTACATGAAACAAAGGATTGAAATCGTTTATGTAAATATTATCGTAACATCATTTCAATTCCGGCACTTCTTAGCATTATTCCATCATAAGTTGAGGTATCTTGTTGGAAACTAGTGCTAGTCAAACGAAACACGTAGCGTCGATTTGGTTAGTAGATGCTAATATGATCCATCAAGTTTATTCGACCTATTCCATGTTCGATCAGGTCGAGATGGTTATTCCCCTTCGTTGTGGAACAAATGATCGAGATCGGGCTCGGGACTTTTTTATCGTTGGTAGAAAAATCGAGATCGGAAGATTTCTCAACTTTAGTCGAAAAATCTCAATCAAGATCGACGTCCACCGACCTCTCAATCAGGAGATTGATGTTGGTACACGAGTTCTATGCGTTCGCTTGTCTTATGCAATATCGTATCGTAATTCAATAACCTTTGTATTTTCATACGAGTGTATGTTGGCAGATAGAAAAGCTGTCTCTTATACCAGTTTTGGGTTTGTTAGTACTAGCGTGAGGAAAATATCGATCGAGATCGACACTGGTATAGCTGTTCTTCCAATCAAAAATCGAGATCGATCAATCTCTCGACCGGAAGATGGAGATCGACATTGGCGTAGGTGTTCTTCCAACCAAGGGTCGAGATCGGCACTCAGTTCATCGATCTAAGGACAGATAGATGGGTCAGTGTTGCAACTGTGGATCCATCTATACTATTAACTATTTATTCATGTATCTATCCATACATTTATCTTTTTAACCATTTACCTATGTATCCATCCACATACAGCCAATTCAGAAACGAATGCAGTAGTTTTTTTTTTGAGTTGTGTGATAGCGAAACAAAGCGATACAAAAGCGAAACTAAGGGAACTTGGAATATTACGAACAAATTAACTAACTACAAAATGAAACAACAAAGAAAATTCTTATCAATGAAGGACAATGATAGTAAGGTTGGTCATACTACAAGCGAGATAAGTGATATATTTGCCAAACACTTCACTAATGTTAACAATTCATGTTATATGAAAAGTACAAAAACGCAAAATCATTTCAACTCTAATATTTCTGCTTTAGTTACAGAGTCACAAACAAAAACAGCAGTTCTACGAACTAAATCCGGAATTGTTAATAATACAGAAGTTCCGATAATTTTCATGAAAGGTATGATTGGACAACTTAAGGATCCTATTAGCAAGATCTTGGGAAAAATAATTGAATCCGAAGAATATCATAATGAATGGAAAATTGGAATCGTCACTCCTCTGTACAAGAACAAAGAGAAAATGGATATACCAGAAAGTTACAGACCAATTTCTAACACCAACTTTCTAAGTAAGGTTTTTGAAAGAATAGTTAAAAGTAAACTTACCTCTCATCTTAAAGAAAATAATATGCTAAGTGATGATCAACATGGATTTAGAGAAGGTAGGTCTTGTGACACAGCACAAAAAGTATTAACGAATTTCATTTACAGAAACTTAGATAAACAAAATGGTAAAGTCCCAGTAGGGTTTGTGGATTTAAAAAAAGCTTTTGATTCCGTTAATCATGATTATCTTATTGATATTTTAAAACAGGAGTTTAGAATCGACACAAAATATGTCGCCTTAATAGACTCGTATCTACGAGGTAGAAAGGTAAAAATGAAAATTAATGAAGAACTCTTTGAAGAATACTCGATCGAAACTGGCGTTCCACAAGGTTCAATTCTAAGACCTTTATTGTTTTCGTTATTTATAAACAATTTGATTAGTTTATTTTCCGGAATAAACGTTCATATCATACTGTACGCAGATGATCTAGCCATTTTCACTTATGATGAGGATGTCTTCAAGGCAATTAATAACTTAAAATTAGCTTTGGAACAACTTGATATATGGTGTATAAATGTAGGCATCACAATGAATTATAATAAGACTGAGTTTATGATTTTCAGGAAACAAAATGACACAAAAGAGATACTCCCAGAGGTGATAAATTTTAATAATAGTCTAATAAGAAGAACTAATATTTTCAGGTATTTGGGAGTTCTGCTAGATGAAACTCTAACGTTGGATGAACAAGCGCAAGCTGTTGAAGCAAGGGTTGCAAGAGGATGTGGGCGCATACTACACTTAAAACGAGCCTTTCATATTTTTAAAATAGTATTCAATGCACTGGTGTTGTCTCAGATTAATTTTTGCTTCAGCATATGTGCTGATGAACCACAAAAGTTTCCAAGTATTCAACGAAAAATTAACAACTGTCTAACACGATTTTTCTAGATGGCATAGGGTAAGGTTAAGTATAACAAGTACAACAAGGCAAATTCTAACATATTTACTAATTCGAAATTTTTAAATATGGATAAGCAAGACTATTTTCACTTATATGATCAATGTAACATATTGAGTCTTGCAGAAAGAATGAACTATGCGTGTTTAATCGAAACCTTTACACTTGAGTAATATTGAAAAGCTTCTTGATTACTTCAGACTTAAACAACACTAGAGAAACTCAAAACTTACACAAACTTTAGTGGTTCCCACTTTGAGAACAAAATTTTCTTCAAAATCTATTTACGTACATGCAATCAAAATATGAAATGAATACGTACAAGCAAGAAAAGGTAAGGTTGAAGATTCTTTGACAAAATTTAAAAATGATGTAATCGTTTGGGTCAAATTAAATAGAAATGACATCTACGCGTCTTACTAAACAAACGATTAACAAACAAACATACAAAATGACGATTGACGAATTAACACTCGAGTCAGCCCATTTCCATTTCCATAATTAAAAATTAACAAAAAGATACAAAAAAACAAACAAAACAAGTGCTGAGTGACACAATAAACCATTCATTAAAATTTAGTTAGGCCTTTACAGGCGTGTCTGTTCAAATTAACATTGTAATAATGATGATCAAGACACGTAAATAAATTCTTTGAAATTGAAATTACGGAAAAAGCTAAAAAATTGAAGGCGATGAAACGGGAGCATTATCCAAGAGTGAAAATGCCAATTCCTTTAGGAAATAAAAGATGTCTCTTTTGCTCTAGTTCTCTATAAAGTGAGATCTAATTAGCTACTTGCAGATGTTGGAATGGTGATTATGTAGAACCAACTTGTAATTCAATCAATCTCTTGTTCGATGGAAAAGTGACCTTTCTCCACTTTCGCTTGCGTCCCTCTCTTCCACCATCCAGATGACAGACGCCCTCTAGAGGCGCTTGGAGTCTGGTTCCCATCTCTCCCCAGAAAGTCAATTAGGAATCCCATTTTCCTCATTTACGTCCGTGATTGTTTGGCCTGACCATACCTTGCCCTAGACAATTACCCCAACCACTACCTAAATCCTATCCCCATAACCCCCATTTGTGTCTTACAGTCTATTCTCCCCTCCTGAGTTTATTTAATAATAATTTGTTGCTGATCTTCACACAAATATTTCACTTCTGCACTTAATATATTGTTGTATACAGGGTGAGTAATCGTTTTTAGTACTCTCTTTCTCCACTTTCACCATAGCTCCTCCCAATCTATGTGGTTTCTTAGAATATTTGGAGATATCAAATCAAAAGGATTATTTTTTAGTAAAAGTGATTTTGTAATGGCGATGACGAGAGGTGGTTAGTTGAGAGAATTAAGCCAAAGTGGAGAATGGGGTATGATACCTTGAGATCTACTCCACCTAGCTCAACAAAGAACCTGCCGACCCCTCACTCTGCTTCTCTGCTTTATTTTGTGGGAATACACCAGGCTGTAATTCTAATTGGTCCTTAACTGAGAGTAAAAACCAAGTCCAGGAATGACCCTGCTGCACTATGCTTCTTAACTAAGTCTTCACTTTTTGAACTCAATTGAGACAAAAAGTGAAGACTACTTACGAAGCATATGACACACTCTCATTTCTTATTTCAATCTAAATTCCACCCACTCGTATTTTGGTTGTTTCTTCCAACATTCTGCCATAGCCGACTGTCAATTTTCATATAAAACCTCCTCGCGGTGACATGGAAAAATGACGTCATGTGAAAGCATGGTTTCTAGACTACCAAAAAGTTTAATCACCCTGTATTTATTAGATGAATCTGTAGTTGTATAGACAAGTGTGGTAATTGTGAGTGTGGTAATTGTGAAGTTTAAAAAAATTGTTTTAATTGAGACTTTTGCGGGAATTCTTCCTTCGAGAATACAAACAATACATCTGTCTATCCTTGGGATATTTGGAATTTTAAAAATTATCCTAAAACTTGCTGAATAATTGCCAGAAACTAAAAAACAAAAAAATTACAATTAAAGAGTTCTAAATTCCGACTGGAAAGTTGGAGACTGCCGCTGCTGGATTAATTGTAAGTTCTCAAGCTTTTGTCAATCGATAGCCTAGAAGTACTAGATTGACTTGCGGAAGAGAAATTATTAATTTATCAAGTTTTGAATTAATTATTCGAGTTTCACAATTACCACACAAAATCCTCAAATGTGTGGCAATTGTGAAATTTTAAATCCCAATGCTTTTGGCATGGGCTCAACGACTTGAGTTTTATACTCAAAATTCTCAAGAATCCAAGGGACGAAAGACATGCTAAGAGATAGGGTTTCAAAATAGCTCAAGCATTAACTTCTGAAGGTTTCCATAAATACCGAAAAGGTTCCCATAAATAGCCAGAAAAGCGAATCATGTTCTAGTTTTCACTATCAACATCAGTCTCATGTTCTCTATCACCTTATGAATAAAGTTTAAGTTGGAATGACCGTAAATTAATTCTACCTAGTTTTCACAATTACCGATCCCTTCAGAAGTAGTTAGAGCTTTTTGAATTTTTTTCCCAATCCCTGGTTCGCAAACCTCATATAAATATAATCAACCTAAATACTCAAACTTTCTCATAGTGTAAGCCTACCAATATGCAGAGTCGGGCACTGTAAAAATTGCTCACACATTTGAGGATTTTCGATACCGATGCGAAAAGTTATTTTATTCTGAGAAGCAGACCAATAGAATAAAATTGAAAATTGGAAATAAAATTCTGGTTAGGGATGCAGTTGGAATCGGCCGTAAAAATTTTATTTTTTACATAGCCTTATGGAAAAATTCTTTTGGAATAATTTTCAGATAGAAAATTCAGCAATTTTTCAATATTAATAACAATTCAACACCAATATTTTTGGTTGGGGTATAGATTTTAGGGGGTGTTTTCTTTCAATTTAAAGAGACAGTATTTAAAAAAAAAATCAAATTTTTTTTGAAAATTTTTTTACGGATGTTTGCATTTCTATATAAGAATTGTGACATTTGAGGACGTTTGTTAGGTTGTTAAGTTGTGTTCAAACCAACAAAATAGGATAAATAATGATACTTTTGGGCATTTTGCAAAAATTATTTCGAGAAATATAACTTTTTTGTTTTAAAAACTCTCCAAAATCTTCAAATGTTATGATTCGTGGAGAATGCAAAAATCCAGAAGAGAAAATTTTTTCTGAAAAAAACAAACAAACAATTAGTTTGATACTCCCCAAGTGTATACCCAAACCATATTTTTAACTTCACTTTCTTTGGATTAAACTTCGACAGGTTAATTCTATTTAAAATAAATTCAAAAACTTTTAAAATCATCAAAATCAAAACAAACGAAAATTATACACCTCACCTCTTCATAAATTGAAGTTAAACTGAGGCTTCCGTAGCTTACCGTTAAAGACGGAAAACAATTTAGGAGAGAGACCATATGTGCATCTGGGTTGGGAAGCGGTTGGGGAGAAATGAGTCTCACTGAATAACAATGACAATCCAAAATCAATAAACAAAATATGCGAGGCAACTGAAGGCGCGAGTGCAAAAAAAAAATCAAAAAGCTCTAACTTCTTCTGAAGGGATCGGTAGCACACTGTTGATGGTAATTGTGAAAAGTAGTTTTGCGAATGCAAATAAATCGCTCCAGGTGTTCTAATAGAGCAACTAATTGAATAAAAAGCTTTCAACGATAGAGAATCGTATTTTGAACAACTTTTGTAAAGAAACTTTTTAGGATATCAACTCACATAAAATCTTGAGCTACGACTGTGGTGAATGCTCCTGTTTCACACTTGATGTTTAGTGAGGCAAAAAATGCTGATAATACAATTTTTTCAAATTACTAACTCATGTCATCCGGAAATGATACTTTCGATGTTATAAACTCTTTAATTGGGCTTTCTTTTTTACTTTAAAGTTGGGAATGTTAAAATCTAATTTTCTTGATTTAATTCAGTTATAATTCATTTAAATTTATTATTATTATTGGTATTATAATATTCTTCGTCCTACTCAACTTTAACTTAGCAAAACAGTATCGGATTGGTAGATCTGTACTGGGAATTACTATTATCGGTATGCTAAACTCGGTCCTTGTGGATCAAATAATAATTTGATCCACATGATAACCCTGGTTAAAGCTACACACCAATTTCTCTCGACAAGTAATTATTTTTAAAACTACAAATAATTACGTATGTATTCTTCATCGTTCAATATAGCTCAAAAGGAATAAACAGCAAGTTGGATGACAATTATCAATGACCAAAATATTATTAAATTATTAAACCAAAAATGTAACAGAAGCAGGCTGTTGGAATATAAAATTCAAGTTCTGTGCGATTTACAAATAAACATTACTAAAAATTTTTTCATTGGCGTTTATAAATAGTAGGGGAAATTTTCAGCTGAATTATATCACCGGCTTAAAAAATATTAGAGTAAAAACATATATTTCACAAGTCGTAAACAACGCACCTCTGAAGCAGAGTTTGAAAAGTGGTCCACTTTGTGGTTTCTGGGTTCACTTCATCTGGCAACGCGTTTTTGTAATATAAAATAATAACACATTCAAGAGCGTATTTCACCGTAATACTCGGAACAGTGAGATAAATTATTGCATTTGCCAATTTATTTTATTTTAAACAGGAGTTAAGAGCTTAAACTTTTGTTACACAAATAGTAAACAAATTTCACACAGGAATTTGTTTTAGAAAAATGCTTGTGGATTCTTCTCCTTTCCTGTAATTGGTTGAAGAAGATCCCAATTCTCGACAATTTTGCCATCCTTGAACCTGAGAATGTCGACGACAGCATATGCTTCCCCATCCAAGACAAGGCGCGTGTGGAGCCAGACAAGGTCACCATCAGCACTCACATGTCTGAAGTCAATGGGTCCTTTTGCAAATCCATTTAGGGGACCATCCAATGCTTCTCTCAGTCCGTCCCTTCCAATTATATCCGGATTATGATGTATAAAATCTTCACTCAAATAAGTGTAGACTGCGTCGTATTTCTTATCTCCAAACACTTCTTGGAAGAACTTCATCGCCAACTCCTTATTTTCTGCAGCAGTCATTCTGTTAGACAAAATTTTGAGTTTTTACTAACACTTTAATAAGAAAAATCTCACACCACAACTGTCCGGTAACAATCGCAAAAGCAAAGTGAGTGAATGAAATATTTAATGTATGATGTTGTTTGCTTTGAGAACGAAGTTACTGTATTATTGGAAGTTACTTTTCGAATCCTCAGTTATCTTATCACATATAACCTTGAGCCTTATACAATAGGGTATCTCTTGCATAATATAAACTTGAATTAATGAAAATTGTCATATTTTACTTGTGTAAACTCAACCCATACTTTAACGATATTTTACATAATGTTAACCCATAATTTTCGTCACTAAGATGAAGTGTATAAGTCTACTATGTGTCTATAGTTGTAATTATTTCACGCAATAATATGTAGTAGAAACGGTGAAACCACATTATGAATAAACTAAATTATAAGGGCACAATGCGGTAATAATTTTATCCAGGTAGTAATTATCTACATAATTTCTTTATTTCTGAACTTATGTGTTAAAATTAGAGTTATCCAAGACTCCGACTCATGAGTCGACTCAGAGCCTGAGTCGCGACTCACATCGACTCAGCTCTTTTAATTTTGAGGAGCCGAAGAGCCTTATTAGACTCAAACTCTTTAAAACTGCAGAGTCTAAGAGCCGCGGCTCATGAGTCTTCGGGTATAGACTCTTTCTATTATATAAAAAGCTCATGAGTCGACTCTTTTCAGAAAAAGTTGACTCAGAGCTAATAGGCACATGACGAAGCATTTCCTAACCCTTCAAGAATGGCAAAAGACTTTTTGGCAGTTTCAGGGATTGGCGTCACAGTTGAACGTTCGTTTTCTACAGGATCGCAATTATTATGCAGTCCTCAACGATGCAATATGAAAGCGAATACCACTAGAAAAAGTCTTTGCTTAAAATGTTGACTCAAACTAAAAAATCAAACCGAAATTCGTAACTGGGTGCCTGACAGTTGTTGAAAAAATGTTCGGGAATTAATTTTGATTCAATTGGTTACATTGGTAATATTCTTACTCAAATTCATCTACTTATAAATTAGCCAGAGATTAATTAGATAATAAAGTACTAAACTAAGAATCAAAAAATTTGCAGTTCTGAGCCGACTCTTTAGGCTCACGACTCATCACCAAAAAAGTCGAAACAGCTGAGTCGACTCACTTAAATCAAAAGAGCCTGATTAGGCTCGGCTCAGCCTCCTTCGTAAAAAAGAGCCGAGAGCCGCGACTCATGAGCCGTACGGCTCAGACTCTTTTCATTTTGTGACCTTTGGAGAACTCTAGTTAAAATGTTAACAAATATGAATATTCTCACTAGAAATGTTCAATCAAAATTTTAGGAAGGTGGACAGTTGGACTGAAACGCAGTAGAATTAAGACGAGATATTTATAAATTTCTCTGAAGAAAGCTGGAAAAATTATTACTACAGGTTGCTTTCACGGCCGGTTTAGCAAGGTCTCCGAAATTTTTTTCGCAATCTGTAAAACGTAACTTGTTCAACAGTTTTTGTTTGCTTTACAATTGAATGTTTGCTTGAGTTAAAGAGTATATTATGAACTAGAATTTGATAATTAGTAGGCGGATGTCATCCTCGAATTTTGAAATGGGGAGACAATTCTTTTGAACAAAAATGTACGTTCTAATATACAAATCTGAAAAGAAATTAGAACATTTAAATGGTGTTTCTGAAAATATTTGAAAAACAAAATATTGTATCCCGAAGAAGAAACAAGGTGCAAAAAAGAAAACTTTTCGACCAATGATTAGTTTTGGACAAATGAGCAATGAATCAATTACTTCGCATAAATTTTAGCATGATTTTATTCCTAACATTACTACACACTAGGCAAGTTTTTAAACTCATCCGACAGCATTCGCTTAAGAAATTACCTGCAGAGTCCTCCCTTAGAATAACACATTGGGCTTGTAAGTTCAACAGCGCAAAAGAGAGAACATTTCTTGAGGTAATACGTGGAAAATTATAAGGAGCGATGAGAACTAGTGAAATCTAGATAAACCCGATAACTTTTCATCATATTCTCACAATTTGTGAACGCATTGGCTAATTTTTTAATAGCGTCATACCTGAGGAAGATACTTCAAGATTCGTGGTGCCATTAGCTAACCTCGAAGTGACCATTAGCATACGAAATCAAACTCAATAATACTCCAAAACAGTATTCAATTGGATATCCTTGCCCTATCGCTTGTTTCGCATTTTAAACGCATTGGATCAAAAAAATGGCATTTTCATGTAGAATATGGCAATATGGCACCTAAATGTTCAACGAAGTTACATATTATCGCGCCTATGGCTGGGTCAGAGTATTCGCTAGAAATTTACCCCTTTGAGAATTGATTGGATTACTCTCCAGGAAGGTATAGTAAGACGGGAAGCAGTATAGTACATCGTATAACTTCAAGAATGTGGGGGGCAAATGCATAGACAAAATCATAGTTCAATCAAATCTTTTGATGTCGCTTCAGATAGCGTTGTCCGAGTTGATTTTAGCTAATAGGGGTCAATTGAGTATAAAAATTAAATTTGGAATGTTTTCTTCCAAAGTGTTGCTGGTTTCAACAATAAAATGAAACACGAGTAAAATTATTTCTAACTTTTTTTCGCTTTCAATTTTACTTTCTCTCTGAAAATTTGGTTCTCTTTCAATTCACCATTCCAAAATTTCTGAACATTTCTAGCGACAATAGTGTTAGGGTTCTAGTCTAAATCGACCACTCAGCTTTGATTGAGATGGACGAAATTCCCAGATTCCCACACTCTTGGTTTAATTTTAAATAATTAAAATAAAACAAATAAAACAAATAAAACAAGTAAAACTAAAACTCAAAAACTATTAATTTTAACTTATTTTAAATTTGTGGTTTTCCTACAAATTTCTCCTAGCTTAAAAGCTTGAACAGCCAGGGCTTCGCTTACCTCTCGACTGTCAGCATTTATAAGTCTAACAATTTACTTTAATTTAGCTCAACAATTAAATAAACAAAAACCCTATTCAATGAATTTAACCAACACTAGAAACAACAATGATAATGAAAATAATCTTTTATTTAATAAAAATTATTAAAATAAGCAAACAATTATTTTAAGTTAAAAATCTAACTCAACAATGAGTTTCCCAATTCTCATTGTTGAGGATTCTGATTCCCTACTAAAGGTAAGACTGAACTACTCAAGCTTGGTCCAAATCAGAATGAGTCTCTGGACTCCAGGCTCTGGGTTTTTATACCCTTCGAGCTTTAGCGTGCCTCGTGCGCAAAAATATTATTAACTATTATAATAATAAAATAAAGGAAAAGATAATTAATACACTAATCCTAAGCTTACTAATTTTCATAATTAGTAACAAAACAAAATAAAGAAAATAATGACAAAGGTAAGTCAAAGTGACATAAATTATCTCACAATAATTTATAAAAATAATTATACAGTTGACGTCACATAAAAACATACTAGAACTGTAACATTACCCCCTCTTAAAAAATGTTCAATAATTTCCTAATTGTTGTAAGGTTTCAGCTTCCAAGGACCAATCAACTTAAGAATCCTCTTCACCTTGTTGCATCCTGAAAAAGTTATCATTTGTGCATCAACCCAAGTAGCTCCACCACAGCCCGTGGTTCGACCAAGTTGTTTAGGACTGTTTTACCGGATGCGGCAGTCCTGGTTATATGAAAAATATCCATTATCCTGCAAATGAAGTAAATAAGAATTAATGAAAATAGAACAAAATTGAACCATCCTGATCCACAGGTTCACAAGTCACACAGACCAAATCTGACACAGCATTCACACAGAATTTAGAGAAAAATTTAAACTTATAGAACGGAACTCACCTTCCATTGCGGTAAAACTACCTGGAAATGATTCACTCGAAATCTGATGACCGACCAAAGCGTCTTGGTGGTCGGGAAGGCTTTGTAGACCGTTTCTCGACAATTGCTGATGAACGTCTGGTGGCCTTAACCTTTCGGACTTTCCTATTTACAGGTTCCGAAACATCATCAGAACCACTGGAACTTTTCAGCATCCTTTTGTCCTTTGAGGAATTTGACGAATTAGACTTACTAATTGCTGTCATTGTCCTTTTTCCTTTTCTTTTTCCAAGGCTAAAATTGGACCAGCAACTAATGCTATTTTTAATTTCTCAAATGCCTGTTGTTGATCCCTTCTCAGCAAGAAGGTTTTGTCCTTTCTTAACAAATTGAGGGGCATTGCGATTTTTCCGAAATTTTTCACAAATCGCCTAAAGCACCCACACATATTTACGAATGATCAAATGTGAGTTAGAGTCGTTGGCACTGGAAACTTGGTAACTGGCATTACTTTCCCAGGGTCAACCTCAACTCCCTCACTCGAAATTATGTGTCCTAAGTACTCAATTTTAGACACAGCAAATTTACATTTGCTTGCTTTCAAGGTCAAATTAGCATTTTTAAGGCACTGAAGAACAGATCTCAACCTTTCCTGATGCTCCTTAAAATTTCTACCAAATACTATGATATCGTCTAGGTATACTAGACCATAGTCCACTTTAAACCTGACAATACCACATCCACGAGGTACTGAAAACTCGATGGTGCGTTACATAAACTCATCGGTAATCTCTTAACCTGGTATAAACCATCAGGCGTGACAAACGCCGTATTTTCTTGGTCTTTTTCATCAACTTCTATCTGATAGAAGCCTGATATTAGGTCTAACATTGTGAAGAATTTCGCAGATCCTAATCTGTCTATCGCATCTTTCATTCTAGGGAGCGGGTAAGCATTTTTCTTCGTCACAGTGTTTAACTTTCTATAGTCAACACATAGATGATAACCACCTCCATTCTTAGGAACTAACACGACTGGAGCCGTCCAAGGCGAGCTCGATTCTTCAACAATCCCTGCTTAAAGGAGTTCACTAACTTTTTTCTTGATTTTCCCACGCTCTAGAAAAGATGCGCGGTAGGGATGAGACCTAATCGGGAGTTGATCCCCTGTCTCAATTTTATGTTTAAACAAATTTATTTTTCCCACTTGGGATTCCTGTTACAAAAACATCGGAAAACTTTTCTACGATTTTCAATATTTGAGTCTGCTCAAATACTGTCAAAATTTCTGCAAGTTTAACCCCTAATTTTTGCTTAGATTCTTCAATCCTAGAGAGCTCAGAGCTCTCCGCAGCAACTGAGTTATTTTAAATAAGAAGAAAATGTCTGCGCCTCCGGGGCACAACTGCGCCGAAGCTATCGTGGTATTTTTCCTCAACATAATTGGACCAACGCCAATATTTTTAATCCAGACCTCTGTCTCATAGTCGACTACAACATCATAGACTATAAGGTTGGATTACAGTTTTGGAAAACTGTAACTCACGATTTGGACACAAAATCGCAGATCCGGATAAGATATCAGGTATCTTTACCTTGACTCTTACCGCCATCTTTGGTGTTATACATACAGTGTTTACCAACGAACACTTGTACACCAGTGGATCTGACTCAGAAAAATAGTCGAGTGACACAGGTACTTCTGAAAATTGAGAAGTCTCTGGGTTTGAAGTTGATTTTTCAACCTCCTCACCCGATTCCTCCCCCTTTTCAGCTTTCTGACTGTCATTTTTCTCAACCATGTTTCTAGTCGTCCAGTCTGTCCCTAACTACAAGGTTTCTGGAAGCTTGGGCATCATATAGAAACCCCAAAAATTTTTTTCATCATTATGGGAAAATATTAATTCCACATAATCGGAGAGGGTAACTCTCCCTGATGCTGTAGACACACAACGGTTCTACTTTATATTTTTTATGTATACACTTTTTTATTTTTCGTAAAAATACAGGTCCAATAACCGAAATATTAGAACCTTCATCAATTCGTACTACAAAAGTACTATTTCCAAAAACAACTTTAGTTGTGATTTTTGGCCCTATACGTCGCTTTCTGAACGTAACAGGCAACCAATCACCTTCAACACACGTGAAGTTGTCTTTTGCATGTCTAATTTTATTTAATTCTGTGGCTTTCAACATAAAACAACTGTTTATGTTGCCACTTTTAACATTATTTTTGGGGTTTTTGGACGGTCCCCTAGCCCACTCTATTCGTTTTTTGGAATAGTAGGGTTTTGGGTCGTTTCCCCAAAAACTCCATAAACAGCGGTCGAACTCTTTTCGACTACTCTCGTATTCTCAGGACAGTCTTTTATAAAATGCCCTGTTTGTCTGTATTTATAGCATCTCCCCCGCTCAAAACGTGGGTTCTGCTGTCTCTGAGAATTACTTGGTACTAATTTTTCTGTACCAGTTGTTTTTGTCTCTTGGCTTTGATTGCCACGACGGAAACTACCTTCTGCCTTCGGTAGAGGCCTCTGATATGTCTCTAGTTTCTCCATTCTTCTCAACTTATGAAGAAACTCATTTACATCTTTGGGCTCAGAGCAGTGCATTATATTTCGAATTGATAAGGGTAATCCCTTAATCAATTTATCTACTTGCTTCTGAGTAATCATTCGGGGATCTATAATCCCGAAATAACCCAATTTCTTAGAGACATATTCTTCAGCCGATTTGCATTCTACGATTGGAATACGACTGGAGGCTTGTTTAGCCTCTTTACGAACAGAC
Organism: Holacanthella duospinosa; assembly: GCA_002738285.1. Classification (NCBI taxonomy): domain Eukaryota; kingdom Metazoa; phylum Arthropoda; class Collembola; order Poduromorpha; family Neanuridae; genus Holacanthella; species Holacanthella duospinosa. The sequence goes on along the minus strand of NIPM01000340.1, from coordinate 175,432 downwards.
TCTGGTTCATAAAATTTTTTCAGTTCAATTTTGAGCTCAGTCCACTTTGCTAATTTATTTGTGGCTGTCAGCTCTCGAATGAACTTAATTTGATTAAATTTCCACCAATCTAGGACTTCTCCTTCGATTATCTGGTGAAAATTCAAAATTAGACATCCGTTGTCAACAGATGCTGCCGCACAAACTGCGTCACATCGAGCGCAGAACAAATCCACGTCCGAACTTTCATCAAATTTTGAAACCGACCTAAGTATAAACTTATAATCGATTTTTTCGATAACTTTCCCTTCCGCCATTTTTGCGTACTTCAAAGTTCTTGTTGGTACAAAACTCAACAATTTGAAAAACAAAGTTTTTCTAGGCACAAAGTCTGGTAAAAACAAACTTTACTACGCACAAAGCGTTTAAAAACACAAAGTTTTTCTTGGCACAAAGCCGGTAAAGACAAACTTTACTACGCACAAAGCGTTCAAAACACACAGTTTTATAACGCACACAGCTTAGCCTACAAGATTTTGCGAAAACGTTAATGCTTAAATTTAAAAAAAAAACTCGAAAATTTAAACAATAAGAAATCTCCACCACTTGTTAGGGTTCTGGTCTAAATCGACCACTCAGCTTTGATTGAGATGGACAAAATTCCCAGATTCCCACACTCTTGGTTTAATTTTAAATAATTAAAATAAAACAAATAAAACAAATAAAACAAGTAAAACTAAAACTCAAAAACTATTAATTTTAACTTATTTTAAATTTGTGGTTTTCCCACAAATTTCTCCTAGCTTAAAAGCCTGAACAGCCAGGGCTTCGCTTACCTCTCGACTGTCAGCATTTATAAGTCTAACAATNGTCAGTATTTATAAGTCTAACAATTAACTTTAATTTAGCTCAACAATTAAATAAACAAAAACCCTATTCAATGAATTTAACCAACACTAGAAACAACAATGATAATGAAAATAATCTTTTATTTAATAAAAATTATTAAAATAAGCAAACAATTATTTTAAGTTAAAAATCTAACTCAACAATGAGTTTCCCAATTCTCATTGTTGAGGATTCTAATTCCCTACTAAAGGTAAGACTGAGCTACTCAAGCTTCGTCCAAATCAGAATGAGTCTCTGGACTCCAGACTCTGGGTTTTTATACCCTTCGAGCCTTAGCGTGCCTCGTGCGCAAAAATATTATTATACTATTATAATAATAAAATAGAGGAAAAGATAATTAATAAACTAATCCTAAGCTTACTAATTTTCATAATTAGTAACAAAACAAAATAAAGAAAATAATGACAAAGGTAAGTCAAAGTGACATAAATTATCTCACAATAATTTATAAAAATAATTATACAGTTGAAAAACATTCTTGAACTGTAACAATAGCAATATTTGGTTAAAATTTAATGCAAGTTGATTTACAAATACAGAAATTATGTAACTACAGTAAAACCTTTCATTTGGAAACCAGCTCTCATTGGCTGAATAAAATTCACTCCACCCCTCCGCGAAATATAGTTTCACGAAAACGTTCAATGTAATTCAATATTATTATTATTTGCCCTTCACATACAGTATGTTAGGTAGCGAAGAAGAATTTTTTTTTCTCACTTTCTCTTAATTTGAGACAAGCGATCAAATTCCAAGTATGCACTTATCGCTGAACTGAGGAATACAAAGATTACAAGTATATGATAGTATAATTAAACCGAGCACATTTGTTCCCCAATCCAATGCTTAGGTATAGGAATTGAAAAGAGACTGCCAATGGATGTGTTGTGAAATATAAAAATATTATAAATTCAAAGTTCAATTTTAAAATCTTATCCTACTTTCTGACTATTCAGTAAACAGCGTTTGAAATATTTTCGCTTTTTTAGAAATATCTTTTGAAAGCTTTATTTGGTTAAATCTAATTTAAAATTACGCCAATGTGGGTAAGGCGCTCGATTAACGATTAAAAGCAGCGTTTATTTTGTTTTCGTTTTAGGTCTAGAGTTGCATTCTAAACACGCAGACGTATCTTTAGTTGAGATAACTCAACTATAGATGCGTCCCAAATTGTGTATACTGACTTTGATAAATGACCAAACCGACGGCTAAATCCAGGCCGTAGATGAAGTTTGTGCCTACTTCTATCTACCACATACAGTTATATTATTGCGGTGCTCGTCTAAATCGACCAACTTACCTTAGTTAAGATGGACGAAATTCCAAAAATCCACAACACTAACTTCTTATTCAATTAATTAATTGATTTGAAATTGATTAAAACTAAAATAAAAACTCAAACTCAACCTTTAACTTTTGAAAATTGCTTTTCCCGGCCAAATTTTTTAATCTCATAATCTGAACAGTCTTCACTTGCCTCTCAAATATTTAACAATTAACTTTGTTTGAAAATTTAAAATCAACAAAACCCTGTTCAATAATCCAACAATTGGAACAAAAGCAAATTCGAAATAATAATGAAAATAATCTTTATTTAATAATAACAATTAGCAAAAAAATTGGGTAGTTACTGAACTTTTATAGCAATGATTTTCAGTAAGTGGAGCAGTCCATAATGTGTGAAACTATCTGGCATATTATCAATTTTTTATTTAATGCAAAATCATTACACCGCTTTCCTATTTGAGCGTTTTGGGTTTTGTATTTTTGGGCAGAGTTCGAAAATATCATGATATTTTCAAAAATATCAAAAATATCGGATATTTTGATATATATCAGATATTTTTGATATTTTTGATATTTTTGATATTTTTGTTATTTTCACGCATTTGATATTTTTAACACAGTTCACACGTTAGGGTCAATTGAAACCCAAATCAAGGCATTGTTAATCACCTGATTAGGAACTAACTACCAACCAAATTAATGCTGCTTGGAAATAAAATAGCTATATAAAACAAAATATCACAGGTTGAATTTCTTTCATTCATTCGCTTGAATAATACTACACTTTTACGTCGTGCATGCTTTACACCTACGCCTATGGCTTCATGGGTTGTTTCTAATTCAAAAACTGTTGTTTAATGAAAATATCAAAAATATCATGATATTTTCCGAAATAAATATCATGATATATATCTTGATATTTTCTTCGAACTCTGTTTTTGAGGGATTTTATGAAAAGTGGTTGGTGAAACAGAGAAAGTGGGGAAAGGCAGGAGGTAAACTAGGGGAAGGGTTAGGGAGTACAAAATACACTGTTGAAGGTGCTAAGAATACCTTCACTAAAACCAAATCGGCGAAACCCAAAACAAACACGAGAAACGAAGATGCTGAAGGAGAGAAGTTATAGAGCAAAACCGAGTTGAGATTGCCGAGATATTAATGGATTGCTTGACGTCTGGAAGGAAATACTCCTTTCCAGACCTAAGAGATTGGAAAAGAAGGGGAGGAAGGATGGTTTTGAAGAAACTAGGGGAATCCAACAGCTACCTATTCAGTTGATAACTTATTTTGTTGTAATTGGCAGTGATGAAGAAGAATGACACTAGTTCAACACATGTATAATCACAAATTTTGTACAATAAATTTACTCTTTTTAAGCAGCCAAATATTAATTGTTCCTACTCTAAACAACAACGTTTGCGTTTGTGTGAAATACTCTACCACTTTCTTTCAACTATAATTTTAACCACAAGATTTATTCAAATTATTACAAATTCGTTAATAGTACTTTACTTTCACTGCACACGAGTACAGAAAGCAAAGCAAGAGATACGAAATATTTGGAAATACTTTTAGTAATATAAAATTTAGATTTTGTAATCTTTTTATAAAACAATATATACTGAAGAACAATTCTCATTGTTCGACTGTTAGAAAACTGGTTGAAATGATTATATACCTATCATTGTAAGTTCAGTTTCTACTAAAGCGTCATAGATGAGAGATAGTAATACAGTGAAGGTCGGCTATAGTGACTCCGGGTATAATAGAACTCCGGTTATAGCAAACCACATTGTCCGGTCCCTGCCAAGCAAATGGGTGATTATGTGTTAAGTAGTCCGGCTATACTGAACTTCCGGCCTTAATGAACCCATCCTACCGGTCCCGAGAGTCATTTTGTCCGGTTATAGTGAACACACATGAAATATGTCTGAATTTCCCAATGAATTCTTCCTTATTCTTCTATGCCCACGCATATTTCTTCTTATTTGATGGAACTTCAGAGTGAGTTTTAGTTAACACACTGCAGGATAAAAGTCAAATCCAGTCATGAAAGATTTTCGTTGTTGCTTAGAAATACTCGATCTGGTGGTGAGCATTAGCATGAGAACATAACCGTATTCAGTCTTAAGCAAATTTTTATCACCTAGTACTTCTCTACATCGACGTAGCTGAATTTATAGTAAAATATTTGGATATAATGAACAATTATTGAAATGTAGGGTCTGTTCACTATACGGATATAATGAACTCCGGCTATAATGAACCAATCCTGCCGGTCCCTACGGAGTCACTATAACCGAACTTTACTGTAGATAGGAAAAGCTCGTCAGAGAGAATGAGCCCAAAAGGCTCTAATCTCTCTTCGTGATTGGTCAACATTACCAACTCCCATCTAATCTCTCTCCGTGATTGGTCCTCTTGTATAATCTCTCTTGGTGATTGGTCCACAGAAAACCACATACCTTCTATAGAGTTATTTATATCTATTACTATCTTTCATCTATTCTACAGCTTAAAGAGCAAAGTCAAGTTAGGCGATGTTTGATCTCGTTGTGTAAGTATTTAGTTGGGCATTACGAATTAATTTACCCAAATTCATTTATTCATATCGCACTCTCTAGTCAACTTTACATCTAGCTTCTTAGCACAGTATTTTTACTGAACCAGACAGAACAAGAGACCTGAGAACAAGCGAACATCGATAATTTCCTACATCCTAACACATAAACATGCACCGCTAAGTATCCAACAAAAGCTTCGTATGTATGGAAATTGCAGATAAATTGCCTGTATTTTTTACCTTTCACTATTTATATCAATTAACTTCTCTTAAAGAATAAGTTACTTTAATTCGACAAATTTCGTTAGAGAATTGTTAGGCCTTCAGTAACTAGAATTCCTTGGGTTCAATGCTTGTTCAATACTTGCGAAGAGGCCGATTTTGAGGGACATGACTAAAACACTGACAAAATGCTGACCAACGTTACCTCCTTATTTTTAACTTGATCAGCCTTTTCTTGGTCAGCATTTTGTTGGTAAGCATTTTAGTCATGGCCGTCAAAATCGGCCTCTTCGCAAGTAATATGGACTGTACCATATTTGTCCAAAAAGGGCAGATTCGACAATATATACCTTTCTTAGCCAACCTAACAACCTAAATTTTAAACATAACTAAATAACCTTGTTGCGTACAGAACTAGTTGCGTACAGCATCACTTGCAAGATTTGAAACACTTCTTCACTGCTATTGCCACAGTGCAACAAAAACAATAGGTGGACATACTTTCAAACAGTAAAAGTATACAGAGGCTTCCCGCGGCAGTATATTATTATAAAAAATGCAGGACGAACCGTGCAATTTTTGTTGGATTGAATATGTGGATTATCATATTAGTATTTGAAATACTCCAATTATTTAATAATATTGAAAACAATGTGGACGGAGGATAGTAGTTGGGTTTGGGTATGTTAAGATAAATCAAGCAGGGAAGCAGTCTCAAATAGTGGATAATAAAGAAAATGACGATAACGATACAATTTTATGCTTTGAGGTGCTAAGCTTTGGTGAAGCTCTCTTGCACTAGCTAAGATGATTAAATAGTTAATGCTGCTTCAATCCTAAGAATGTTAGTAATTCTAAAACACCTGTTAATTTAAAAGATTAAACATGGTGTATTTCATAATACAGAACTGGTTCTAAAAAGTCTGTACCGAAAAATCAGAATCTTGAGTTCTACGATTACAAAATAACGATTTATTTGTATTGCTTATATTAACGGAAATACCCTAATAATTTCCAGGTTTGTTTTGAATATTTTTTTCTGCCAATATTTTCTAATTCTTCACAACCAATTTTATTTCTTGTAGGCTAATCTGGTTAAAGAAGAGTATTAGGAATATCGCGTCTATCCGTCCGACTGTTGCTAAAAATTTGTCAAAAATTAGTTTATATTTATTGTGGTTTTTATAAGTGGCAAAATGTATTCGTGGTGTTGACGAATTGTTTTTTAACAAATAGAACAGGGCTGGTTTTCTTAAGTACGAGAATACGAACGTGGCATTAGTCGTATGCACTGGTTCGTTTATAGGGCGCCATATGGTGCCGGATGCATCATACATAGTTTGGTTTATATAGTCACTTACCAGCGATTCTGAAGCTATCTGTTTTGCTTTTAAGATGTCTATGAATTTTTTTCCGTTTGTTTGATTCATATAATTGACTTTTTGTAATTACCGCATCAACCATTCCTATACGTTACTTGTAATAATTCCAGCTAATTAGATAGACAACCAGGTTCAAACAAAAAAAAGTGAAAAATTATACCAAAAGTATATTTGGCTAGATATCGTTGGTAATTGCCAAAACTTTATATGGTTATCGTATTGTTGAACAAATACACAGGCTAAAATTTAACTATATCTTAACCTGTTAAATTTCAACATCTCAGTGCAAATCTGAAACAAGGATTTCAGTCAAATTTTTTATGAAAATGTTAAATTATTTCCGAAAGTTTCCACTTATTTGTTTTTCGTGTTAACGGAAGTAAAAACATGTAATTTATATAATTAAACCGTCATAAATCACTCTATTCGACTGAACAGAGTTAGACCTAGCTATACAAATCTTGTGAGAAGTTGTATAGACTGGACAGTGTTGTTAGGTTCGTGAAAACCAAGCGTTTGCGGTAAGCAAAGTCGATTTTTCAAAGATTTTTTTATACTTTTACAATACTACACATGCGTAATTGGGCATAATCCTAAATACGAAAATGAGTGAAACTTAATACATAGCAACATTTTATACACATTTATTAACTGAATCTTAATGTCCAGATAGCATCTACCTTTTCNCCAAGCGTTTGCGGTAAGCAAAGTCGATTTTTCAAAGATTTTTTTATACTTTTACAATACTACACATGCGTAATTTGGCATAATCCTAAATACGAAAATGAGTGAAACTTAATACATAGCAACATTTTATACACATTTATTAACTGAATCGTAATGTCCAGATAGCATCTACCTTAAAGAATTGTTTTTTCTAGGACTCACTTATTACATTAAGTGAAAATGTTAAATATACATATAAATGTAGAATTGACACATTTTGTTTCCAATACTTTTGTTACATAGCATTTCAGTTATAGCAGAAAATTTTGAAAAATTAAAAAAAAAACACTCTAGTTCAATTACAAAATTTGACTACTAGTCGGACCTACTGAACTTGATTATATAAATTTTCTACGGATACTCAAATTTGAAAACATAAGGCTGCATTAAAATATAAAATATAATCAATACTAATATTTCCAAAATTCCTGCAAAAATTACACTAGTGCAACAAACATGTATGTTGTTCAATAAATTTGATATTTTTATACTTTTTTCTTTTGAATTAAAATCAAATGTCATATTTGTTAAACCACTTGAATATAAATTTTTGGTATAATAAATCCTTTAGCTAAATTCGGATTAATATTCATTTGGTAAATATTTCTTGCAAATAAATCATTGTACTTGACCTTGAAAATCTTCTGTTAAGAAACTTGAATTGACCTTCAATGATATACTCTATAGAGTATACTCCAAGTATTCCTGCTACATGGATTTCTTCCGAGAGAAAACAAAAAAATGTAAAGAGAGTATACAGAGTGTAGGCGTCCATGCATGATACTTCCACACCCTTAGCAACGGAACTCAAACAACCAAACTACACAGATGTGTAAAATATTTATATTCACTTCACATTTGAAGTAGTTCCTACAACATAAAAAAGTATACAAGAAACATATTCAGTTGAATATTTGAAATATTTCATAAACTGGTTTTAATTGTTCAGTTACATTCCTGTCATGTTTAAGGGCTTCTTTAAAACCATAAAAACTGAAATCGGAAATGAGATTACAAAACAACTGAGTGGTGGTCAAGGAAGTGGAGAAGGTGGTAGTCATGGTGGGGCCGCAGCGAGTATTGGTGGGGCCGCAGCGAGTATTGGTGGCTTTAAGCTCGACATGGTTCAAGATGTCCTTGGCCTTCTCAGTGCTGGAAAGAATCCACAAGGAGGTGATGTTAAGTTTAAAATAATTTAATATTTAATTTTAGGGAATTATATATTATACAATCCGACACAAGCTGTTAGAACCATACGAAAAAGGAATTTTGGCGCATTCTGTTGGAAGAACAAGTACTTTTTTATGGTCACATTATTTTACAAAATATTTTTTGTTTGAAAAAGACCAAGTTCCGAAATCCCCATCGACAAATAGAATTTGACATAGAAAAATAAATTTTGTAAAACATAAAGCGGAAGTTATGATTTTTTGTAACATTTCAAATTATGGGAGGTTGTTCTGAAATGATGCACTAAGAGACAGACGTTTCAAAAGGATATATCCAAAAATTTCAACTTAAGTAGTATACAGTGCTGGACACAAATGCAAACAACGTAGAAATTACTTTTGGCGCATTCACTTTTCTGGCAAAAGTGATCGGCTAAAATCTTGGCAAGGTTTTTCTATACNACTAAGAGACAGACGTTTCAAAAGGATATATCCAAAAATTTCAACTTAAGTAGTATACAGTGCTGGACACAAATGGAAACAACGTAGAAATTACTTTTGGCGCATTCACTTTTCTGGCAAAAGTGATCGGCTAAAATCTTGGCAAGGTTTTTCTATACTTAAATAATTTTTTTTTGTCCAGGTTATATATCTACATGAAAGATTATGCGAAACTATAGAGGCGGATTTTTTTNTAAATAATTTTTTTTTGTCCAGGTTATATATCTACATGAAAGATTATGCGAAACTATAGAGGCGGATTTTTTTTTATCAAGTCAGAGAGTCAAACGTTATGACATATTGAAAGATAGACGTTTTCTAGTATATTTCTAAGNATTTTTTTTATCAAGTCAGAGAGTCAAACGTTATGACATATTGAAAGATAGACGTTTTCTAGTATATTTCTAAGGCGCACATCCTTTTACTGTGTAGTGTTTCAGAAATATTTTTTAAAACATTTTACAATAAATCATAACTTTTAACCCTTTGTTCCCAGTGATCTGATTTCATTTTTTATAAATCCTACCCTATATTTCAATGATTTTTTACGAAACCTAACTCTTTCCATGAAATACAATAGTTTCTGAGATACATTAGTACAGTTTCTCCCAGTGATGAGCATGTGTCAAAAGTCTCTCCCTTGATCTTATGATTTTATGTCGGAGTGTATATACATAGAGTTATTTTAAGTTAAAATGAGCAAGAATACTTAGCCATGCTTGAATTAAGATGTTAACTCTTTAGGTGAATGTTTGGAGGTTGCGTTGCATTAGGATAGAATAAAATTTTTTAGTTACATTTGACATACAAAATATATTATCAATGTATGCATATGAATTATCATAATCTAGCCATTTGGAATATGGCTAGATTATTTATGATAATTCATAACACCAGCAAAGTAATAATGGAGTGGCAAGCAAAACCATTGATATTAAAAATTATCATAAAATTATAATACATAGACAGATAAGAATCAAGTTTCATGTAGATTAGCTCATAAATAGTACAGGGTGAACCAACTTAATCCGGGCCGTAGAAAGTCGCTTTCACCAAAAAAAATTTGAGACAGCAAATAAATAGCGCGAAATACAAAACTTGGAGGGAATGAAGTTAGCGTGTGTTTGAGAAAACATTCCTCTGCAAAACTAAATTATTTCAAGAGCAGCAGAGTTGAGAGAATGAGTGATATGAGTGAATGATATGGTCCCTTTGCATCTACTCCACCTCACTTAACAGAGAACCTGTCGACCCCTCTCTCTACCTCTCTCCGTTCATCATTTGCACTGCTTTGCCATAACTTGTCTAATCAAAACTGACTAATTTTTTTTTTAAACAAACGCCATTCTGTAATGCTGAAAGATGGGTAGTTGAGAGAAATGACCAACTAGAGGAATGGGGTACGATCCCTTGGCATCTATTCCACCTGACTCAACAGAGAACCTGCCGACCCCTCCTCTCTCTGTCTCTCTGCTTTGCTCCATTGCTTTGCATCGGAACAGATATTTTATAGTGATTACAATAAAATTAACTTCACTTCCATCATTTACTATTCTCTATCGCCTGCCCCAAGCCGTTTTTGGTGAAAGGCGAAGAAAGAAGGCCCGGATTAAGTTGGTTCACCCTGTACCAACTAATACTAAAATTGAATTCTAAATTTTGTTTCTACAGGGTTAATGACTATAATTGCTAAGCAAATTTTTTCTCACAGTAAAAAGTAGTTTTTTTTATTTTCTAGGCGGTGGCGGAAAAGGTGGACTCGACAAGATGCTTCAGATGATTCAGAAGTATGGAGGCATTCTACCTGGAGATGCCAATAAGTATCTTTCGGGAATCCTGAAGATTGCAGAAATGTTCGGTCATGGACTGGGAGACGACACGCCACGGACCGAGCAAAATCCTGATGGATCCTTTATTGACAACTTTCTGAAAATCCTAATTGATGGTCGTAAGATTTTCGGAGGTGGTGGGGGAGGAGTTACCGTCAAGGATACTGTCACGGGAGGTGGCCATCGAAAGCCAGTTTCTAAAGTATACGATGACGGGGATGGACCAGCAGCACAGGATTACGCAGCACTTAAGGCAGCTTGTCTCGAAAGTGGAACACTTTTTGAAGATGATCAATTTCAGCCAGTAGATTCTACAGTTTTCTACTCTAATTCTTCAAGAAAAAATATTTACTGGAAGCGACCTCACCAGATAACTTCTAATCCACAATTTTTTGTTGATGGTGCATCAAGGTTAGCTAACATTGTAGCTATAAATTTCATGCGTCGCTGATCGGAAATTTCATTAACATGCGCAACGTAAAATTTCATTTTTTATTTTGCTATGAGTTTATCGGATTCTGATGTGTCGTCAGAGTGCAATACCAGCCAAACTTGGGTCAAAAGTATGTTTTGGATAATTTTATTGGCTGTTTCTGCATAATAGAGAATTGATACAAGATAAGCGGGAAATTGAAAATTCCGGAAAAATCAAATTTTAATCATTTTTGTAAATTTCATTCGATTATTTATATAGATTCGATGTGATGCAAGGTGAGTTGGGAGATTGTTGGCTTCTTGCAGCTGTAGCAAATTTGACACTTAATGATGCCACTTTTCGAGGTGTGGTACCGTCAGACAACTCATTTGCCGATGGAGAGTACTGCGGGATTTTTCACTTCCGATTCTGGCAGTATGGGAAATGGGTGAATTTTCATTGCCGATAAAAATTAAAAAAAAAACATTTCTTTTTTCATTTTAAAAATGTAACTTTAATAATGATAGATTGATGTTGTTGTGGACGATTTTCTTCCTTGCAACTCTTCTGGTGAACTTCTATTCATGCACTCTGAAGACAAGGCTGAATTTTGGAGTGCATTACTTGAAAAAGCTTATGCAAAAATTCACGGGTCATATGAAGCTCTCAAAGGTGGTACCACCTGCGAAGGTATGTGTTATTTGAGTTAGGATATCCTAATATATTAGAGTTCGGGATTAAAATATAACTACAATTGCCCTACACTTTTGTTATTTTTAGCATTGGTTGATTTTACCGGTGGTGTGACAGAAATGTACGATATTCAGAATGGGCCAGATAAGCTATTTNCTTCTATTCATGCACTCTGAAGACAAGGCTGAATTTTGGAGTGCATTACTTGAAAAAGCTTATGCAAAAATTCATGGGTCATATGAAGCTCTCAAAGGTGGTACCACTTGCGAAGGTATGTGTTATTTGAGTTAGGACATCCTAATATATTAGAGTTCGGGATTAAAATATAACTACAATTGCCCTACACTTTTGTTATGTTTAGCATTGGTTGATTTTACCGGTGGTGTGACAGAAATGTACGATATTCAGAATGGGCCAGATAAACTATTTNGTTTAGCATTGGTTGATTTTACCGGTGGTGTGACAGAAATGTACGATATTCAGAATGGGCCAGATAAACTATTTCAACTAATGGTGAAAGCTTGGGATCGTAATTCCTTCCTTGGGTGCTCAATTGAGCCTGATCCTGCAATTACTGAAGCAGAGACCCCACAAGGACTCATACGTGGTCACGCATACTCCATCACCGACATCCAAACCATCGACATTGAAACACCCAGAGTTTCAGGAAAAATACCACTTCTTCGGGTTAGAAACCCTTGGGGAAATGAAGGTAAGGCTATTTACGTTTCTTCCCAATTACAGTTATGTCTCCGAAGAAAATTTACGGGTTTGTTGATTTATCACTACGGGGTAAAGTTAACACGGTTGCATCAATGTTAATAAAGTAAAAACTGTTATATTTCTGAATATTCTTTGCAATCTTTCTCTAACCAGCCAAAAATAGACGATTGAAACATGCTTCTTGCAACGGAAATTACTAATATATTGTATTTTTATGACAAATACACACGTAGGTTTAGTAAAGTCAATAACTAAACACAAATTCTATTGAAACTAATTACTTATATTTGGGCGAACCTCGAGGACCTTCTCCTGAAAAATAACGTGAGATTACAAACATGTATCCGTGGGTGAAAATACTTTGACGTTTTTCCTTAATTTGATTGCTTTATCGTATGTATTTAATTGCGAAATTTTTTGTTTAATGACTTTTTTAATTACGCAGCAATACAAAAATACTTCCAATCAATCATTTTAAATAGTCAAAACTTATTAGGGAACATACTTTTGGAACTGGTTTGAACAGAGAACGACAACGAAAATGATACATCTGATATTTTAATGAGAATAAACAATGTAACTAAAAATTTTTATGTTAATTTGAAATTTAAATTTTTAGGTTTTTAAACTATAGTATAATTTTCCAGTTTAAATGTTAAAAATTTGTTTCATATTATTCCATGTAGTTCCTTAGGGTAAATAAGAGAGCACGCTTCTAACTTTCCGCAGTATTCTTTTATCTAAGCTTCACCATATACAATCCGTTCAAATAAGATGGCGAACATTTTTGAGAATAATTTTGCATAAAATAAAAAATTGATTTTGATTGAAAAATCAAAAATTGATGTCAGATAAATTCGTGCATTTTGAACTACTTATGGTACAAACAATTTCTACTATAAAAGTTTAGTTAACTTTTCTCAGTTCAAAAATTGTCATGAGTCTAATTTGTGAGATTTTTTTAAACTCTAGAGCCGATTCGCTTTCTTATTTGAATACACTGTATTTGCAGTGAACCTAAAAATATTTGGCAAATGGAAAATCCAGTTTATTGTTCTTACTATTGAGCACCATGCAACCAAGTAGTGGAACTTAACTGGACGCAGAAAATGACACTAAACACGCTTCTTTAATGTTTATAAGAAGTTTCTATGCCGAAAGTTAAAACTTGTTGTACATGATGTGACCTTTCTTTAGAAATTTGTAAGGCTACACTTTGTTGTTTTATAAACCTGCATAGGAGTAAAATTTATGCCGCCTAGAAAGCTTTCGGAAACAAATCAATCGATACGCAATGGTATTTATCGATTATGAATAGGGTAACATGGAATTTTAAATGGACATTGTGTTCAAATAGAATAGTCTATCAATTATTTAAAATTTGCATAATGTCGATTTGTAAGACAAACTTATCTACAAGGACTACGCATTTTATATGATTTGAGTAAAATAAGTACAAGAATACTCAGTTTCGAAAGTTTCCGCTTTTGAATGTCCTAGTTTGTACTCAATTTTAGTTAATTGCAACTGGCATATTTGGTAGGGCGATATATTTAATGTAATATACACCTATAAATAAGTACAATTCCATCATCTACCTATTACATTATTTCAGGTGAATGGAAGGGTGCCTGGAGTGATGCCAGTCCAGAATGGCAATTTGTACAAGATGAGTTGAAAGACGAAATTTGCCTTACGTTTGACGCTGATGGAGAATTTTGGATGTCAAACAAAGGTAAGTATTTTAATCATTTAAGAAAATATGAATCGAAGGAGTATTAAATTAAAATATTGTGATTGTCTTTTTTTAAGATTTCATGCAATATTTCCAACGAGTTGAGATTTGCAACTTAAGTCCTGATCCGTTGGAAGAGCCATTGGATTCTTCTGGGAAGAAGCAGTGGGAAATGAGTCTCCTAGAGGGAGCGTGGGTACGAGGGGAGTCCGCCGGAGGGTGCAGAAACTACCTCAACACTTTTGCTTCCAACCCTCAGTATGTCATCAACTTGGCTGATCCTGATGAGGATGATGGAGAGGACAAGGCAACCCTAATTGTTGCACTAATGCAGAAGAATCGCCGTGCACGCCGGCGCGAAGGGATGGATTGCCTCACAATAGGGTTTGCCATCTTTAAGTTACCCGACCCTGAGTCCCTTCCAACTCCTCTGCCTACAGACTTTTTCAAATTTAACCCATCGGTTGCTCGTTCACCTACATTTATCAACTTGAGAGAAGTTAGCTGTCGCTTTCGTCTCCCGGTTGGAGCCTATGTCATTGTCCCTTCGACGTTTGAACCAAACGAAGAAGCCGAGTTTATTATAAGGGTATTTTCTGAGGCACCTACGAACATGAGGGCACATGAGTGACTCAACATAATCTAAATTTATTCGCTAACGATTGTATTTAAGCTGAGCTTTTTGTTAAGCGAAAAGGACGACATGGACTTTATCAAGGTTGATATGAGGAATAAAATCCAAAAGTCCTCTAAGAGGTTAGCCCATAACTATTATTTTTAGGAAAATTATCAATTCTAAAAAAATAACAAACCTTCGCTTTTGTAAACAAATTTAATTTTTTTTACTTTCGAATTTTAAATTATTTACAGTTTCAAAAATATAATTTATTGAAAAATATAATTTATTGAATTTATGTCGACCTGCATTATTAAATCTTGTCGAAGTAATTTTTAGTGTTAATAAAAATACACTAATAAAAATTTAATCAGCAAAATTAATATTGAAATTTAAAAATTATGTCATAGTAACAATGTTTGAAACTATACTGGCTGACGAAGCGACAGCCAGAAAAAAAATTAAAATTTAAAAAAAAATAGTTATGGGCTAACCTCTTAGAGGACTTTTGGATTTTATTCTTCATAGCAACCTTGGACTTTATAGTATGAAGATCCATTGCGATTCTAAGATTTGAAATTTTTTTTACAAAAATTTGCTATCAGCAGGTATAATAAGAGCAGAAAATTGACATGCATAGGTCAGAAATCAAATTTGTCCAAAATTCCCATCCAATTGAATTGAATAGAAAAAAGAGAGGAAGGGTAAAACTTCTTATTAGGTTCCGTGGGAATGCCACAGTTATTTACTCAGCTTTGCAAAACCAGACAACTAATACATATTAAGAAACCACCTCATTTTAGAAGTTGTAGAAGTTCTAACTACGACAACTGCAGGCGTGAACGTTATTCGGGTTAAAAAGTTATGCACGTANTTAGAAGTTGTAGAAGTTCTAACTACGACAACTGCAGGCGTGAACGTTATTCGGGTTAAAAAGTTATGCACGTACAACAAAATGTATGGTTATTTTATAAAATTTGTCCATTTCTTGTTTTAAGACTTAGTTGTAATTGAAGTTTTTTGTTGTTGCACTGTATACTTCTACCAATACATCTTATACGTTAGGTATGCTTATGTTTACGTATTAACTATATACAGTATTTTGCAACAAATTCCGTGCCGATTTTCTCCACTTTGTTCAAAAGTGGTAAAAGTAAGTAACATTTTCACGAAAGTTCGCAGCAAAAATCAAAAATTATAGGGAGTGAGTAAACAGGTAGTACGCGGTTCCTACACGATTCCCTGTAGTAAAAAACTCACACTAGCCTATCCTTCACTTTTTAATGTCGACGCCGAAACTTAACAAAAAATTAGTTCACCTGGACCGCTGTGAGCCATAAACTAGAGAAATCCGCGTAATTCTGCACAGGACCTTATATCAAACGAAACTTTTAACACATACAGGTTGTATCAGTGTTATTTCATTCAAGGTGGAAATAGACCGTAGTTGTTATAAACCTACCGTGCAGGATAGTAATTCTTCTCACATGATTTTTGGAGAAAGTGGATAAAGATGCTGCGGGATTTGTTGAGACATACTATAGTTAATTACTTAAACTGAAATTATAAAAATTAGTAATCACTACTTTAAGGTCGAATCACGCGATGACCAATACATCTAGTGAAGATACAGAAAAGACAAGCCGTCTGATACTCAGCTAACTAATGTAACATCAAAGAAACCCTCCGATTTTCTCCAGTTAAAATCAAATTAACAATATATGTATAACACAGCTTCATGTACACTGATTACTAGACAACAACGGCAGCTTTGTGGTTGTGAATTGTTAGGCTAAATTACATTGGCCAATGATGCATTGTCAGGTGAATAAAAGTTTGAATGAGATTACGTCTCACTGTACTATGAATATGAAATAAAATAATACATCGGCTATCCACCACTGTTCACAGCTTCTTAGCAACAGACACAGACTGACTGCAACTTTGATACTAATATTGGCAAATAATAACCACGCTTAGAAACTACACTTGATTTACAACAAGGTTTTACTATCCTAAATAGTCTTTAACAGGTGAACAAATGATTATCAAACAAGAAAAGTAATTAGTATAAGAAAAGATTTATATAGTCAACAATATTACGTGATGGGGTTGATTTCTCGCACGATAATAAATAAGGACGCCAGAACTCATTAAAACATCAATGTGTATCTCGGTCATTACCCTCGAATGTACAGGTCATATTCCAGATACTCAAGGGTTATGCAATTTTGCGGCGATTTACATTATGTTATAACATCGAAACTATGAAGAGTACCCTACAGAAATGAAACATGTTGAAATATTTTAATGGTTTCGTGAACTTTTAGACAGCATTTTTCATGACCAAAGTTAATGAGTACCTTCGATTTAATCTGGCAAGATGGCGGCAAAAATTCGAATTCTATCTTTTCTGTTTTGTTTCAAAAATCAACATAAATTATATGCCGATTAGAGTTGATAAAAACTTTGACTGTATATGACCGTACAAGGTTAACTAAAATATCATTCGCAGACGCCGGACAAATTGGATATTACTNAACTTTGACTGTATATGACCGTACAAGGTTAACTAAAATATCATTCGCAGACGCCGGACAAATTGGATATTACTCGAAAACCGACCTTAAACCTAGAAAATGTGAAATTCTGATTAAAATACTTTACTGAACACCGAATTTGTTAAAAAGCATTTGGCTTGCAACAGGGTAATGGAACACAATAATCAAGTTTCGAACGTCTTGTGTATGATATGCAACCGTAACCGTATAGGCTTCGAAAAAAGTGTTCTAAGTNAACTTTGACTGTATATGACCGTACAAGGTTAACTAAAATATCATTCGCAGACGCCGGACAAATTGGATATTACTGGAAAACCGACCTTAAACCTAGAAAATGTGAAATTCTGATTAAAATACTTTACTGAACACCGAATTAGTTAAAAAGCATTTGGCTTGCAACAGGGTAATGGAACACACNTTAGTTAAAAAGCATTTGGCTTGCAACAGGGTAATGGAACACACTAATCAAGTTTCGAACGTCTTGTGTATGATATGCAACCGTAACCGTATAGGCTTCGAAAAAAGTGTTCTAAGTTTATACTTTAATACTATAATTACGCTTTAGCTATCAGAAACAAATCAATCTATGCTAGGCCAGATAAGGGACACAAATTTAAGTCTAATTTTCTGTTGAGTGTTTTGTGAAAGGATCCGATGCATTCCTTTGCACATTTTCATCATTACAAAAGTGAACTACTGAATAAAACAAAATCGCTAGCTTGCAAGCGTATAACGAATAGAGAATTTTTAGAATAAGAATAAAAAATTAAGCATAATAACCAACAATAAAGTATCATAGCAAATAATAAAACATCATAGCAAAAATTCATTCACATTTGGAAAAAATCACACATCTTGGCAAAAAATAATAAATGAAAAACCATAATTTCAAAAAAATGAAGCATGAATTGGAGAAAAATTAACACCTTTCTGGCGTCCTAGAAATAGTCAGAACATGAATAAGGAGAGAAATAGTCCCNACACATCTTGGCAAAAAATAATAAATGAAAAACCATAATTTCAAAAAAATGAAGCATGAATTGGAGAAAAATTAAGCACCTTTCTGGCGTCCTAGAAATAGTCAGATCATGAATAAGGAGAGAAATAGTCCTGCCGAAGAATAGTTAC
Organism: Holacanthella duospinosa; assembly: GCA_002738285.1. Taxonomy (NCBI): domain Eukaryota; kingdom Metazoa; phylum Arthropoda; class Collembola; order Poduromorpha; family Neanuridae; genus Holacanthella; species Holacanthella duospinosa. The sequence continues at coordinate 156,994 of NIPM01000340.1, read as the reverse complement.
AACAAAAATATTACTAAAAAATATATAATGAAATTAAAATATAATAAAATTACAGGAAACGCAATGTAATGTTCTTGACATAAATTAAATAAAAAATTAGAATTCAAACAGAGTTCATTGGAGGGAGTTGAAGATTTTGCAGTTTGTATAGTGTCCCAATAAAATTTACATTGTGTTTCCAGTGCATTTATAGTTGTTTTAAATTTTTTTCGATGTAACTACTGTCTCCATTTGGTGAAAGTATTATTCGATATCCCTGATATTCGGTGTGATTATTCTTTAGTGTGGGTACACTTCAGTAACTTCTGTTAGATTGAGAAGTGGATTTCCCACTTCCTTTAAAATTTTCACCTATTCCCAAGTTGGTTGGATTCGTCGGTGTGGGAGAAATTCTCCCAGACCGACGCTCCATCAATTTAAAAAAAAAGAGAAGGAGAGTCAGTCTTATTCGGGATTCCCATTCAACCTAACCTTACCTGCCTGCTGCTGTTTTCTCCCTTTTGTTTGGATTTTCTGAAGAGGAATCCAGACTTCAACTATCACGAGAATCCGGAGGTAATTCGATTTAGTGACCCCTTGACCTCCGAATCCCCATTCCCTGTCCATTCCATCTCATTTTCCACCTTAATTAATTAATCCAACTGAATTAAGAAATATCCCCGAAACCTCAAAAATACCCTTCCCACTCCCAATTAATTAAGAAAATCAAAACCTCTATCCCCTTTTCCAACTTACGCTAACACTTCTCTGCGATCACTCTTTTATGATTCTTCATGTAAATTGTTCTGCTTTGGTTTATTTCTATAAAATCATGTTTCACAGACAGAGTGAAAATGTTAATTTCAAACATAATAAAAAGTGGACAAAGTCTTTCATCGTCACTCCAACACAGCTGTTGGTACTGCAGCTAAACGAGTCAAATTTACTAGGTCCACCAAGTCGGATATCAAAGTATACAAGTTGAGGATTACGGATAAGACCTTGAAATAGTCTCTGAAATATGTCAAAGATAAGAAGCAGCGAGCGATGACCAGCCTTAGAAAAAGTTCCAAAATTGCGCGAAAAAAATTCCTTATCACGGATGACAAAAATTACGTAACATTTGACCATTTCCATTTGCCGGGCACAAAGTGTGTGCATGCCTTGGATAATTCTGCATTGGATTATGAAAACCAATTGACCTTAATCACCAAATCCAGCCGGAAATATCTTGTTTGGCAGGAGATTGACGAAATTGAGAATGTTTCAGAGACATTTGTTTCGAAAAGGGTCCTGAACTAAAAATCTGCCTTCAGGAATGTCTGAATAAAACGATTGCTTCCTTCCTTACCCAATCATCACGAATTACAAGATGTTTTATGTTGGCTTGAGCAGGCACGTTCACAATTGGCCACTACCGATGTAGACAATCTAAGTCAGAAAATAGTATCTTTTCTACCCCAGTCTTTAAGCCTCTTAAGCATAACTCAGGCAAGAGGAATTGAAGAATTTGCGCTATTTGCAAAAACCAATACTGGCAGCTACCGAAACAATCAAAAATCATCCACGGTTTCAAGCTAATTTGGAACAAAATTTCCAAAGAAGCACTGAAAGGCGGAGGAAAATAAGTAATGGAACTAGTGATTGCAATTTCCGGGAAAATTAGCCTAGCAACGGGTAACGAGAAATTCCCGGGTTTCCCGAAACGAGAAAAAAAAATAAAGGTAACTATGCAGAAATTAATAATTATTCATATTCTTTAATTATTAATTTTTCAATTTTCTCTTACTTTCACTGTGAAAGTAAAACCAAAAAGGGTTGCGCGTGTCATTTTCCATGATCTGTGCATGTCATTTCGCATTGGTTTGCGCATCTCAATAGTAAGTAAGGAAATCATAGCTAATTGTGAATTTTTTTTTCACTTTTCCGAGTTTAACTCAAAATATACAAGGGATTAAAGGGTTTTTCGAAAAAAAATTTTCCGTAATAATATTTCAAAATACAAATCTCTAGCGTTGTATGGTTTTTATTCAGTTAATGTTTCTGTTCGAACGCCTGGAGGGATTTATTTGCATTAGAGAAACTACTTTTCAGAATTAAAAACAAAAGTGTGGTAATTGTAAAAACTAAATGTGGTAATTGTGAAAACTTAGATAAAATTAATTTACGGTCATTCCAACTTACACTATCATAAGATGATATAGAACATCAGACTGACGTTGATAATCAAAATTAGAACAAGATTCACTTTTCTGGCGATTTATGGGAGGCTCCAGAAGTTAATATGTACTTGAATTATTTTCGAGCCCTATCTCTTCCCATCTGTTTTGTCCCTTGCATTCTTGAGACTTTTGAGTATAAAATTCAAGTGGTTGAGCTCATGCCCAAAGCATTGGAATTTAAAATTTCACAATTGCCACACATTTGATGGTTTTGTGGTAATTGTGAAACACGAAACTTGTAATTAAAAACTTGAGAAATTAATAATTTCTTATTGGTAAATCAGTCTAGTACTTTTAGTTTTTTTTTAAATTTTTTAAACTTCACAATTATCACATCTATCTATATTTATTTCAAAATAGTTATTTTAAAAACAATTATTTATATACCTTGTTCAGTCTAACTTTATTTTTAAATTTATTTATTGATATCCCGAACGGGAATTCTCGTATTTACCTCGGGAAACAATTTCCCGAAATTCCCGAAATTTCCCGTTTTACTTTTTGAGATTTGCAATCTCTAAATGGAACATGCCTACTAGAACCTTTGAGGAATCGGATTGAAAAAAGTCATTAGAATGATGTAAGTCCAGTTTTTATCAACAGATGTAGTTTATTTACCATAATCATGTCTTTAAACAAACCAAGTTGGGTTGCTATTGCTGCTATAAACAGAAGACGTAAATTGTTAAAACAACAAGGATATAAACAAAATCGTTCAGAATCTGGGAAATTTCAAACTGGTTATAGTCGTAGTGCTAATATAACTTCTGTTACTCCAAATAATAGTTTTGAAACTGATACCGAAGGAGACGATATTATAACAAATATTCAAGAATCTCCACCAGCTACTCCAGCTTATTCGGATATTACAGGAATTGAAGATTTCTTAGATAACCTTACTCCCAAATCTAAAGCACAAATTCAAGATAAATGGAGCATAGTGGTTTACTTACACCGCCACACTCAGGTACTAGGCATCCCCCCAAACGCCTTAGAATGGGAAGAAGCGTCGGCGATTCACACGAAGATTCAGCGTCTGCTGGAGGAGGAACTGGCAACACTATATCTCTAATTGTTGGTCCAGAAATTGAGAAGTTAATTTGTCCTACAAGTGTAGACTTTGTTTTTAAACGTAAATTACGTGTTTGGTTTAATAATTCGTTTGGAACTGGTGTATTTAAAGCAAGCTCAACTTATTCAATGTTTAATGAATTCGATTGTGGATTGTATGAATTACCAATAAACCATATTTCTTTGTATATGACCGAACATCATGAAAGTGTTATTGCTAATTTTAATGGATATCGAATAGTTTCATGTGGTATAGATATTACTCACGGAAATGTTTTTACTTTTCAAGAAGTTGATCCATCAACATCTACTAAATATTTTAATCAAGCAGGACAAATGCAACCAAGTTTGCAGCATTTTTATACTATTGAAGAACCTCCATTTCGTGGAAGATTTTACAATTATAACGAATTCGGAGTGTCATCGGATAATAAAATAGATAACGGTTACAAAAAGGTATCAGAATTGGCAAAAGCTGCAGATGCTGCTGAATCATCGCTTCCACGTGTTATACATTACATTAAAAGGAAAGACAAATTTCATGGTCATCCACAAATTTCAAGGGCAGTTACTGACCATAACTATGCTTGTCCTCCAATTCATATCAGTCCAAATTTTATAGGAGGTTATCGTAGGTTGAGACAAGCTCAATCTCTTGCAAATCCTGGTTCGTCTGATCCTCTGGTACATTTTCCTAATGTTGCTTACAATCGACCATTTTATACATCTGATCTCCTTGGAAAAGAGGGTGAATGGATAGCCCAGAATTTTCTTGCTGAAGATCCATTTAATCCTGAATATTTCTATAAGGATGAACGTGATGGTAGTCGAATTCATGGAGGTCGAATCGTGAACTAATGACATTATTTTCGTCTAAAACCTATGACATCACTTCGTACATCAAATTCTGAACCTTTATCATTTGTAATTCCTATGGAATGTTACATGGATATTGATACTACTATCGTAATGGAAGCTAAATATGACACATGGTTCCAAGATGCAGAAGANCAAATCCTGGTTCGTCTGATCCTCTGGTACATTTTCCTAATGTTGCTTACAATCGACCATTTTATACATCTGATGTCCTTGGAAAAGAGGGTGAATGGATAGCCCAGGATTTTCTTGCTGAAGATCCATTTAATCCTGAATATTTCTATAAGGATGAACGTGATCATGGAGGTCGAATCGTGAACTAATGACATTATTTTCGTCTAAAACCTATGACATCACTTCGTACATCAAACTCTGAACCTTTATCATTTGTAATTCCTATGAAATGTTACATGGATATTGATACTACTATCGTAATGGAAGCTAAATATGACACATGGTTCCAAGATGCAGAAGANGAATGTTACATGGATATTGATACTACTATCGTAATGGAAGCTAAATATGACACATGGTTCCAAGATGCAGAAGAAAGATTTGATAACATGACTATGATGTCTCGTTCTACTGCACATCCTTATATGCCTCAATCACCTATTACAACACCATCGGGACAAATTAAAATTTCTTTCAAATATCTGGATTTACGGTATCCTAGTACACCAGTTGAAAGGTCTACTGGAAGTGTCAACTGTCCTAAAGGAACAAGTGCAATGCAATTTATTAAATTATGTGATGATATAGGTGAAATATCTACTAATGTAAGAAAACCTACATTTTGGTTAGGAGCAGGAAAGTATTCAATTATACGTAAAATTGAATATATGGAAAATCCATTTTGGTATCTTCATGAAGGTGTTGATTATAAAGGTCATCCATGTAATGCTGGAGATTTAGCATGGTATTTATTTATTTTCAAAACTGAATTTCCTGGATCATATGTGCCACATAAAGTTCCAAAGGATGATGATATTGAATCAGAATTACTTTCTACTCTTATTGTAGAAGATGTTAATATGTTAATTGCTATTTGTCAATGTAGTGATTGGACCGATACTACTTTACAGAAAAAAAAATTAGGATTAAAAAAATTAAGAAAACAAACTGCAAATAGTGTATAATTTTTATTCGAATAAAAGCTCATCAAATTCTAGAATACTACTACTAAAAGGAGTATAATATTTATCTACAATTATTGCCCAAGCCATAGGATGTATTTGTCCATTACAATCTTGTAATTCCTACTTTGTTGCGAAAGAGTATTTCGTTACCCTTTGCATTATAGTTGGAATTTTGGAGTGCTGTTCCCTGTTGGGTAGAGAATCCCAAAGATCTCCATTTGAAGTGATGAGCAAAGGAGTTCGTTGAATGTTCACCGCTTGTTTTCCTTTTAGGTCGTTTTGCACATCTTCTCCGGACATCAGTAACAATAACTTATCAGCTACGTTACTATACATTCTAAATTCATTAAGTATACCTACTCTAGCAGTAGCTAACNGTAACAATAACTTATCAGCTACGTTACTATACATTCTAAATTCATTAAGTATACCTACTCTAGCAGTAGCTAACACAGCATAAACAAATCTAGCTTCTTTTGGATCAGGTTGATCTCCCCTAAAAGCATATACTAAGCTATCACTCCAACTATTTACTAGAAGGCTTTTCCCACTATTTGGGGGGTCCTTTCAACCATAAAGTTTTTTTTTTCAATTTTCTATCTATTATTTCAACAATATCCCCAATAAATTTTTTTACATCGAAATTATTATGATCAATGATTTTTAAAATCCACTGTACAGATTCTTCCACTTCTAACAAATGTTTAGTTTTTTTTAATCGTGATATATTTACCATATTCATAAGTTCACTCCAAGGTGTAAATTTATGATTTAAATGATCAAGATAAATGCTACTTTCTAATTGATAATTGAATGTGCTAGTGTTATTTCCACGTACTACGAAATCTTTCTCAAAGTCTGTGCCAAATTCAATAACACTTTGGAAAAATTCTAAACTTGTCTCTGGTTTGAACTTACAAACCATGGCGTGAAGGGATACGCTCCTTGACTTTTTCTTTGCGTAGTTTCTCCTTTCACTGTTGTCCAGCTGTTCCACACTTGACTCCGAGTTTCTATCAACGTTTTCAAAATGGGATGTTGAGCTGGAAGCTAGAATAAAAAACAATATTAAACAGAATCAGAAAACATTATTGTAATTTCTTACCTGAATTTTGTATTCTGTAATCTTCCTGCCGAAGGACCTCAGCGGATCGCTTGGATGTTCGCGCATCTTGACATCCAGAATGATATGGCCCTGTAGACGTGCACTCAGCTTCTTTTTCGTAAAGTAGTTGTCGACTTCCCCCGAGATGTAGATATTTTCGGAGACCTGATAAGTTGATGGCATCAGACCTCTTGATAACGTATCCATTGTCTCTGACCCAGCGCTCAACTGCCTTAGTGACAGCACTTCGTCGGTGGTGGTAGTGTAAGATGTGGAGATGGTCTGAAGGTTCTGAACAGTTCTCCCCTGTGTGGAAGATGATGGTGATATTATGACCTGGTCTTCCACCTGTGATCCTTTTGATGTCTTCAACCATGATGATACTTTTTTCCTTGAACTCCGTTTCTGAATCTTGCGTTTCGGGGAAGATGATTGTGTGGATCCATCTGCTCCGTGTGTATCCGAAGTCCCGGGAGAGTAAGCCGACTGGGACGCTTCCGAACCCGTTGAGTACACCAACTTCTTCGGTGTCAGTTGGTCCTCCTTCGGTTTCGGTATGCATTTCTTTTTAGGAGGCATTTTTAAACATTAGGTTTTTTGATTATATCACTATGGGATTCGTCGGGAATTTTGTCAGAATCAGTAACAATTAACTTTTGTCCAATAGTACGTTTACGATATTTGAGGTGACAACGTTGTCGTGAGTCTAGATTGTTCAACGGAATAACTGATTGAGCAACTAATCTTTTCAATTTGTTTAACTTTTTTTCAAAATAAGTTGTTAGTCGAGATTCTAAATATTGCTTAGTTTGCCCTTCGTATGACAAACTTATTCGTAGAAATGATGGAATGTAGAAACTAAATGTTGCCAATTGACTAAATCCACTTGTGTTGTCTACCTGATCACCAGCTGGATGTAAATTGCAGAAAGATGAACTTGTAAATTTATGTATGACTGATTCTAAAGGTGAAGTCAATAAATTTATGTCACCAGAAACTGTTCCAATATTGTTTCCAGAAAGACAAATNCCTGATTCTAAAGGTGAAGTCAATAAATTTATGTCACCAGAAACTGTTCCAATATTGTTTCCAGAAAGACAAATATTAGAATCCATTCTAAAAACTGGAGAAATTACAATACCATAGTTTATATACCCTGGACTCTTCTCTTCNGTAACAATAACTTATCAGCTACGTTACTATACATTCTAAATTCATTAAGTATACCTACTCTAGCAGTAGCTAACCCAGCATAAACAAATCTAGCTTCTTTTGGATCAGGTTGATCTCCCCTAAAAGCATATACTAAGCTATCACCCCAACTATTTACTAGAAGGCTTTTCCCACTATTTGGGGGTCCTTTCAACCATAGTTTTTTTTTTCAATTTTCTATCTATTATTTCAACAATATCCCCAATAAATTTTTTTACATCGAAATTATTATGATCAATGATTTTTAAAATCCACTGTACAGATTCTTCTACTTCTAACAAATGTTTAGTTTTTTTTAATCGTGATATATTTACCATATTCATAAGTTCACTCCAAGGTGTAAATTTAGGATTTAAATGATCAAGATAAATGCTACTTTCTAATTGATAATTGAATGTGCTAGTGTTATTTCCACGTACTACGAAATCTTTCTCAAAGTCTGTGCCAAATTCAATAACACTTTGGAAAAATTCTAAACTTGTCTCTGGTTTGAACTTACAAACCATGGGGTGAAGGGATACGCTCCTTGACTTTTTCTTTGCGTAGTTTCTCCTTTCACTGTTGTCCAGCTGTTCCACACTTGACTCCGAGTTTCTATCAACGTTTTCAAAATGGGATGTTGAGCTGGAAGCTAGAATAAAAAACAATATTAAACAGAATCAGAAAACATTATTGTAATTTCTTACCTGAATTTTGTATTCTGTAATCTTCCTGCCGAAGGACCTCAGCGGATCGCTTGGATGTTCGCGCATCTTGACATCCAGAATGATATGGCCCTGTAGACGTGCACTCAGCTTCTTTTTCGTAAAGTAGTTGTCGGCTTCCCCCCGAGATGTAGATATTTTCGGAGACCTGATAAGTTGATGACATCAGACCTCTTGATAACGTATCCATTGTCTCTGACCCAGCGCTCAACTGCCTTAGTGACAGCACTTCGTCGGTGGTGGTAGTGTAAGATGTGGAGATGGTCTGAAGGTTCTGAACAGTTCTCCCCTGTGTGGAAGATGATGGTAACAATTAACTTTTGTCCAATAGTACGTTTACGATATTTGAGGTGACAACGTTGTCGTGAGTCTAGATTGTTCAACGGAATAACTGATTGAGCAACTAATCTTTTCAATTTGTTTAACTTTTTTTCAAAATAAGTTGTTAGTCGAGATTCTAAATATTGCTTAGTTTGCCCTTCGTATGACAAACTTATTCGTAGAAATGATGGAATGTAGAAACTAAATGTTGCCAATTGACTAAATCCACTTGTGTTGTCTACCTGATCACCAGCTGGATGTAAATTGCACAAAGATGAACTTGTAAATTTATGTATGCCTGATTCTAAAGGTGAAGTCAATAAATTTATGTCACCAGAAACTGTTCCAATATTGTTTCCAGAAAGACAAATATTAGAATCCATTCTAAAAACTGGAGAAATTACAATACCATAGTTTATATACCCTGGACTCTTCTCTTCTCTTCCCCTCTCCTCTCAACTCTTCTCTTGGGCCTTACTATTACAAACCATAGATCCAGCCAGACCCCAAGAGTCCCTCGGGCGCGAAACTTAAAGCGGGCAGTTATGATCTTTGAAACAACAGGATATATTAGTTAATATTTATGACAAATTTTCAATCTACTGTACTTATTGGTTACTCTGCAATCTCAGTTTCAAATTTGTGCCTCTACTTCCCAGACACCCTATATTTTTAGCAGGAGCCGACGAGTATAGGATTTTTTGGATTGCTTGTACTTTGGAAAACAGAATATGACATATTTAAAGAAACGATTACCTTTTGTTTTAATGTGCACCGTTGCTTTTTTACGTTCTAAAGGTCCGGAAACATTCATTCAAGACCGGCGTCTGAAATTTGCAACTTTGATGTCACATGCAAGCAGATTACAAAATTGCCAACCCGAACCGTATTGTTCAAAGGTACTAACTTTGTGATGAATTTTTGCAGCACATATTTAAAAATACATTTCCAAGCTTGAAAACGTTTTCATCATGACGATCATATTTGTTATACTTTGTTTGATGTTCGAAAGTATCGTCTCCAGTATTTGACTCACATCAGAAACTTTTAAAATACACTTTTATACTCATTTGTGACTTCAGAGTCTTTAGATCATGTGGCACAAGAGAAACCACAGTCTTAATTTTTAGATAATAAATCCAAAAGTAATAGTCAAACAAAGTCACTAGCTTCATACACATATGTGTGTAGGTACCGACAAATCCTTTTAGCGCACGCATATGTTTAAAAACAATTGTACTTTCATTAAAATTCACTCAAAAACCATATTTTCGCTTAACCGCCGAGCTCATTAAAGTTGAAATCTCACGATGAAGGAGAATAAAGTATTAATTAGTAGAATGTTCTTCTAGTTTTATATGAGAATGAAGCAACTTCTTAAAAATTAGACAGGTGTCTAAGTCATAGACTACACGATGGACTTCGAGTTTGTATCCGGCGGCATTTTGACATATGTAGTAAATATTGAACAATTCTACTTTTCATTATACTATAAATGTCACACACGAGGATCTTCTACTTAATCTGTAATAACTAGTTCATAAGTTAGTATTGCACCATTAGTATATTTGCCATTGTTTGAAGTCAGAATTGGTTGAAAGAATTCTTTAAAACAAGGTATGCTTCTAAAAAACCCAAATTAACTAAGCTGATTGAATCAAGCACGTTGATACTGCTAAATTAACTAACTAAATCTTTCTACAGTACGAAATCCATAAGTTTAACAACCTGAATTCTTCCAGAAGCTGGCGCTGTTAATAGTACGCTTTAACGTCGACAACAAATGTAGAACTAGAACAAAAAATTGAATTTAAACTAAAAATAATTACAGAAACACGCATGTGTAGTTACTGTAAATTTGAGACAGCTTATACATCGTAGTTGTAAAAATGAAAACCTGGTAAAAGCGAACCTAAATAGGCGGCGCTAGTGATGCTATTTTTGATTTATGATTTGATTCTATTTATTAATTACAAATAATTAAAAATTATTTAAATACATAGCTATCATAATTTAGTTTTATTGACTTTTGGTTGTCGCCTTATCAAAGTTTAGTTTGCACGCACTCGCGTTGTTAAAGTTATTATTAGTTAGTAATTGTATAAAAGTTATTATAAATTGTGACTAATTAAAGAGGAGTAATATTTCTTAGTAATATAATTATGTTTTTAAGTTTCAATGGAACTAATGATGACGTTGAATTTTTGGTTATGGCGATCCTGTTTTCGATTGGGTAGACTAGCATGATTTGAAAGTACATGAGTCGTATGCTGTCAAGACCAGCACACTCCCAAATTAAATGGTAGGAGGATAACGTCTTATTACAGAATTTGCACGGTGTATCCAAGAAGTGGCCTAAATTGTACCATTTTCCATTTGAAAATATAGAATTGTAGTTTAACCTTACTGAGAGCTGGAGAAGCTAAGCAAGACGAGAGTTTATTTTGAAGATATGCTTCTGCTCTGCCGAATGTATAGTGTGAAATGCATTTAGACTTTGAGACTGAGGCCGTGTCTATCTTTCTGTAGTGAAAGCGGACTGTCGCAGCGATTATTCCCTNTCCAAGAAGTGGCCTAAATTGTACCATTTTCCATTTGAAAATATAGAATTGTAGTTTAACCTTACTGAGAGCTGAAGAAGCTAAGCAAGACAAGAGTTTATTTTGAAGATATGCTTCTGCTCTGCCGAATGTATAGTGTGAAATTCATTTAGACTTTGAGACTGAGGCCGTGTCTATCTTTCTGTAGTGAAAGCGGACTGTCGCAGCGATTATTCCCTNTCATTTAGACTTTGAGACTGAGGCCGTGTCTATCTTTCTGTAGTGAAAGCGGACTGTCGCAGCGATTATTCCCTTGGCCGTCAACACTTCCTTTGTGTACCCCTTCTTGCACAATTTTTTGCAACCAATTGCAGTTAGATGTTCTTTGAGTTGGTTGCACCAACTGTACTTTACGTCTAGGTGTTAATTGGCTACTCTGCGAAGCGCCATGCAAGCGTTAAATATGATGTCTGTTTCTTTCGATGTAAGAATTTTGCTCCAGAGTGCGACTGCATTTTTTAAAATGTCTAATTTGAAATGGGAGGAAACAGTTCGCAAGCTACTGAAATAGCGAGTAGTACTGAATGGGAACCGAAGAATTATTTCCTAGAATTTTTGTTGCAATTTTTCCAGCTCCTCGCCGTGCTGAAGACCTCACGTCTCTGAATTGTGTAGTGAGGAGGACTTGACTACCGCATTTAGCAGAATTTTGGCTGAGCATGTGTCCATGTTTTCGGTTTTTCTGAGTGTGCGATGAACTGACCCCTATGCTAACATACCTTCTTGGACTGCTTCCTTAGTTACTAGAGAAAACGTTCCTTTCGATTGAAATAACACTCCCAGATGTTTATATTTTTGGTAGTTTCCACCTTTTCTCCTCCCAAGTTATAAATACAGTTATAATACCAGATTTTTAATANGTTTATATTTTTGGTAGTTTCCACCTTTTCTCCTCCCAAGTTATAAATACAGTTATAATACCAGATTTTTAATATGCGATTTATATTTGAAATCCTAGAAACGAAGCTCAATCTGTATGAAGTTTTTGTTGAGGAGTTACGTCTTGGAGAGAATTTTATGAAGAATTCTTTTTCAATGACACATAGTTTTGATCCCTATAATAACCTATAATCTTAATTATTTGTTTGTTACAAATGATAATCTATTATTGTTTTCAATAGTTTCCTCAAATAAATAGTTAAGTTATTATAATACAGTGATTTCTCTTTGTCTGTTCTTGATCCTGCTCTTGTTGTTTTTCTTTTTCTTTCAAGGGAAGTTCTTCAATGCTTTTCTTAATGGAACTTGATAATTTTTTCTCTTTTTCTGCAGTAGAGTATGATGATAATGATGAGTCCAATGATTATCATGCACATCACAAGTCCTAATCCAATCCAGACCAATGTTCCATCAGTCTTTGAAAATTTGAATATCTTCAGATCTCTTGTTTCTTCATTTATCTTCTTTTCATTTGACAACCAGTCTTCTTCCAATTCTCCTGCTAGATGAATCCAATTCATCTGAGGATTGAGATGAAAATTAACATCATTTTTTAGGATAGGATCTTCTCGCTCCCTGTAAATTAATTTCATGATTTTTCCTGTGTATTGTATGTCACCAATTAAGAAATTAGGTGACAGTGGTAGAGTGAACACGTTTGGTGGACATTTGACTGTTCTTGTTTTTACTGTATAATTACTACCCCAACAATATATATGATATTCTTCATCAAAGAATTTAACTTGGATAAAATTCTTCTCATTTCCTGGAAAAGTTCTTTTACAGGTACTAATCTGAAAGAACTGGTCTGGTGTATTAAAGGATGAGTTGTTTCTATATGTGGAAAGAGTTGCTAATTCTATATTGTTCCTTGCTCTTTCTCTTTGAGTTTCATAAACGCAGTCTTCTTCTACAGAAATTACAGCAGTTAGTGGTCCTGTGTACTTCAATTCACATGTCATAGACTTATTTTTCATCATTAGTGTAAATGCATCTGCGTCTACTCTGGTGAGATTTGGATTAATAATTGGGAAAGAAAATTCCAATATTATCTCATCTCTTGAGTCTGCCATTNCTACTCTGGTGAGATTTGGATTAATAATTGGGAAAGAAAATTCCAATATTATCTCATCTCTTGAGTCTGCCATTTCACATTGATGAAAAATTCCATATTCTATTGGACAGGAGTCTTCACAGAGTAATGTGAAATTTAAGAATTCAAAGAAATCAGGCGTTAAGCGTGATCTTTTCCAGTTTCTTCCGGTTTCACTGAGTACTCTCTTTCCTTCCATTAGTCTACTTGTTCTATATGAAATGATATACTGTAGTTCCACCACATCTTTGAAAAAATAGAAGTCGTTTACTAGTACGTCCATTCTTGAAGCTACTTTTAATAATTCCTTTTGAAGAGCTTCAATTCGTTTATCATTAAGATAAACTTTCCTTTCTAATTCATCCGGAGCTTGCTTTAATTCATTTTGCTTAGTTTCTAGTTCGAAAGTTTTGGATATTGCATATCCTGCCATTCCTACCTCAGCACTAGCGATTACGACGATAAGAATTATTCCGACAGCCAAGAAAATGACCCTTTTTCTTCGTGCAATATTTTTGTCTTTTTTCTTTGGACAAATCTTCCCTAAATTTGATAGAAAAATTTTCTCATATACTTTTTCACATTGAGTAATCATTAGTCCCGAAATAGTTTGGTCGATCTTTTCTAGTGGAATAAGTTTACAGGGTGACATGAGTTTAGTCTTCATTGTTACAGCATTGAATCCAGTTATTACTGGATCAAAGCCTTTTCTCCATAAGACTGAACTTACTTCTTTGTGTTTCGAGTTTGTTCCATTTACTGTTAAGAGAGTTAAAAGTACTAATGCCCAAACGATATTTGATTTTTTATGACCTATCATGATACTTGAGAATGCTTTTCTCTTTCTTTCCTGTGGAGGTTCTCCAATTCCCATGAGACTTCGTTTCTTGACAAAGTTTTCCTTTGTCACTGCCTTTGTTAATATGTCTGCTGGTTGTAATTTGTCAGGGATGTAGTTGAAACTAATTTTTTCTGTTTCTATTAGTTTTNTTGTTAATATGTCTGCTGGTTGTAATTTGTCAGGGATGTAGTTGAAACTAATTTTTTCTGTTTCTATTAGTTTTTTTATATAGTGGTGTCTTATATCAATATGTTTAGTTTTACAATGGAATTCTGGGTTCTTGGCCAATTTAATGGCACTTTGTGAATCTGTGTTAAGACAGATTCCAATTTTTGACNATAGTGGTGTCTTATATCAATATGTTTAGTTTTACAATGGAATTCTGGGTTCTTGGCCAATTTAATGGCACTTTGTCAATCTGTGTTAAGACAGATTCCAATTTTTGACCTTGATCCAATTTCTTCTCTCATTTTTCTAATCTATGTTGATTCTTTTCCTGCTTGAGACAAAGCAATGTACTCATTTTCCGTTGAGGATAATGCAATACATATTTGTCTTTGACTTAGCCAAATAATGGGGGACTCATCAATTGTAAATAGACAGCCTGTGGTTGATTTCCTGGAATTTATATCAGAGCCATAATCAGCGTCCTCGAACCCCATCAATGTTTGTTTTTGTGAATTTTGTAGTGAATTCCATACTCTGAAGTCCCTCTTAGATATTGCAGAATTTTCTTTCCGATATCCCAATAGGATTTTTCATAACTGGTCATGAATCTTGATAAATAATGCACTAGATATGCAATATTGGGACGAGTGCATCTCGTAATAAATAGTAATGAACCAATTAGTACTTGGAATTCGTAATTTGTATCAGGGGGTTTACTTCCTTTTAGCTGAAGCCCTTGTATCATTGGTATGTCTTGAGTTTTGCACTCGTACATCTTCTTAATGTGTCTTCAATGTATTTCTTTTGGTGTAAAAAAATTCCTTTCTCATCTCTTTTGATTTCTATACCAAGAAATATATTCAGTTTTTGTGTAGTAATTTTAAAGCTTTCTTTTAGCTTGTTCAACTCTTTCTGATTTTGCTCTGAAGAGTTTCCTATTATCAGACCATCATCCACATACAAAAGTATGTAAATTATGTAGTCCTGTATCTGTTTTTTATAAACGCAAGAATCAGATTCTAGGCTTATATAATCCATTTCTTTTAATCTTCTTTTAATGGTTTCATGCCATGCTTTTGGAGCTTGTTTTAAGCCATAGAGTCCCTTGTTTAGTTTGCATACTAGACTATTCCCTACTTCGAAACCTTCCGGTTGCTCCATGTAAACTATCTCCTTCAATGGGCTATTTAGGAAAGCAGTCAGGATATCAAATTGAATTATGTCCCATTGTAGTGCTGCAGCATTCTTTAGCATGATTCTAATAGTTTCAGTCAGGATATCAAATTGAATTATGTCCCATTGTAGTGCTGCAGCATTATNCATACTAGACTATTCCCTACTTCGAAACCTTCCGGTTGCTCCATGTAAACTATCTCCTTCAATGGGCTATTTAGAAAAGCAGTCAGGATATCAAATTGAATTATGTCCCATTGTAGTGCTGCAGCATTATTTAGCATGATTCTAATAGTTTCAGTCAGGATATCAAATTGAATTATGTCCCATTGTAGTGCTGCAGCATTATTTAGCATGATTCTAATAGTTTCATATAGTACCACTGGTGCAAAAGTTTTTTGGTAATCCATCCCTTCAATTTGTAGAAAGCCCTTGACTACTAGACGGGCCTTATATTTGTCCAGGCTTTCATCTGGATTTGTTTTGATTTTAAATACCCATCTATTTTTGAGGATTCTTTGATTCTGAGGCCTTTTTACAAGGTTCCAGGTGCCGTTTTCTAATTGACTTGCCATCTCATATTCCATCGNGTTTTGTTCCATTCATCTACTTCTGAAGTATTCACAGCTTCCTTATAAGACGACGGTTCTTTATGGATAGAGAATCCACTTTGAAAATATTCTGTCTGAGTTTTGTTTCTGGTGGATTTTCTAAGAGTGAAATCTACTTTTTCCTCCATTATTTCTTCTTCCTTAATTTTTTCATTCCAAATTGTGTCATTCTCATCTGGAATTTCTGGTATTTCCTTGAGTGTCAAGGGCTGTAGTGGAATTAAGTTGTCTTCGTCCAGATATTCAATCTCTTCTTCATCTGAAAAGACCAGATCCATTTTCGGTGTCTCTCCATGAAATGAATTTTCTTCATTTGTAGTTTCTTTATCAGTACTATTTTCTTCTTTTTCTAGGAAGTTCACATGTTTGACCTGCTCCAAGTACTTATTTCCTACTGGATCGTAAAGAATGTAGTTTTTATTAGCTGAATTATATCCAGTTAATACACATTTGGTTGACTTAGCCTCCCATTTCTTAGGATTCCTTATGTTGTTTGCAAAGGCTTTGCATCCAAATTTCTTTACATGGTGTAAACTTGGTTTTTTCTTGAAAATTAATTCAAATGGTGTTTTTTCTGTATTTTTTGATGATAAGGTTCTATTGAGCATGTAGCAGGCGGTTATTATAGCATCGTCCCAATGTTTTTTGCTAAGTTGAGTTTCTATTAACATTGCNTTGAGCATGTAGCAGGCGGTTATTATAGCATCGTCCCAATGTTTTTTGCTAAGTTGAGTTTCTATTAACATTGCTGCTTCTTAAACGGTTCTAACTTCTCTTTCAATGAATCCATTACTTTCACTTAAATAGGGTGAGTTAGTACCTAGCTGAATTCCTTTTTCTGATAGAAAATCCTTGAATTCAGAATTTATGAATTCGGCTCCATTGTCGCAGCGAAATAGTTTTACACTATTTCTTGTTTGATTGTTTATGAAGTTGATAGAGATTTTAAGATTATTTACTGTTTCATCCTTCTTTCGCTAAAAATAAGCTTGTCGAAATCCATTTTCTTTGTTTTTTACTAGAAGAAAGTATTTGTTTCTTCTAAATGATTCTGTCGTTGCATGACCTAAGTCAGCNTTTTCTTTGTTTTTTACTAGAAGAAAGTATTTGTTTCTTCTAAATGATTCTGTCGTTGCATGACCTAAGTCAGCATGTAGGCATTCTGCAATTTTATATGGACGTTCCTTATGGGTTGTCTTGTAGCTGAGTTTCTTAGATTTTGCCATTATACATGAGCTGCAGTCGAATTTTCCTTTCGTCATGGATTCTAAGCCATGAACAGCATTTTTTTTTGCGGTTTCTTGTAGAAATTCACTATTGATATGTGCTAATCTTTTGTGCCAGGTCACTTGTTTTACACAAGTGAGTGCAGTTGGAGTTATTGTTCTAAACTTCATGATCTGAATTCCGTCACAACGTTCAGCTTCTATATCTCGTTTTCCATTTCTATAATATATCCAGTTGAGTTTTTTCTTACTTCGAAGCCTTTTTCTAATAAGACATTTTCAGAGAGCAGATTGGCACATCCAGGAATTTATTACACATTACTGAGTACTATTTCTTTCCATTGAGAGTGAANCTGAGTACTATTTCTTTCCATTGAGAGTGAATTAGCGCTTTTACTTTTATATTACCTTTCCCAATTGCGGACATGGTTGTATTATTGGCAATTCTGACTTTGACAGGTTTTGAGTATTTTTCATACTCAGTAAACCATTCTAAACGTCCACAGTAATGACGGTCTGCCCCTGAATCATTGATCCAGTCATTTTTGAGAGTGAAAGTTGATTTCACCATATAAGCACTGTTATAGTTATCCCTCNATTAGCGCTTTTACTTTTATATTACCTTTCCCAATTGCGGACATGGTTGTATTATTGGCAATTCTGACTTTGACTGGTTTTGAGTATTTTTCATACTCAGTAAACCATTCTAAACGTCCACAGTAATGACGGTCTGCACATGAATCATTGATCCAGTCATTTTTGAGAGTGAAAGTTGATTTCACCATATAAGCACTGTTATAGTTATCCCTCNATGAATCATTGATCCAGTCATTTTTGAGAGTGAAAGTTGATTTCACCATATAAGCACTGTTATAGTTATCCCTCCTTTTCTGTTTTTTTCTAAGGTTAGAGTTATCTCTCTTCCCTTCTGGACATTCCATTTTCCTGTTCTTTTACAAATATGGCACTTGGATTTCTTTTTTAATTCAAGGATTTCTTGTTTAGATTTTCTTGTTTTTTTGTAGTTTCGCTGTGAAACGAAGTAAGCTTTAGTTCTGTCACTATTTTCAGTTTTCTCCTTTTCTCCTTCGTCGAGTTCTAAGGTTTTAAGACGAGAAAGAAGTAGAGCGGTGGTTTGTTTGGTTGTTTCCACCGATCTCCAAGCTTCTTTGAAGTGTTTATACTTTTCTTCATCTAGGCTGGAAACTACTCTTAAGGAGACAGAATAAATGAAGCTTTTATACTGTCTCCTTAAATCAGATAGATAATCATACAAAAGGGGCCACACGGAAGAGGATGACTTCTGTGAGGAATGTAGGTAAACTTTAGTGAGATTNAGATAATCATACAAAAGGGGCCACACGGAAGAGGATGACTTCTGTGAGGAATGTAGGTAAACTTTAGTGAGATTTACACTAGCACTTTCTACCCATAAAGCCAGTTCTGGTAACAGTGATAATATAAAGAATGTTTAGGCATCTTCTCCACTCCATAATTTTCTTATCATTGCCCGATTCATCCAACACANAGATAATCATACAAAAGGGGCCACACGGAAGAGGATGACTTCTGTGAGGAATGTAGGTAAACTTTAGTGAGATTAACACTAGCACTTTCTACCCATAAAGCCAGTTCTGGTAACAGAGATAATATAAAGAATGTTTAGGCATCTTCTCCACTCCATAATTTTCTTATCATTGCCCGATTCATCCAACACACCTTTAAAAATATCATTCTAAATTTTGATAAAAACTTTTTTGTTTTCACCCGCACCACCTTGTATGTTCCTATGTTGATGGAAATAAACGATGTTCTATTAAGGTGTTTTTACTGATAATTGGTAGTTGGTTTTATTGATGAAGTTGTAGACGTGATCTGATTTAATCTGATATGATGTGATCTGATCTGATCTGATGATTGATGCTCGGAAGGAGCTTATTTATATATGGTTAGGATGAGCCAAATTATGTCGTGAATTGAACATGGAACGATATCGGTGTGTTAAGTCAACACCCGAGTTCCACGTTGGACTAACGACAATCTGAGTCATCGTTACCTAATAACCCACAGTTCCATCTCTGAAACAAAAAATGTTCGTTATGATCCGTAGGTGTTCATTTATGTTTCGCACCTTTGTAGGAATTACTTATTTAGAAAGCATTATTAGAGTCCGATAAACTATTAGGAGAACAACGTAACTGAGAAAAAGGGTTGTCAATCCATCTCGTACGACGTGTTGACAAAATCTTTCCTTCAGGTAGCGCAAGAAGCCCTACGTACAATTTCCTCCGTTCATATGCCTAAAATAGGCACAAGTCTTGCGCGCGGTGATTGAAATCTCATTTCCAACATCATCAAGTAGTCAACGATGACATTCATACAGCCATTTATTCTCGCTCACCAAAAAACGAGTAAGGAAAATAGTTAAAGAGTACACTATCATCCTAAAAATCATAACCAAGGTACTCCTAATTTCTCAATCGACAGACAATTCAAAATTCCTAGTATAGTCCGATTCGTTATCATCATTGCCACACATATCTTTAGAATTAGCAACATCTCTCAAATTAGTTACTTCTCCGGAAACAAATAACATAGTGATAAGTAATTCAAGCAAAATTTTATTATTAGATTCAGTCATAATAAAATTCTCCATTGCATCAAAACTAATCTCGCATAAATATTATATCCTAAAATCTCCACCATTTAGCATTACATTAGGTTTAGATTTTCTCGCAGTATTCTACGTTTTAGCAGACTAGAAATTAGGTTCATTTGCGTTAGACGTAGATAATAAATAACTCGCATAGCGGGTTGATTACTGTANGGTAATAAATAACTCGCATAGCGGGTTGATTACTGTAAATGGCAAGATAATTACTTTTTTATTTACTGTGCAATACTTTATTATTGAAACATCATAGTTTCACTAACTATGCCTATAATGGATTTAAGCTAAGACTAACACTCATTTTGAACTAAGACTACAATTTGAATTAAAACCAAGATTTGAACCAAGANATTAGGTTTAGATTTTCTCGCAGTATTCTACGTTTTAGCAGACTAGAAATTAGGTTCATTTGCGTTAGACGTAGATAATAAATAACTCGCATAGCGGGTTGATTACTGTAAATGGCAAGATAATTACTTTTTTATTTACTGTGCAATACTTTATTGTTGAAACATCATAGTTTCACTAACTATGCCTATAATCGATTTAAGCTAAGACTAACACTCATTTTGAACTAAGACTACAATTTGAATTAAAACCAAGATTTGAACCAAGANCGATTTAAGCTAAGACTAACACTCATTTTGAACTAAGACTACAATTTGAATTAAAACCAAGATTTGAACCAAGACCAAGAGCTTATGAAAGCTCCTGGTTTTAATACTTTTGGCTAAAGGCCATCCGGAAGTCACCTTCATCTCCATATGAATGACTTGCGTCGTTCATAAGGAAATGTACTTGACATTCTTTCACATCTATTGATAAATGCTTATTGTTTCTTAATATAATGGTTGCTGAACCTAACACTTCCCATTAACAAAAATTATTGGTCCCACAGGAATAAAGTAAAATTACAGAAAGTGAAAATTGGAACGGAGCGTTGGTAAAAAAATTTCACTTTGGGGGAAGGTATAACTATGTGCTAAGTATATATTAAAATGAAAAAGTAACAAGCAAGTAATGAACTTCATAAAACGTTATTGTGACTGGTGGTTATGAGAAATCTCTTTTATATCTTTCCAAGCGGCTTCAAGTAATGCCAAGGTGGCATTAGGTAGGTCTTCTGCGGTGGGATGTTCAACTGTAACACTACTAACTGATGGGGGGGGGACTGCAAGGTCGCCATGGAGTAGAAGTCAACTTGCTGCTGTAGATCTTGGATTCGCTTGGACGTAGATCTTTTGAGTTTTTCCAGTTCCATGGTTAATTGTGAATTTTGGTCGCGTAAGTCTTCAACGGTTTCCAAAATCTCCAACGCGAAGTCCGTATTCCGTAAGATTGGCGAAGCACAGATCACAAAAAACTTTGCGAATCACGCCCGAGACGTCCACGTGCTCGGTTTCTCGCATCCACTGCTCTGCTTCGGCGGTATCTATTTGATGTGCCATTGTTGTTGTTTAGTTTTTCTTGTTGGTGTATTTGTTTTGTAAAATTGTAAATAACGCTAAGTGGAATAAGACACCTCACAGTAGATTCTTAGTTTTTTTGATGTGCCATTTTTGTTAACTGTTGGAAATTCGGATTTGTCTGGATTCCACTGGATATGGAACTAATTCGAAACGTGGGAACGGAACTGAATTGTTTGATTTAAGTCCGGTTTGATATTCTAATTTCCCTACATAGGTTTCTAACTCATCGATGTGCCGAAGTATACATGATCTAAATTTATTTATTTCCAATAACTCTATAGTTTGTAAATATTGCTTAACTTGTCGGTGGTTTTCCAACTTAACATCGTTTGAATGAAATCTTAATGCTTATGAGCGTTTTCTTATAACCATCGGGTCATTCAGTGATAACGGATGCGCTGACGGCAGAGGAACTACAAAATTTTGTTGAATTTTCAGTTTTCATCGCCAAGAATTAGGTGTGACTCCTTATCCTCATTCCATCTCGGGTAGTTGATGCTATTTCATATGCTAGTTATCTCAAAATTTTCAATATTTTTAACTTTTAGAAAAATTTTTCAAATTTACTAGTATGATAGGTATGCTTTTTCGTTACACCATCCATCAGTTGTCATCAATTGTCATCAGTGTTCTTTTGTTGTCTTCAAGAATATCTCATTTCTTTAATTTTTCTAATTACTTATGATTCGCGTCCGCATTCACTACTTCTACCTTCTTTCCGGTTAGTGAAAGTGGTGAACGTGGTGACAGTTGCAATTTCGTGATTTGCAGTTGAATAATCAGTTAGAAGTTTTCATTTTTAATTTCTGCTTCATTTTGGTTGCAGTAAGGCTGCCGGTTCCGAGTTACCGAAGTTCTGCCGGAAAATATTTCTTCCATTGAGTTAAAGTGAAAACAATTACTGCAAATATGATTAGGGTGAAAATTAATTTAAAAATGGCTTTCGAAATGAAATATATTTATATAATTTGACAATACTCATCACTAATATTAGAAACACCCACACAATACAGAATATGCAGTGCTATACAAAATAGAAATCGGCTTCTTAGATACTTTTGCCTAAAGCATTTTTTGGAAAAATTTATCTTTTTCTTTCGGCAAAAAAATATTTTCCGGAAGAAGTGATAATTTCCTGTTTCTTTCTTAAACCCTCATAAACAATGCATAAGATGTTAAGATTAATTTTTTTTACTTAAAAATAAATGCTTACCATTAGTTATTTATTTTATAAGGTTTTTAGATTACAATCGTCTGATTTATATGCAGTGTTACTTATAAAACTTTGTTTTTATACTCATAAAAACGATATAGCGTGGGTTTTTGGTGGTTCACAAGAGCAACCTAGGTTTGCTCCTGGGGTTCCTTGTGGTACTTAAATGTTAACTCGAGAGGAAATAGAACTACTCTTTTAAATACGTCATGTACTTGAGTGGTATAATAGAATAAGTGCTAAAATAAGTTGTATTGAATTCAAAAAATTTCGAAAAATTGATTCAAAATGTGCTAAATTGTCAAAACGTATTAGACATTCAGAATAAGTTCATAATAAATCGAAAAGTTTATAAAAATGTTCCACACTACTACAGAAAAATAAAAAAATATGTGATAAAGTCAAAATTTAAGTTTGTCAGCTATGTCTAAACTACGATAATGAAGCTAAGAAGAATTTCGAATAGGAACAGAATGAGAAACAGTCGCTGGAAACTAAATTATTTTAATTATTTTTTGATATTCTTAATCAGTCAGCTTGTAAAAAACTCTCCTTTTTGTATGAAGATTCTGAAAGAAAGTGATAGTTATAAAGAAAAGCAGGGTTGTTTAAATTCTTGTTGTTCATTCCAGGCGTCCCCGATCACAAAAATTGTTTGGACTGTGGTATGAAGTTTGTTGTTTGTCCAAAGTCACTGTAAAAGTTGTGCATGCTAACTACTAAAGCCACGCCATTTAATGGAACAATAATCTCATGTGACATCATGTTTTTAAGCTAAATGAGAAAAGAACCTTGTCTATTACATAAGATATTAAATTACAATTAACTATTTATTACTCAATATTTCTAAACTGATTTCATTTACATATAATTAGGACAAGTGTTGTAGTTATGTAGTTATTTGGGTGGGAATCAAATTCAATTCTAACCTTAAATGGACAATTGTAATCAAAAACTTGACCTCTAATGTGACAACCTCCTAAATAGTCAGTAATGCTATAGGACATATGGTAATTTCATATTTGTATANTAATGCTATGGGACATATGGTAATTTCATATTTGTATAGGAACATTTGATAAGTGATAAGACAAATACTCTCATCCCCATTAGAGCTTCCGTATTGTTCACTATGAAGTGAAATTATGCAAACTTTTACACATTTGATTATGCTTTAAAATTTTTGACGACTTTTAACATAACAAAAACATCACTGTATAATTGGATGGGATATTGGTTGGTAGTTCAGTGATGTTATCACAAGTAACACTCAAGTTTTAATTTTTCTAAATCTACTGTTTATTTTTGTAAAAAAAATGTAAGCTAACATATACAGTCATTTTAGTTATTTTCGAATGTAAAAATGTGTAATAATGTTTATCGTATTTATTCTATTTAAACCCACGTGTTAAAATCAAAATTGCAAATTTTAACCATTTATAGTGTTTTTAACTTTTTAATTTTTTTTCTTTTTGTGGACTATATTAGGCGGAGAGTTTACATAGAATAAATATGATAATCAATTTTTTAAACGAAATTTAGTTGCAGATATACTCTTCTCTTTTGAACGGACACATTTCACACTTGACTTGACAACACCAAACAAACTGACAGTTGCAGGATTCGAACCCGGATCGAAGCATCGTTTGATATCCTCTACTACAACAGAGACGTACGCAACTGTCTCCACTCCCTTTGTCACTCGTTTTGTTGCAAATTCTTCCTTTTGTACCAAGGATATTGATTCTGAAAGAAAAGAATTAAACTGGTTTTAAACTTGGACTTATTTTAATCATCTGTATATTCATTGCATTGAGTAGAGCATACGCAATAATTATTCAAATTTGAAATTAATCAATTGGAAAAAATTTCAAAGTTGTATCCGAAGTAAACTGGATTATTCAATTATCAAAAGGTAGAACTACAAATTTTAGTAATATTCAGGATCTTTTGAAATATGTATCAGAAATATATGGTCATCAAGAGAAATCCCTTTTCCACTAACCTAAATGTATAAAATTTGTTGCAAAAATCGAATTATTGTAACTTTTTAGTTTAACAGAAAGACATGCCTAAATGTTACATCGAGCTATCGTCTTTCAGTGATATTCTCCTTATCACAGCAACGGAACATTAAAATAGATGTCTTGATGACAAGCATCCTCAGCACTCATATTTGATCTTTATCATGCTCAAGATTTTACATCCTCTGTTGATCTTATGGTACATGTAATGAAAATACACTCAATTGGCAAAAGTAAAAAAATTCACTGTTGAGCAAATGGGTGAAATGAACCAGTATCATTAGGAATTCGATTTTCCATACTTTTTTCTGTCAATCAAATTGTTTATCTGATTCAAATTACCTAAATTATTAGTATTTACAACTTTCAATTTTGCAAGTGAGAATTACTGTTAATATCTATAACAATATTTAACGCATTATTAATAAGGTGATGTAGAGGGTGAGATTGGGGGTGGCGGAGTAAAAAGGAAGGGAGGGTGGTGAGATTCCTGCAAGAAGACTTTTTTGTGTGTTTGGAAGTCACAGCTGGGTCTGGTGACTTGTAAAGATTCTGTCGGTCAAGTGGTTAGATGTAAGAAGGCTCGTATTCTCACAATATCCAAGCGAGATTTTGATATCCAGGGACAGTCATAAGTGTGAGTTAAAAACTTTCTCGTGATGTAAGAAGACCCATGGTTCAGCGTAGAAGTAGACCGACAAGTCTNATAAGTGTGAGTTAAAAACTTTCTCGTGATGTAAGAAGACCCATGGTTCAGCGTAGAAGTAGACCGACAAGTCTACTTTCTGTCTAAAATAAAATGGCGGTCAGAATCCAGGTTCGAGGCTTCCCACCCCGGAGACATTTTCAAGGTTTTCCATGGCTATCACTCAGTTAGTTTAGTTTCGTATATAAAGCGTCAGTTTCGGTTATGTTAGGGTGTTGATTTTTTTCCATTTGTGAAATCCGTTAAGAAAATTAACCACATGGACCTGTGTAGAAATAGACCAGCAATTCTACCTTTTGTCTCACGACGTCTACATCTGACCAGCAATTCTAGAGTATTGACAAAAACTACATTGACTGCTTCAATTCTTTCACCCAAAAGGTCTTTCCGACATTAAGGAGGCCACGCTCATGACTTGATTCTTTTATGAAAAAATTACGTTCATTGCTTCATGGGCAATTAATAACACCATGGTAAATTACAATACAAAGTTCCGGGATCGTCCAACANTTACGTTCATTGCTTCATGGGCAATTAATAACACCATGGTAAATTACAATACAAAGTTCCGGGATCGTCCAACAAAAAGATGTCATTGCTATCTACATTATTCACTAAAATTAGGCAAGCTGAATTGATTAAGACGCGATAGTTGCAAAAGGAGAAAATCGAGTTGACATACTATTTCAATTTACTCTATTGTTTCCATTCTCACATTATGTTTAGACAATCAAATTGAAAATTTAAACTAGGAANTTACGTTCATTGCTTCATGGGCAATTAATAACACCATGGTAAATTACAATACAAAGTTCCGGGATCGTCCAACAGAAAGATGTCATTGCTATCTCCATTATTCACTAAAATTAGGCAAGCTGAATTGATTAAGACGCGATAGTTGCAAAAGGAGAAAATCGAGTTGACATATTATTTCAATTTACTCTATTGTTTCCATTCTCACATTATGTTTAGACAATCAAATTGAAAATTTAAACTAGGAATTAATCGTACAGAAATCAACCTTTGTCGTTTAAGTTATATATAGAAATTTTCACACTTGCTTACTTTGAAGGAATTGAACAAGCCAAGTGAAACCGTAAGCAACTGGTTACTAATTCTCATTACAAATATCCTGTAGCTCCTTCATTTGTTTTCAAATGCTAAAACTGGATTTTGTCAAAGCATTTATACATTCCGAATTCGAATCCACAAATATCTCAAAAGAAAATTTCTTTCCCCATTTCAAATACATATAAAAATAGTTTATAAATCAAATAATATATGTTAGTAAATAGATTCACAATAATTATAACCACTTTTTTAATTGTAATGATTTAATATTTTCTTACGTGTTATTTTGTTCACAATAGTCAGGAGATTCTTCTATAAATACAAGATCTCTCTTTGTTGGCCTCTTCATTCCTTCTGAGTAAGGTTTGAGTCGGAGGAATGATTTGACGCCATTTCCTATTGCTTTTATGTTAGGATTTTGCCTTTTTATTTCAGCAGGACCATCTCTAATTACTGGTTTCATACGAAAGGCTCCTTCAAACTTTTCACCAATTTTCTCCCCGATTGTTCGGAAGGATGATAAAACTCTCCAGCAAACTTTCATTGTGCACGAACCTGAGACGCCATGGCATTTACAAGATGTATTCATTGATGTTTTCAGCAACTGTAGATACAAAAATTACATATTTTTGTATTTAAAATTTAAGTAAAGGTTCGTTGTATAAATCTATCTGTGTTTTATGGACAGTCAATTCTTATATACAGTCTAANTGAGACGCCATGGCATTTACAAGATGTATTCATTGATGTTTTCAGCAACTGTAGATACAAAAATTACATATTTTCGTATTTAGGCAAAATTTAAGTAAAGGTTCGTTGTATAAATCTATCTGTGTTTTATGGACAGTCAATTCTTATATACAGTCTAANCAAAATTTAAGTAAAGGTTCGTTGTATAAATCTATCTGTGTTTTATGGACAGTCAATTCTTATATACAGTCTAATCTATCATAGTTTATCCACTGAAAAGTAGTTTTGATCCATTTGCTGGATAAAACGTGAATACATTAATTTCAGAAAAATGAACCCCATAAAGCGAATTTTTTTGTAGCCAAAATAAAGTAGCCGCTCTTATTTCTCTTACAGTGGGAAGTATTAGTTATGTAAAGTGGTCTATTTCAACTTTGGTATTTCTAATGATATTGACCGCTTTAAATGGTGTCCCGACCTCAGTTACATTTCACTAGAAAAGTGAAAAATTGAAGGTGTAGTATTCTCACCAAAATACCTTTAGATGTAAGCTTAGTATATACTCATACTGGCCTAAATCGAAGTAGGAATTAGGAACGTGTCCATTATTTCTGTATCCGCAATCTGTATAACATCCTGGTTCAAGTATTTCAAACTTTTCAAAATTTATGAATGTTTGACAAACATTATTACTTTTTATCATATGAATTGTTCTAAAAAAATAATTCAAACTACATATAAGAATATTATAATGATCTAGACAACTTCTTTCGCTATCATCTTCCCACTTGTTACAAGTTCGGATTAGCACCAACAAATTATTGTATATTGAAGTTATACTATATAACTAACAAAATCTACCTTATAATACTGTGAGGATTACGTACCCTTCGTCCAGCTTCGTTGTTGTGAAGGTTCATTAGACCTTCGGTAGTTGTTGAATTTTCCATGGAATCGGCAAACTCTTTTGTAAATTGTGCTCCATATTTTACATCCTGTAAAAAAATTACTCCATTCAGAAAGGCCAGNTCGGCAAACTCTTTTGTAAATTGTGCTCCATATTTTACATCCTGTAAAAAAATTACTCCATTCAGAAAGGCCAGACATAATGACACCCAAACATAGTATTATAAATGGTCAAAGTAGCATGAAACTGGTAGGCCACTATTAGACTGAGACAAAAAGAAGTAAGTATTTTCTTATGTATTTCTAATACGTAAGATCATTATTATTAATTTCATAGAAACAAAATCGCAACAAATATCCGGCGTAACGCGGAAGCGACAGAATTAGATGAAACTTATGCCAAATGTGCTCCTATTTTTGCTAAAGACGATGTGACATATGNTCGGCAAACTCTTTTGTAAATTGTGCTCCATATTTTACATCCTGTAAAAAAATTACTCCATTCAGAAAGGCCAGCCATAATGACACCCAAACATAGTATTATAAATGGTCAAAGTAGTATGAAACTGGTAGGCCACTATTAGACTGAGACAAAAAGAAGTAAGTATTTTCTTATGTATTTCTAATACGTAAGATCATTATTATTAATTTCCTAGAAACAAAATCGCAACAAATATCCGGCGTAATGCGGAAGCGACAGAATTAGATGAAACTTATGCCAAATGTGCTCCTATTTTTGCTAAAGACGATGTGACATATGTTAGTGACGGGTATCATTTTGATTGAACCTTGCGGGTTACCAAAATCAGATATCGAAAAATAGAGTATCGTTGTTGGAAGGCATGTGGCATAACAAACACGATTATATAAATAGTTTAGTTTGTTCACAAGTAAACTTCACTTCAGGTGGTTCGCAAGTAAATACAATTATTTTTGGACATAGTCAAAATGGGTAGCGTTTGAAAGTTTTTGCAAAAGTGGACTTTACTTTTGCTTGGAAAATCTTCATCACTTTGCTTTTATCATGTCACTCCTGTATTGTTCATTTTATTTTAAACAAATTTTGTACCAAAGTTTAACCGTGTTTTCTCTTACAATTCTTATATTTTAGGTAAAAAAGTGACAGAGGTGAAATTGTGNCTTATATTTTAGGTAAAAAAGTGACAGAGGTGAAATTGTGATGTTACATATTTGTCTCATATTATATTAACGCTTTTATATTTTACTCTATGTTGGCGGCTTCTACGGGTTGTTACTTGTTTTAGCTAATAAGTAGTATTATTTAATGTACTTGTATAAAAGAAGAANGTCACTCCTTTATTGTTCATTTTATTTTAAACAAATTTTGTACCAAAGTTTAACCGTGTTTTCTCTTACAATTCGTATATTTTAGGTAAAAAAGTGACAGAGGTGAAATTGTGATGTTACATATTTGTCTCATATTATATTAACGCTTTTATATTTTACTCTATGTCNCATATTTGTCTCATATTATATTAACGCTTTTATATTTTACTCTATGTCGGCGGCTTCTACGGGTTGTTACTTGTTTTAGCTAATAAGTAGTATTATTTAATGTACTTGTATAAAAGAAGAAAATCCAAGGCATCCGAAATTTAAATTTGCCCACTAGTCCAAGGCCCATCAACCGATCTCAGTCTGACACTGCCCACCAACACACCGTAGCTTAGCAATGTCCACAGTCTACCAACCCAATGCAGCCAGCGTAGCCCACCGTCCACTGGCGGCTGGCGGGCCACCATCTATGAATAAATTCAACCAATGTGACGTGTACCACTTCAAAATAATTTCTCTCAATCTTTATATAGCCACTAGCGCAGGGACTTCTTTTTTGGTTTACTAAGTTCAGTATGGCCTTTCTATCAATTTCCAAAGTTGTTGCACCGATCATTATGTAAACAACATCATGATTCCAAGAATACCGAAACTCATTTAAACAAATTTACCAACTTGAAGGGTATACTCATATTAAGAAATTGATGCAGTTATTACTTGGGTTACCATGTCAGTTTTCGTTTATTAGACTCTGTTTTATTATTTTATTTTATTATTATTATTGTTATTATTATTATTATTAATTAAATAGTGAGTAATTTGTGGATTTATGGCGAGGTAGGGGAAGAAGAAGCCAAGAAAATGGTAAGGCAGTACTTGAGTTTTTGCAATTCTAGTATCATTGGTTGCTTACAGCTTCTTGACCCAGTTTCCAACCGGCACAAAATCATTTTATATTTGGCCGGTATCTATCATAATACTACTTAAGCTCCGAGAAATGTTATCAGTTACAATAAAAAAAATTTCTTTCAAGTTTTCACTTTAGTTAGTTAAAGCTGTTTGCTTAGTTATGTCAATGCACTTACCAGGTAATATGCTAGGTAGAAATTACTATAACGAGGTTTGCTACAACTTAAAAAATTTCAAATTTCAAGCATGTCCACATCTAGTATGTGCCCCCGTAAAAATTTGTTGACATAGGCCACCAGTTTCATTACACAGAGAATGGTAGCGAAACAAAAAAGATTACCAGAGTTCACTTTTAGTATTACATATTACTCCATAGTTTATATTCTTTTAAAGCTGATTTAGTTTGTAAGAATGTTTACTGTTTAAAGTGAGACTGGGGTCAAACCCAAAAATTTTGTGTTTAGTTCTTACTTCTGAACAACCACCCCACTGCCATTTCCCTTTTGTATTTCTCATTCGCACCTCTTCGTCGCAAGAGCACTTGTCTAACTCTCCTCGTGCGCAGGCTTTTGTTACTTCAAAGGCGAGAGCGGCTGCTGATATTGCGTGAACATACGCCTTTTCTCTGCTGTCTGAAAGAAAGAAATTTATTAGTTACTTGAGGCAAAATAATACACCAATATTATATACCTTACAACATTACCCTTATTATGCGTAAAGTTGCGCTCAGAATACAGAAACTTAACAACTCGCAAATTGAAACGTGTTGTTGCATGTTGACATATATTTAAATAGTTAAATGTTCACATCCGCAAATTTCTTTTGACAAAAGTTACGATGCAGACACAACTAAAAATTTTGAAGTATCTGCGATTTTCGTTGTGAAAACTTTTGCAACAGTTTCATGAACTAGGTGTCTTAATCTCTGAGGACGCTACTTAAGTCGAACTTTATTTTGAGAAGATGTTATTATCTTTTAGGTTGAAATATTTAGGTACAAATCTTTGGGTACAAATCATCTCAAAATAATTCCCAAAATTACTTATATTTAAAAAAAAACAAGTTCTGTTCTGGTGATCATGAAGGCTTGATTTTTACATTAGTTATATTCCACTTTTAAATTGTTTATCTGAAACTGTTAACTATTTTGTGTTAAATGAGTTTCATATTTAAAAAGTTTGAGCCAAATGTACAGCATGTTTACAAAAAACGGATACTAATGAAAGTTGTTTTCTCTTAAGTTAAGTTGAGACATTTGATGAACAGCGTTAAAAATAAAAAGTGGAGGTAGTGAAGTTAGATGAGGAATTATTCAAAAAAAGTCTCACCCAGACCCAAAAACAAACAAATTAATTATAACTAATTATTCAAAGTAATTAATATCCAACCAAACGGTGCGTCAATCCATGCAACAACTGTGTCAAAGGTCAGCTACAACAATCCATTTGGGTTGGATTTAACCAAAGGGGCCGCAAAAACAAAAAACTTGGAAAAATTTCAGAACCGTGTTATGCGTCTCTCTTGAGCGACCAAATGACCTCTACAAATGTTGCTTGGAATGATTCGGTGACCAACTTTTCCTAATAACATTTTTCTTTGTGGTGACCTTTTGAGGTCAAAGGTCAGGTCAATTCTGAAAACGTGTAAAATGACATCAACAAATATTGTTTGGCTTCAGCAGGTGAACAACGGCCTGAACAACTTTTGTATATGTCATTTTGCCACTTACGGGAAAATGGGGTTTGACCTTGACCTGTGACCTAAAGAGGTCATGAGAGAAAAAATATCTAAGGTAAAAGTTACTCAGATTAGCATCCTGAAAAACTTTTTGTATATGTCATTTTATCGGTCATACACTAACATAAAATTGTTTTGTACTTAGAAAAATTTCGAGATGGGGAACCTAATGTTAAAAAACTGAAATTTTCACGCCCCCCTTAGGTCGAATCCAATCACTTTTGACCTCACGTGGTCATCACAGAGACAAATGTTATTAGGAAAAGTTGGTCAATGAAACATTCTAAGTAACATTTGTAGAGGTCATTTGGTCGCTCAAGATAGGTTGCTATATCGATACAAGAAATTTTTCAGTACATGACCCAAGACGTAGTGACTACGTAAGGTCACCGGAGAGAAAAATTTTACTAAGAAAAGTTGTTCAACTACTTATGCCAAACACCATTTGTACAGGTCATTTTACACGTTTTCAGAAATGACCTGACCTTTGACCTCCAGAGGTCACCACAGAGTAAAATGTCATTA
>NIPM01000340.1:103454-124471 GCA_002738285.1 Holacanthella duospinosa | reverse complement strand
TAAGGTCACCGGAGAGAAAAATTTTACTAAGAAAAGTTGTTCAACTACTTATGCCAAACACCATTTGTACAGGTCATTTTACATGTTTTCAGAAATGGCCTGACCTTTGACCTCCAGAGGTCACCACAGAGTAAAATGTCATTAAGAAAAGTTGGTCANGTTTTCAGAAATGGCCTGACCTTTGACCTCCAGAGGTCACCACAGAGTAAAATGTCATTAAGAAAAGTTGGTCAACGAATCATTCCAAGCAACATTTGTAGAGGTCATTTGGTCGCTCAAGAGAGACGCATCACACGGTTCTGAAATTTTTCCAAGTTTTTTGTTTTTGCGGCCCCTAAGTGCCAAAGTCAAACAAAAAAAATTGATCAGTCAACATTAGATAAGAATTATTATAATTATTATTACTGTCGTATTTTTTATTATTGAATGTAGTTTGTTAGATGTTCCGTCATAATTAATTACTTTATTGGCAGCACCTACTGCCCTTAGTTATGAAACGCTAACATTATTTGGGAATTATTATGAAATTATAAAATTTACTTCTACAGACAAATTCTTGCAACAATTTCATCATAAAATTAATAGTGTATGCCAACTTACACAACCTGTGTGTGTCTGCTACCCTATGCCGTTTTTGGTGAAAGGCAGAGAAAATTAGTATCCGTTTTTTGTAAACATAAGACACCCGCTTCTCCGACAAAGTGCATAGAATCTAATGTAACTTCCCACGCGCAGTGGATTTTGAGCATTGAGTAATAGAGTAAGTCTAATACCTATTAACAACTTTACAATTTACTTAACCACACATTTTTTTCCGTGATCCAATCACTTTTTTTTATAGTTAGTCCTGCTTGCGGGGGTTGTCTCGGTAAATCACCATTTTGTATTTAAAATGATACCTTTGACACTTAAATAAAATATAAATCCATCAATCAATCAAAAACTTGTAGTAACATGTCGGACTGCATTTACACATCAATTGCAGAGTTTACCAAAACAACAATACATCAGTTATTAGCAGTTGGTACAAACCTTAGAAGCAGTAGATTAATACTGCACTTGCACAAGTATCAAAGAGTAGTTCTACACTTGCAGTAATGAACTTGCCAAACTTGTATTCTCTACAATTCTAGTAAAACAAAACCAATAAATTTCTATTAAGTCTAATTGGCCAAACCAGTAGAAGTTAATAAAAATTTATTACGTTAAATATATTGCAAGATCAAATCCATGGACAAATCCTATTCCTAACAACCTTTGCATTCAATCGTTGCTTCCACTAAAGTCCAGACAATTGTATCAGGAAATACTCTAACTTGTATCATTTAGTATAAATACCAACTTTCATAAATACTTAAAAAGTTACAGCTGCAAAGTGCAAACTTGTAACTAAGTAAAAATCAAAAATAAAAATCTATTTGAGGAGCTTTTTGAGTTTCTATGACAACTTAATCAATAGCATGACTTTAGTGTGTTGGTGGCCATTCGTTGTGAGAAATTTTTTAAATAACTGAGATATTGTTGTTTCTACCAACTTCTCAATCAATTAGAGCCCATGAAACGTGTAGTCGAAATTTTTGCAGGTAATAACTTTTACGGCTGCCCAGTTTTTTAGGGAGACTGAAGTTTCAATCAAATTCATTAAATGACTGTAACAATGTACAGGTGAAGCGTTTCCAATTTTTTACAGGGTTTTTGCTTGACTCTGTACAGTGTAATCGTGAAAAATCTTCAGCCTTAACTCTATTAAATATACACAATACATATAACTTATTTTATATCTACTAGAGGGATTTTATTTAGATTTTGCTACACATTGCTATTATACCGATTTCTTGAACATTTTTGACTTGAGACGCAAAATTATCCAAAAATGCTAAAATAAAGTATAAATTAAATAGAGCATACGGATATCAAGTACTTTTCCAAAGGCGTTCTGAGCTTCTTGAATAATTGAGCAGTTCCATCTATAGGATTGTAATTGAAATTGGCATTCTTCGATTCCCAGTCTTGCTCCAGCTCTGATTGTCTAAAAAAAATATATATAACAAAATTATCACAAATTGTCTTGCTATCTGCCCTCTCATCAGTTCAAACATAGCATAACTTATCTAAAACATATACAGGGACAGGCAATAACAACTGACAGGGGATACCCACACTCCTACTCCTATCCTCAACCATAAATGGGCAAGGAATATCCCACTTCATATAATTTAATATCAATTAACATCTCATGTTGATTGATTCTTAGTGAAAAAAGGAGTGTGAATAACTTAAGCCCATTAATGGTTGGCGGAAGGGTGATGAGTGTGACATCGGAATAATCGGTGTTGTAAAAGATAATTGAATTAAAACTATTCGCAATATTAACAATTTGGTGTTTCGTTTTTTTGGACATTCGTTCATTGTTTATCCGTCATGCGAATACCACCAAATCTGCGACTCGTTGTAATCAAATACCACTACAGACATCCGGACGACTCTTACCAACAAAGAATGGTCCGCTACTATAGTTATCCGTTTACTGTGAACCATCAAATAAGAAGTTTAAATACAATAAAATTAATTATTAATAAGTTGGAAACAACTTANCAATATTAACAATTTGGTGTTTCGTTTTTTTGGACATTCGTTCATTGTTTATCCGTCATGCGAATACCACCAAATCTGCGACTCGTTGTAATCAAATACCACTACAGACATCCGGACGACTCTTACCAACAAAGAATGGTCCGCTACTATAGTTATCCGTTTACTGTGAACCATCAAATAAGAAGTTTAAATACAATAAAATTCTTATTAATAAGTTGGAAACAACTTTCACCCTATTAGATACACTATCCTAACACTACGACCAGTAAAATTTCCAGATCTTTAAAATTAACTCTAAATTCCAACGGAAATTAATAAATTGTTTCCCCGTTTGTGTAAGTTTGAGAGGGTGCTTGGTAGATTGGTATCCCCTGTCAGTTGTTATTGCCTGTCCCTGTATTAAGTACTTTCATGTTAAAAAAAACTACCCAAAAGTATTTTTTGTCATTTTTATTGAAAAATTTAACCAACGCCTTTGTATATCTACAATAAATCCCTTTGCATTTATTATAACAAAAATTTGTTTTTTCAATTATATTTCAAAAAATGTAATGTAAATGATCGGTTTATTTTTGGTACTCTGAAATATAATTAAAAAATTTTAAAATGTGTAGGCAGTCATTAGTAAAATGAGTTTACCGGAAGTACTTTCCCTCCAGTTTCTCTACATAACTTTCTTTGGTGTGATACAAAGTGTGGGAAAGAGTCACAGTGCGTCTCAACTGCTTCTGAATCCGCATCATTGAGAAATTGATGACGATGGCTCAAGTCCGTTCCCAACAACCTAAAACAAGAAAGTTTGATATTATGTAACTCTGTATGGATTATGATTAGAAAGTATCACATTTCCATTACATTTTATGAGAATGACTAGGTAATGTGTGTACAGTAGGGAGGGACATGAGATAATGTGATTGGAGTAACTGAGGGAGAAAGTCCTCTCATTATCTCTAATGTCCAATTTTTCGGAGATGTAACTTCTGTTTTTTTTTTCCTTTCTCCATGCGTTGAGGTGTCCCTTGGGAAAAAAGAGGGGAAATTCAAATCCTTGTGGGAAATTTTTATTTCGTTTTTAACCATCTATTGCTAGGATGTAAATGACTCAGGAAATATTGAGATTAGTTCTATTCAGCCATATCCTTTACCATAAATGCGTTCAAATAAGAGGATTCAAAAATTTGATTCTACAACGAGAGGGGCAATGAACCCGGGTATTCTCAAACAGATATTTTTTGAATAAATAAATCAAATCTAATTGCCTACTATATACACAGGAACCCGAATATGTTGGCAAAAGAAAACTTTAAGTTATTGTTCTAAATATGCAACTCCACGGTAACCAACAAGAGGCTCTAAATTTGAAGCGGAAATGAACACTAAAAACTATATATATATCCATTTTAATTTGCCAATCATTTCTTGCCCCTTTGTACATTTATTTATTAGAATAAATAAATGCAAAGTCAAATATACTACAAGAACGCTAGATTCAACCGTAGATATAACTGTGAATAAATTCTGAGATATTTACGGTGTTATAACCATAGGCAGCAGAGTGGTCCATCACGTTATAACTGTAGGTAACTGAAATACATAGTGTGGCTAAAATATGAATACTTCATCAATATATCGAAGTCAAAGTAGATATCCATGAGTAACATTTATGTATACGGTTGTATAAAACGTTGGAAGGTATATATGTATTTGTCATTATAGAAACCGTCAGAAGTGCCGTTTGTATAAACCATTGTATAAACCGAGCCAATTGTTGCATTGTTAATGGGATTTTCGAATGTTGTTTTGAAACATAATTAGTATTATAAAACACTTATGGTTTCAAAAAGAGCATCCAAAAAATTTCTGCTTTCAACTGAATAGTACTTTTTAGCCTAGTGATCGTACAGACTTGAATTTTTCAACTCAGTATCCTATTTTTCAATGTTCATTATGACATTATATTAAAAAAATTGTATGGTGTTATTGCTGCATCATTCCAACATAACCGTGTGGTTTTAGGTAACTGGTTATCCCTCAAATAAAATCCCACACTGGTTTAGTGGATTGGCCCGTTGGCTTGCGGAATATATCTCTTAGAGTCAATCATTACAAAATCTTGAGATAGGCTAGAAATTTGGATTTAAAAAAATTGTATGGTGTTATTGCTGCATTATTCCAACATAACCGTGTGGTTTTAGGTAACTGGTTATGGCTCTAAAAAAATCCCACACGGGTTTAGTGGATTGGTCGGTTGGCTTGCTGAACATATCTCTTAGAGTCAATCAATACAAAATCTTGAGATAGCCTAGAAATTTGGATTTAAAAAAATTGTATGGTGTTATTGCTGCATCATTCCAACATAACCGTGTGGTTTTAGGTAACTGGGGACCGCTCAAATAAAATCCCACACGGGTTTAGTGGATTGGCCCGTTGGCTTGCAGAATATATCTGTTAGAGTCAATCATTACAAAATCTTTATATAGGCTAGAAATTAGGATTTAACTCTTACCGCAAAAGAAATTCCTTCTAAGGCTTAACCTCAAAATCAAATCTTAAGTTAGTCATTTTTAAATGCCGTGTAACCACTTGACGGTTCACGCTGGAAATGGATAGATGCAAATATTTTTTTTGTAAACAGGCAGAAATACAAATATATTACACCATCAACACCTAGAACTCTTTATACACCATCGAAACATCTATTGGGATGTATTAAATAGTCTTTAAGAAATACAACACCGATGGAAACTAATAGTAATCAAAGTTGTCTATAAATAGCTTTGAAAAGGTTATAAGTGTGGAAAGAAGTCACATTGAGTATGTGCTGGGAGACGCAATAAAAATTGTTGTAAAAAAAGCAAATTCTCTGATGCATATAAATTTATTTATGTAAATTTATATAAATTTAGACAATTGGACAGACGGAGGCATTAATCTTCATAAACCTCTCCTGTTACTATGTTCGTGGTTAGCCATGAGTAAGAATGATAAAATAGAGTAACCAGTATATTACAGTGCAACCCGTTCACAGTGAATTCGATTGGATACAACTAACTGCATCATTCTAACAAGATTTCACTATAACTCAACTGTTTTGCAGTAATAAAGCAAAACCCCGAAAAAGTGTCACATGACTAATGATGCTATCAAATCATACACCAACTACACTTTAAACAGGGGATTTTAATTTGCAGCTATTTCACTCATAAATGTGGTGATTTCAAAAACGTTAAGCGCTCGCTGACAAACTTTATGCTGAAGTCGTCAGGTGCTTATAATATCCCAATATTTTGGTTATGTCATTCACTACTAGGTTACATTTTTAAAGACTCTGAAAACTTTATTGAAAAAGTATTCCTATGATTCTTTACGAATGACCCTGCAATGCTTGCATCTCTTTTCAAACTATGCGTTCAAGTCGAGAACACTTTTCCACTTTTTCGATAATTAGTCCGTAACACTCACTAGAATTTCGAAAAACATAAGAAAATAACTTTTGTAGTAGGTTGGCTAGTTTGCTTCAGAGTTTTATTGCTTTACCCCAGACTTTGAAATTATAATATAGCGCGAAATTCATAACTTTTTACTTTCTAAGTTGTAAAGAATGTGACAACTTCATTCATGAGTGTAACTGTGTAAAGTGTTTTTTCAAATGTAAAATAGTTATTTTAAAAGTTGCCAACTTCAAACAAAAAGAATTATTGACCGTTTGAGCGAAATTTGTGAGTGGTCGAGCTTAATGATAAAGTTGGATATGCCGTGAATTATTTAACGGATTGAGACAAACAGCATATCAATTTAAAGCTCTGCTCCTGCTCATTCCGAAGCTAGTAGACGAAAATTTCACAATTTTTATGAATTTTCAAATTGTGAAAAAATTTTTTGACTGCGAATTTATCACTCGGATACTTGTTTTTCGTAAAGTTATATAACGTTTCAAACTTTTTTCAGTAGACTGGAAAATTCACTAAAATGGTGTTCAAATAAGAAAGCGAAAATTTTGCGAAATGATTTTGTAAAAAATCAAAAATTATTTGTATGTCAAACACATTAATATATTATGGAGTGTGAACAGTTACTAAAAATTCATTGCTATCAAAATTTAGTTCATTTTTCTTGGGTCAAAAAGTGTTGCACGAGTCTAATTTTTGGTACTAGAGCCGGAATTTTGCTTTTCTTATGTAAAACACAGTATAGCCAAACTCCACTGTTGATAAAGTTTCCGATGGTTTATTTGTAATGACTTTGGGTAGTCGATACCAATCAAATCAAACCCCCAACATGATAAAAGCCACACTCTCAAGAGTTCATATAATATGAGGCATAGAATCTCATATAATTGACTTTGGCTAGGATGGTTAGCGTCTCTTCCTCTCATTTGTCTCTTGGGATTGGTCCAAAGCTTTAGCTCATTGTCATTTGATCCACCACTACAGTGGAGCTTAATCGATTCATTACATTTTATGAGATAATTTGATACGAGAGTTGATCAGATATTTCACAACTCAACAACCTAAGTTATCATCTACTCAACTTGATATATAAAATTCATAAAATTACAATTGTAATTGTAAAATTACAATGATTTTGCTATATTTGAATCATATCTCGTTGGATAGTTTTAAGTAATAACATATATTTCAATTACGAAAAAATAAATTATTTTTGCTGAATTGAATAAGGTTCTTGAGAAGCATTTCAAGAATTAAGAAATATTTAAATTTGATGACACATAATATAAAAGTGCAAGGGTAGAGTAGGTATGAACTTAAAATGTTTTCGTATTCAATTTTGAAACAATGGTTTTAAAAACTTTGATACAATTCAATAGATTTTACCAGAATAATTCATTCATCTATATACTTTGACTTATATCTTATATTGTTTGACAAACATTTCATTAAAAAAAATTTTTTTTTCAAATTTTATCTTAAATGTGGTATGTTGAAACAAAATTTGAAAACCTAGGTATAACACTTACCCCAAATACGTTGTGTAACCAACTTATATGCTGTTGATTAGACTTTAGTAATATAATGCATGTAGATATTCACTCCCACCCTCACCCTATTGTTTGTCAGATTTTACAACTTCCGATCGGGTGAAAAATTCAAATCAAAAATGGAAACAAAATATATTTTTTGAAAACAGTATTAAATGCACAAAAGGGGTTTGTGTAATTCCTCATTAGCAACGTTGATTAAATTTTAGAAAAAAATTGAAAATAGACAAAAATGAATTCGTTTTTAAACAAATATATTGATTAACTGAGATAATCATCCAATGAAATCAATAAAATTGGGTTCGTATTATGTTTAAAATATTATATATTTTATTATTATATTGTTTATAATATTATTATATATTATAATATTATATATAATAACCTAGGGATTGGAATAAATATGTTTTTTTTTTGCAAACTTTTTTGTAAACTAATTTGAAAATTTTCGGCTCATTTTTTGAAATAAATGAAGCATTTTTTATTAATATTATCTACAATGATGATATTTTGTAGGAAACAACAATAAATGTTGTCCCACTTCGTAAAACTTGAGATAAACTGTTTTTGGGTATAAATTGTGGTTGAAAAAACAACAAAATATGGATAATTGTAAGACGGTACTGTTGAGAATTAGTTAATGAAAAGTTGAATTAGTCAACATTTAGTTGAAAGTTGAATTTCGACGTCGTGATTCGTGAATAGAATGAGAAATGAGCTTTTTTGAAAATCCGANTCGTTTTTAAACAAATATATTGATTAACTGAGATAATCATCCAATGAAATCAATAAAATTGGGTTCGTATTATGCTTAAAATATTATATATTTTATTATTATATTGTTTATAATATTATTATATATTATAATATTATATATAATAACCTAGGCATTGGAATAAATATGTTTTTTTTTTGCAAACTTTTTTGTAAACTAATTTGAAAATTTTCGGCTCATTTTTTGAAATAAATGAAGCATTTTTTATTAATATTATCTACAATGATGATATTTTGTAGGAAACAACAATAAATGTTGTCCCACTTCGTAAAACTTGAGATAAACTGTTTTTGGGTATAAATTGTGGTTGAAAAAACGACAAAATATGGATAATTGTAAGACGGTACTGTTGAGAATTAGTTAATGAAAAGTTGAATTAGTCAATATTTAGTTGAAAGTTGAATTTCGACGTCGTGATTCGTGAATAGAATGAGAAATGAGCTTTTTTGAAAATCCGANCATTTAGTTGAAAGTTGAATTTCGACGTCGTGATTCGTGAATAGAATGAGAAATGAGCTTTTTTGAAAATCCGAAGTTGGAATAGCTAATCATGGGACGCTTGCTTGATCATAGGAGGTTGACAAGTTCGTACACCTTCCTCGAATCACGAAATAAACCAAATGCTTACTAAATTTTTACACCCTTAATATATATTGGTAAGCAAGTCATTCAAGTAACAACTGTGAAAACATTGGGATAAGTTGATGTTCGGCAAAGAACCAGCTACTTTTATTGACCAATTTGACCACCGAATGGTAAGTACTTCAACGATACGTCTATGGAATGTTGAAATCTGGAGAGTTGTGTCGTCAGACACAAGTATAAATTGGTTTAAAAAAATCAGGAGCTCTATATTACATGAATGAAGAAAGAATTAAGCAACGAGCTATATCATGATTTGTTTGTTGAAAACTATGAAAGTTTTTCGATGATAATGATCTTACTCAGGTATCAATTTATTATGACGCTTATGATGTAANTTGAAAACTATGAAAGTTTTTCGATGATAATGATCTTACTCAGGTATCAATTTATTATGACGCTTATGATGTAAGATATTTCATATGTAGCAAATTGGTCGATTTGACGAAAAATTGAGATTGACTAGAATTTCTACATTTGATTATTTTTTGTCAGGTATAATAAATTTTTCTGGACTATAAACTACNTTGAAAACTATGAAAGTTTTTCGATGATAATGATCTTACTCAGGTATCAATTTATTATGACGCTTATGATGTAAAATATTTCATATGTAGCAAATTGGTCGATTTGACGAAAAATTAAGTGAGATTGACTAGAATTTCTACATTTGATTATTTTTTGTCAGGTATAATAAATTTTTCTGGACTATAAACTACAACCCATTTTTTTTTAGATTAACTACCCTTGTGTATAAACCGCAAAGTGATCGCGGCAATGTAATAAATTTTTAGATTAACCGCAATTTGTATGTAAGCAATTATGGCAATTTTTATCATCACAAGTGAACAAATAACTTGTTACATTATACTTAATTGTATTATGTAATCTAAATCAAGTAATGTAAAGAAAAATTTATTATTGTAATTGTAATAAGTAAAAGATATTTGCAATTTGTATTTCGAACAATATTAAATGTAATAAAAGTTACAGTTAACCTTAGAGCTTTTATAATAACATTTAGCATTAATAGCTACGATTTCCCTATACAAAGTGTACAGTTTCCATTAAGTTAGACAAAATCTTTTTCAATTTTCATTATTTTTTCTTACTTTTTTTTTTAGTTTATTATTTTATTACTCATATTATTCAAAGCAAATAAACCGTTTCTTTAAATGTATAAGGGGAAATTAAGGAATAGATCTTTACTCATTGAGTTTAGATAAAATATAATAATGAATTTACAAAAAGTAGTAAAATTAAACTAATATTTGTTTGTTACATTAATTAGAATCTTTTTTTTA
This sequence comes from Holacanthella duospinosa, assembly GCA_002738285.1. Classification (NCBI taxonomy): domain Eukaryota; kingdom Metazoa; phylum Arthropoda; class Collembola; order Poduromorpha; family Neanuridae; genus Holacanthella; species Holacanthella duospinosa. The sequence continues at coordinate 114,156 of NIPM01000340.1, read as the reverse complement.
ANAATAATGAATTTACAAAAAGTAGTAAAATTAAACTAATATTTGTTTGTTACATTAATTAGAATCTTTTTTTTAATTTAATTTTGCTTTTAATTATTGGAAGATGATCTTATACGTAATTTGCAATTTTAAATTTTGAAAAAATGTTTTATTCTCTATACCTAAAATTCCTATTGCTAAGAAATTGCTGGTAATAATTTAATTNAATAATGAATTTACAAAAAGTAGTAAAATTAAACTAATATTTGTTTGTTACATTAATTAGAATCTTTTTTTTAAATTTAATTTTGATTTTAATTATTGGAAAATGATCTTATACGTAATTTGCAATTTTGAATTTTGAAAAAATGTTTTANATGATCTTATACGTAATTTGCAATTTTAAATTTTGAAAAAATGTTTTATTCTCTATACCTAAAATTCCTATTGCTAAGAAATTGCTGGTAATAATTTAATTTTCTTTTTGGTTAAGTATTCATTTATTACACTTTATAACCTAGCGACTTTATGCATTTTTTAAGAAATTCTTTTTTGACACATTTATAACAGGACAATCCTACTTTATACCATCATCTCTTTTCTTTAGATTTGGTGAGACGTACATCTATTAGAAAAAATACCAATTGTAACTCTGAAATTATATGAGTTGTCAGGTTTTATACTTTTGTGAAGCATTTCTACGACATTCTTGGTCTAAAACTTAACCACCAAATATTATAGACTCATAGAAATCACTGTATATCGTGCAAGCAAAGGACATGAGAAAAAACATTTCGTTTTTTCTTGACCCAAATAGCACCCTCTCTAGTTAACTTCAAACACTTTTTACAAAATAATATAAACTGTAAAGCGCTGGCTACACCAATTGAACACTAATTTGTTCGTTGATATAATTGTGCGCCAAAGTGTCTGCCTCATTTACTCATTGCACATGTCAAACCAAAAAAGTGATTAAAGAGTTTCTTTACACAAACGTTCTGAATATGTGGTTTCGTTTCACTTTTTACTGATCAGGGTTGCTATGAGAATTTACGAAACACCCTATGATAAGGTTAGTCCAAACTCCATTTATTTAAAAAAACGTGAAAAATTAAAAACCATTGCAAACAAACTCGTCAACAAACTTACCCAAATTAAATCAGCTTCTTAACTTCGAAGAATTATTGGTTTATTTCTCTGTGCAGAAAATATAATTTAGAAGTCAAAAATACAGATATGGTGTTTTATATGGTTTGTTCATGTAAAATTAACTTGCGCAATTGNTTAAAAAAACGTGAAAAATTAAAAACCATTGCAAACAAACTCGTCAACAAACTTACCCAAATTAAATCAGCTTCCTAACTTCGAAGAATTATTGGTTTATTTCTCTGTGCAGAAAAANAAATCAGCTTCCTAACTTCGAAGAATTATTGGTTTATTTCTCTGTGCAGAAAAAATAATTTAGAAGTCAAAAATACAGATATGGTGTTTTATATGGTTTGTTCATGTAAAATTAACTTGCGCAATTGTTATAAGAGAGTAGATCTGGGTAACTTTTTCTTACTGACGAAGTATCATCTCTTAGGCCAATCCCAGTTTACGAATAGCAATCAAGCCAATTTGCAACTTAAAAAGCCTCAGTCTTAATATTTCTAATGATACTTAATATTTACGTGAATCAAGGATAATTTAAGGTTAAAGTTAGCCGTTTTGTCGATTTTTAAAGTTAATGTTAAATGTTAAAATATAACCTTAGGAATGGAGTTTGATGTCAGTCCAGCATCCAGCTTCAACAAATGAAATTTAAGAAAAGATGGAGTTATGGACTAACCTCTTCATAAGCGTGTTTCATGAATTCTCATGCCGACCTTGTTACTGCTAATATGCCACACCAAAATTGTGAAACGTATAAACTTCTTCTCTAATTCTTTAATTCCGATTTTATGTAGTATGCCTAAAGCAAGTTGTCTGTGACACTTCGGACAAAAATGAAAAGGTTCAATTTTCAAAAAATTCGCCGTGGACAATCTCAGAATAATTGTCGTTTAACTTTTTGTAGGTGAAGAAAGATTGACGCAGGTAAATCTGCTTTCCATGTCTGCGTAATTCGTCCNGATTTTATGTAGTATGCCTAAAGCAAGTTGTCTGTGACACTTCGGACAAAAATGAAAAGGTTCAATTTTCAAAACATTCGCCGTGGACAATCTCAGAATAATCGTCGTTTAACTTTTTGTAGGTGAAGAAAGATTGACGCAGGTAAATCTGCTTTCCATGTCTGCGTAATTCGTCCNCGTCGTTTAACTTTTTGTAGGTGAAGAAAGATTGACGCAGGTAAATCTGCTTTCCATGTCTGCGTAATTCGTCCTTCCAATTTTTTATTTTGATGTGGCATAGCGAAGACGAAATGGCACAAAAGAAGTTTCGTTCTATTCCATTTAGCGCCGTTTCTTCTGAAAAAAATTTTGGTATGGCTAATTCGAAGTAGGAAAAACATATCACTTTAATAAATTTNAGCGCCGTTTCTTCTGAAAAAAATTTTGGTATGGCTAATTCGAAGTAGGAAAAACATATCACTTTAATAAATTTAATAAAATAATATAAATGAATAAATTTCACTTTACACTGTAAGTTTGCGACTTTTTTTTTAATTTTAGGAATTCCACGAGTTCTTGCAAATTTCGGAAAACACCTTTTTAACAAAGATGAGCGTTAAAATAAATTTGTTTTTGTCAACATAGTTGGCTTTGTAGAATATCCCCCATTGCACGACCGGTTAAGGCCTATGTCAATTGGACGGAAAGTTCGCGTAAAATACAAAATTTAAAGGATTGTTGGCGGTATAGTTAAATTTTGCAAAATTTTTCCGAATTTGTACAAAGAAAAAAATTTTTTTCTTACTTTGACTTAGTGAGAGGCATAGGTAACAGGTAAGAGGCATTGAACAAGTAATATGTGAATCAATCAAGAATCTTGTAAAGATTACGGATCTATCGTCCGCTGTTAGCGCTTAGGTCAAATGTTGCAAAAATGTGGTTAGACTTAACAACCTACGGTAACAACCATATGGTAAATTCACTGTATGTTCACCACGCCGGATCCCGCTAGGGGTTCGGCGTCGATTTGCACGAAGTAGAAACTTATGATCATATACCAGTCGGTGTGTGGATGCTGCTGATGAAAAACATCGGTGTGTGATGCTTTCGCCAATAAAATTAATAATAATTTGGTCCCTGTTATACGGAATAGTACTACAGTGTCGATGGTGTGGCGAACGCTTTAGAGCAAAGTGTTTAGTTACAAACAAATATCCAACCTATTGAAGGATTACTATTATATAAGCAATGAAATCAATACTATATAATCAATTGTACTTTATAGATAGTTTAAATAGGTAATTTGTATTCATACCGATTACAATTTTAATATGAGTTTTAAACTTTTTTTCATTAATACAGAATTTTAATACAGAATTTTTGAAACCAAATTCAGTCATAAGTGTTGTAAATTTGAGAGATATGACTGCATCAAAAAACCTGACAGTATCGATACNTAAACCAAATTCAGTCATAAGTGTTGTAAATTTGAGAGATATGACTGCATCAAAAAACCTGACAGTATCGATACCTATCATTTAGTGATAGAAATCAATTTTACCTATTTTGTGCAAAATTATAAACATCTTGCACTTTTTTTTTAAACCTCGTGTAGCCTAAAAAATTTGTAATGACGCTTGTTAACTTGTAAACATGTTTGTTGAAATAATCTGTATGTATACCTAATAATTAACCTAGAACTACAAGTACGTATTACGAATACGAGTAGGTATTATTTCTTACTTCATCTATGAAGAATCAAAAACAGTTTTAATATTTTGTATCCGTGAGGCTACGACATGACATCAGAAACAAAATTATAAACTTTTATAACAAGCAGACGGAATCAAGTGTTTCAAAATTTAGCCGATTTAATAATTTCATGTGTAAAAAACAAAGTATTCTAACTTTATGTTACACAAGTTATTGTATATATCGCGTCTGAAACATTTCATATCAGTTATACTTGAAGTTTTGACATGGGTAACGTAAATTTTAAATATATATTTTTTAGTTCAAAAATTTTCAACTCTTCATATTTCAACGTCTTAAAAAAGTTGTTTTATTGCTTCAAGATAGAAAGTAATATAATTAAACTAACTAATCAGAAAACAAAAAAGTTNTTAAAAAAGTTGTTTTATTGCTTCAAGATAGAAAGTAATATAATTAAACTAACTAATCAGAAAACAAAAAAGTTTTTACGTACATTTCACAGCTATACAGCTACATAGCTATGTAGCTGTGAAGTGTAATTAAAAATATTTTAGTCACATAGTACTATGACTGGGGAGTGCAAACAATTTGTCGCACCATGTTAGGTTTACATGGTTCAAGTTCAAAAAATTAGAAATTAACAAAAAAATAATAAAAAAAAAAAAAAATTTTTTTTGGAAAAAAAAATTTTAGCTTGGCTTAATATTTTTTGTCAAATTTTAAAAAAATTAAAAAGCGTCCTACCACCATGTGGCTTGGCTCAGGTGAATCCAGGCGANTTAAAAAAGTTGTTTTATTGCTTCAAGATAGAAAGTAATATAATTAAACTAACTAATCAGAAAACAAAAAAGTTGTGCACAATTGTGCAATTGCAACAAAGTGCAAACAATTTGTCGCACCATGTTAGGTTTACATGGTTCAAGTTCAAAAAATTAGAAATTAACAAAAAAATAATTAAAAAAAAAATTTTTTTTTTGGAAAAAAAATTTTTTTTTGTCAAATTTTAAAAAAATTAAAAAGCGTCCTACCACCATGTGGCTTGGCTCAGGTGAATCCAGGCGAGAAACCAATAAGAAGTGTTAATGGAAACTACTTTCACCATGCTCATGAAGAACTCACACTACCACTTTTTACATCAGAATTGTTCAGATTTGATAAAAATTAATTAAATTTAGTTCTACATTGAATAATTTTTGTCATTTTTAACTTTTGTACAAAACTTTTAGTTTTTAGCGTCCTTTGTGTTGATACTCTGTTCTCCTATTGGCTAACTAGTGAAAGTATTCCGCACCCTTTGCTATCTGAGAAAGAACTAGATGGAAATTTGATGAGAGAGGGAATATAAGGAAGAATTTGAGGGAGATTCGAAGCTGTCGATGAGAGGATCGTTGTCGGACGGAGTCAAAAAATCACTTTTTGTTAGGATTTTTTCGGTGGTGGGAGAAGGTCATAAAGTCTACCCATCTACTCAAAAAATGAAACTCAATTATTCACAACAGCCTAACCCAGAACGCCTAGTCAACATATTCAAGAATTTTAAATTTTTTCGAAACATGTCATTAGAAGTGAATATAAAGGTTCCTTGTAGACTCATTTTTGCATTTTGTAAACTATTTGATTATTTTGTTAATAATCAAATTAAGAATTTTGTGTGGAAATGTAGTAATTTGTGGTTTTTAATATAAAAGGAGAAACTACGACAGAGGGGGTAGAAAATATGAGCATATACATAGCATTATGAATGATCGTAAAAAAGAAGAAAATTATGGGTTAGTTTATGATAGCCTTCGGACCTCTACTGCACACTGCACGAGTACGAACCAATCAATTTGTTTCTACTCAATTATTAACCACGGACAGAGGCACTAAGACGGGCTTTAAGAAAAACTAGGCTAGTCTCAGTTTTTTTTTTTGTAAACGATCCACTTTAGTAGAAAACGTACTTGGAAGATTACAATTTGAATATATTTAGGTATATATTTAGCAATATCTATGTGTTTAGGTATATGAAAATTATGGTTCAGCAATATTAACAGAAGCTAGTGTAAGCAGACCGAGGATAATTAGATTCTAAAAGAAAGGGCTTAGGTACCTAAATGTTGAATGCACATTGCCCTAAAAGGTACAATAAAAGGTACCAAAATTGATGAAAAAGGCACCGAAAAATTATATTAGGTACAAAAAGTTTCTTAAAGTTTTCTAGGTACAAAAAATTTAAAAATATTTAAAAATATTTCAGAAAATTTCAAAATATTTTGAAATTTGTGAACATAATATAAAATTTTTTTCGAAGATGCAAGTCATAAAAAAGGTTAACAGACCTAAGGAAGGAACAGTATATTAAGTCTGATTGTATAGGATATTTTTGTTTGAATTTGTATTAGAAAAAGTAAAGATTCTTTAATGTTTTCAAAATTTAAGCGATATCTAGAAATTGGTCAACAATAAAGTAATAGAAAAGATGTGCTAATGGATTCAGAAATGGATTTCTTCGTCGACTTGATTTTTGATGAAATGGATACATGCCTAAGCCCAAAGTCGTAGCATCTTTTTTCACCTATCCTTGCACTCGTTATAAATTTTATAAATTTCTGTACCATGCTTATAGTTTAGATGTTAATGGGCCGGCTCAACTTCATGTAACAGATCGCCGTTCTGCCTTCACATCGTATTCTACAACAGGAAATTGGATTATTTTAAATTTAGCGTATGACAAAGCAGAAAAAGTCGAAGTAAAAAATATTTTTACACAAACTTCCTGAAAAGTACTTTTGTAATACTTTCTCTGTTGATATAATAGAAGTTTGACTTTCTGCATTCCTTCAGGTGGCAGCTAAGATGATGAATATGTTGAAGCAAGCAGCAAATTTATAGATGCAAAGCCTTCACAAATACAAAAGCAAATGTTTTTAATGAATTTGGGAAAATGCGAATTTAAATTTTTGCAAGGGAGTCAAAAAAAATAAATATTGGAAAGAAAGTTACCAAGTAGAAGAGCATTTTCACCTTTTCCATACAAGTTGGGAACGCAAACAGGTGAAAATGTTAGAAAAAAAAAAGTTTTTCTTCAATTTCTTCTTATGTATTCTTGAAATTTGACAATAGCATAAACAAAATCCTAATGATTTCTGTGAGTTCATCGGTCAACTTTTGTAGGCGTCGCTTAACATTTATTATTGAATTCAGCTTAGCATATAACTAAATTTATACCATTACATCTTTTTGTACACACAAGCAGTAATTAATAACACNGCAAAGAAAGTTACTAAGTAGAAGTGCATTTTCACCTTTTCCATACAAGTTGGGAACGCAAACAGGTGAAAATGTTAAAAAAAAAAAGTTTTTCTTCAATTTCTTCTTATGTATTCTTGAAATTTGACAATAGCATAAACAAAATCCTAATGATTTCTGTGAGTTCATCGGTCAACTTTTGTAGGCGTCGCTTAACATTTATTATTGAATTCAGCTTAGCATATAACTAAATTTATACCATTACATCTTTTTGTACACACAAGCAGTAATTAATAACACTTCTAGAATGCTCCAAGTCTATACTATTCATCACATCAACTTAGTTGATCGGCACATCAAAATTTCTAAAACACTGTAGTATAAGCGCTGCGTCGTTAGCGCCAATAAAGCTAAGCTCCTGGTGCCATTGCTGCCTGTGTTATTTCTACTTTAAGTAATAGCTTAGGTTTTTTTAGGTTTAAAATAAGCGAAACAACCTTTCATATTTTTGTTTACAAAGAGCATTGACATTCGCTGCCTTACTTTAGCCAAGAAGAACTCACTTATGATTGTCCCGTGACGCTACTGTTGTCAAACTCCGCAATGTATAATAGTGCATGCGGCAAGAGTGAGTGCTTGCACTCTATCTGGGTGCTTCTTTCATTACATTATTTGCACAAATTCTGTAGGGAGAATCATCGGAATAACCATAATTATTTTAGTGTTAATGTTGTTGAATGGAAAAGGTTAAAAAACTAACTCTTAGGATGACTACACACGCATATGTACAGTTGTCTTCAGTTTTATTTCCGCGGTTTTCAAAAAATTATTGAGTAATACTTTTTACGACCTGACCTCACTCATTTCTTCACTATGGTAACAAGGCAACCCATAACTTGAGAAACATGGCCTTTTTTCGTCCAGCTAATTTTGGTGTTGGAATCCTCAGTAGGTGAGTCAGGGGAACTCATTCAGGTGTGATGTCCCGGGTATTTCCAATCATAAAAGTTAGAACACTACACCTTAACTAATGGAGAAGAAAGTGAGTCAGGAAAATTGAGCAATTAATTCTAATTCAACTGGTCACTTTTTCATACAGGGTTAGTCAACACTTTTACCTATTTGAAAATCACTTTCTCCGAAACAATCTTGGGGAAAACATTAATTAAGAACAAATACCCGCCTAATTTGAAATGTAATTCAAGTTATGATGTGTAAAGCTGGTTAAGATAAAACATCAAATTTATTATCAATTTCAAATCTAAAATAAAAGAACAGTATATGCTTGTTCAATTTGCACGTCATATTTCATTGTTTCAACATTTATATATTGGCAACCATATTTTGTCAATTTTCTATAAAATTAGTTAAAAAAAAGATATAGAAGTTCAACAACCCTTCAACATTTTTCTTCATTTTCTCAAAATTTTAGAATAGGCATATAAAATATGCTTCTGTCAAACCATAATTTAACTTGTCTACAACACATCCTGCTAGCAATATATTAAGTTACATTTTGTTATATAAAATTGAGTAAATTTATAAGTTCATACAAAATATATATCACATTAAAGTCAACTATGCGTAAATATAAATATGCCAAATTTTCTAATGAGCAGATTACAAAAAATAATTCCATCAACTTTAGTAAGCATCAAACTTATATTTACATAATTAATACAAACGTATAGTGAATCATGAGACATATTGTATCATCTCGAAATACTAAAATAATACCCTAGAACTGAATTTTATGTTTGTAACTTACTGATTCTAAGAAAAGTGTATTTAAAATTGTAAAAACTATTAACACTTGGCTAAACCTGTTTCTTTGTTTATTTGTAGTTCTTTCAACAGTATAAAATTCTATTCGAATATTGCATCACATATATATAATAAATATNCTTTGTTTATTTGTAGTTCTTTCAACAGTATAAAATTCTATTCGAATATTGCATCACATATATATAATAAATATATGTTTATTAAAGAATTTCCATAGTTATGCTACAAGTGATCCAATTGTAATATGTATAGATACTGATTATGTAACGAAAAGTCAAAAAAAAATTTCAAATTTTTGTATTAACTTTGAAAAGAATAATAGTATGTAATTCAAAATTTTCCTATTGTTGTGTACTTTCTTATTAGGGTGTGTTGTTAGAGAAAAAAGTTAAGCGTCGTTTCCCGGAGATCAGTCGCTTCCTGTTCTGAGTGTAGAAAAACGGTCGTAAATTTCTCGAAAGTCCAAAATGGACCACGTGTGAGTGTTGGTAGAGTCTATGAGACTATGGACATGGAGAACAGAACCAACAGTTACATTTCCTTTTAAATTTTACGATCCTCGTAAACTTCCCTTTTTTTCTGAAAAAAAAAGGAACAGATGGACTTCTGGCGCAATAGCTTTTTCTAATCTAGCTATTCGAACAAAATCCGGGAAACCACACCTCATGGAATTGTAACAAAACCAAATATACTATATTATTTTGAATTTTCATTCAATATACAAACTATATTTCTTTCAGTTTTATATATTTCACTAGATTTCAGTAGATATCATTAGATTTGGAAAAAATTTTGATAAATTTGATATAACAATATTATATCTGATTATAAATTTCTTCATGTTTTGAAAATTTGTAACTCTTTATCGGATTGTGAATTCGGTTTATTTGTACATTATCGGCTGATTGAAAATATAATAATACGAAAGATTATAGGACACAGTGGCAAAAAACAAGAGTTTCCAATAATGAAATCAATTCTGATTAAAATTGAAATTTTTTGAATTAATACAACGATTGGAATGGGAAATTCTTTGAAGACAAGTGCTAAATTTATCTCGAACAAAACTGGAATTTAGGCTCATATAGGAAATTATCCAACCAATATGGTGATATAAATTACTGACTATTGTAATGTTAATTTTAAATTTTGGCGCTTTTAATTATAAATTTATATTACTAATAGCTACCCATGACTTGTGCCACAATATCCACTATTCCTTGGTATTTAGCTTTCCAATGAGACAATATGGAAACTCATACTTTGCGAATTTTCAAAAGGATGAAGTAACTTTTGAGCATTGATTAAATAATTTTTTACTAATTATTATTAATATTGTTATAGTAAAATTATAACTACTAATAAATTCAATAATTAAAGTATTCCCAAAGATTTGGATTTATTTTTTCTAAATATAAAAAATCTTATTTTTTTTTCTTTCTTAGGTCTTTTACCAGAAAAGTAAAAAATATAAGCTAAAAATGAAATACATTCACAACAAGCAAATACGATTTTTAGAATGTAAAATAAAAATTTTTTTAAGAATACCTTAAAAATTCTCTTGTCAGTAAGAATTTCTTGATTGATATTCAAATTCAATTGTATAATTTAATCAAGGTGAGCAATTAGTAAGTTTACATAGGCTATAACGAAAAGTTTAAACTTTTATTATATTTACAATGAAAAATTCGTTACAATGAAAAGTTCAATTGATTATGGTAATTTGAATTGAATTGTTATATTCATTTCGAGATTTTGATAAAATCATCATAGTTTTTCATCAGATTTGATTAAATTTAGTAGCATATTTCATTTTAAATTTTACTTGAGTCGACTCAGTAAGATAAACAGAAAAGAAATGGATATATTATTGAAGAAGTCTTAGATGTCCCCCCTGCCCC
>NIPM01000340.1:54304-103421 GCA_002738285.1 Holacanthella duospinosa | reverse complement strand
CCTCATTGCGAGATATTGTGACTAATTGTCTCATAATTATAAAGAATTAATCAATTAATTAGTGATAATTAACAATTATTATTATTATTTATAATTAATTAATAATCAATTATTTATTAACATAATTAATTAATGATTTGGTCATTGTACATATAAAAATTACAAAGCAAAATTTCTGTTTTTTAACTAATTTATTTGATTTAATTTTTTTCTTAATTCCAGGGACATTTAATTCCATTGTTACCACGATTAATAGCGTCAAGTATCATATTGGCGATATAACATACATGAAACGACTTTGAAATCAAAGTAAATTATCATAATCACTTACGATTGGACCATGAATCTTAAATTTGATTTTAATTTTCAAAAATCTAATTAATAAAGTACAATTAATTAAGTTCAAACGAGTAAATCAACTTCATCAAGTTATTCCCAATTCTCATGACGTAACAACAATCATCTAAAAAAAGAATAATTTTTATTTTAAGAACGTGTGAGAAATTTTTAAGATAAAATTTTAAACTTTGCCAAAATTTCATAATCTTGCAAATATTAAAAAATATTTTAAGTTATTCAAGTTACTTTTAAATGTTTTGGATTAATTTTTGTATTCTACTCTATACCTCAGATAGTACAAACTAGGCCATCTAGAATTTTTATATCAGATAGCTACGACTGCTTATTTTGTTACAAACGGGTGATTCTCCATCTAGCAATTGTTGATAACTCATCTACCAAATATTGATACTCCAGCTACCAAATGGTTCGTATCTCAAATATTGACAATATATAATAGTCAAATAGGTACAATAGTTGCAAACGGTTGATACATTATAAACTAATAGTTGCCACCTCACTGTCAGTCAACAACGTTAGTTATTCCAGATACTAATGATTGATACGTCTGCAATTTACAGTTGATAAGCTTTATACAAATTGTTGATGCATCATGATGCAGTTTTGTGTATATCTTCCGTACCTTAGCTCTTATAACAATATTTAGTCTAAGGCTGTTTTCTACTGTTGTTATAGTTTATTAGATAAGCATCATTAATAAATGCTCATCAACCAATTACAACATGGAAATGCTGTTTACTTGAGTAGACATCATCCTTGCAACTTATCACAATGAAAATTGAAACTTGTTTCACGATAGTAGTCAAACTAAAAAAATCGAAGCCAATAACAATAGAAAATTTAATATCTCATCCATTCGAAAATGTAATCGACATTTTATTCATTCGAAATGAATAATACTGGTTTACTTGAAATTAAAATAAGTCGTTTATTATGTGTCGCAAACATATAGATCTGTCTTGTCAGTCTCGTCCGTCCGTCCGTTGGTGCTCTAACTAAAAAACGAATTGACGGATCACTATGACGTTTTCAGAAGACAATAGCTCATGCACTAGGAACGAAAAAGTTCGAAGATGAGTCATATCCGTCAACTCTGATCTAGTTTGTATATTTTTCCCCGAAACTCAATTTTTGCCTTAAGGGAATTTACATGTTTAATAAAAACTAGAATATTTCGATAACCAATGGAGGGATCTATATGGGGTTTTCACTACAGGATAGCCAATGCTTCAAACTCTACCCCCGCACTTTCTAACAACCTAACAACCTAACTTATCATTACCCGACCTCGGGCATTACCTTACTTCGGGCAATAGCCGACCTCAGGTATTACCCGATCTCGAGCATTACCCTACCTCGGGCACTAACTTACGTAGGGCATTACCCTACCTCGGGCATTAACTTACGTAGGGCATTACCCGACCTCGGGCATTACCCGACCCCGGGCATTACCCGACCTCGACCTTACAACATGCCAGACATTAGCCCACTCCGGTACATGACCCGACTCCGACATTAACCTACCCCGGGCATTACTTTAATTCCGGGTATTACCCCATCCTCCCTACCGCAAAATTTTCCGCACTATCTCCGAACATGCCTCCATATCGATCTACCGTTGACATTCCTTCCAGCGTTTTAGCACTGCAACAAACGTTTACTCCGTTTGCAACGGTTTATTTTAAATCTGAATAAATGCCTAATTCCATATGGAATAGGCTAGTTTATTAGAAACAGAACTCCTTGTCCTATACGAAAACTGAATCCAACGTTTATTCTAAAACGAAATGACTTGTTTTTCCGATATCGAATTCCAACATTAGGTAGCTAATTTGAAATAGAAATTCAAAATAGTTTGAGTCATCGAAATAGAGACCTACTTACAGTTTACATATTTCATTCAAAATTGCGATCCAAATTTTGAACTTTTAAATTCGAAATTGACGATTTTAGCGTGAAATTGGAAATTTAAGCGTTTGGGTACGATAGAAACAGTGCATTCTTGATGAAACATAACTTATCTGCTACCTGATTCAAGCATGTCGATACTAATTTTTCTTTTTTTTAGGTATTATATGCAAATGATCGTATCACTGCGAGCAGCGAATCATCGTGCATCAGTGAAATAAAGGTAAAATTCTCATATCTACACACCAAGTACACTCCACAGAATATCCTGATTGCTAAAAATGTTTCCGACTGCCCGTGATATTCTACGGAGTCGCGCAGGTACAATCTGATATTTTGAGTTGGCGCACTCATCCCTGGATATCTTTAAGAGATTTATAATTCCTTCGTCGGATTCCGATTTTCAAAAATGATCTCGATTTGCATTTGAGTTTGGAATTGGAAGTGAATTTAGATGAATGGATTTGTATTTTTATTATGAATAACTTGTAAAATTGAATTCCACTTCAGTTTGGTCAAAACCTCATAGGACACAATTTTGAAAACTGGTTTTTCTGTATTTTGCCGATATATCTTGGAGTTATTGCAACATACTAACCAAAATGCTCTATATAAACTTTTAAAATTTGAACTTATTCTCGGATTAAATAGCTGGGAATACTGACCGCGCAAAAAAATTCAAATTTTAACCAAATTCTAGACATTTGCACGAAGATTTTATTTAGGATAACGGAATATTTTTCATAATCCTTAATCATTAATATTATATGTTACTACTGCCTATGAATGAGGCTATTTTTGGTAAATAATGAACTGTTTTTGGTAATAATAAATAATGATTTTAGGGGTAGATAATGTGACCTTTTGAGGGAATATGGTCTATAATGTAATTTCACCACCCAAAATTAAAAAAATTTAAACCATGCAGATTTGCATTTTCATAATCTAAATTAACAAATTAGCAGCCTTCACTTCAATTAGCACTTTTTTTTTGAAAAAATATTTCAGAAACTTAAAGAAGTCAAGGTATCAAAAAAAAATTACTAAAGAACAAAGAAACCAAAATGGGACTATCAAAGAAACAATGTACCTAACCAAAGTTATGCTTTTTTNAATTACTAAAGAACAAAGAAACCAAAATGGGACTATCAAAGAAACAATGTACCTAACCAAAGTTATGCTTTTTTAAGACCATGTTACTTTTATAAATGTTATAGTAAATGGCAAATAGATAAAATGTTCATGTTTTATTGCTAATTTTGTAATCGGCTTTAAAGCGATAAAGCAAAATCATTATCAGATTAGTCTTATTTATACAGTCATTTCGAAGAGGCTTACACAAACCTTGTCCAATGGGAATGGAGAGATCCTTTATTATTGAAGTATGATTATCATATGAGAGAATGGCGACATGATGAGTCTTGCATCATGTACAATTTTAGGGCTCAAATTTTGCTGAAAATATATGTGAGAGCAATGTCTAATTGGAATGAATAGAAATCTGTTAATATTTAAATTTGATTGTCATTTGTTAGAATGATGTTCCAGTAAACAGAAACTGATGGGAAGATATCGGGTGTATTAACGTATGTTTTAATACCTAATTACATCACATCCACACCCACTCACATCATGTGAACGGCTCAGAAACAAAAAGGTACGTGTACAAATTGAGGACTACACACAGAAAAGTTTAAGCCTTTGTCACAATTTCTTTGAAAGATATATTTTGGTTATTTGTTAACTGTTTTTTTTTATAAAATTAAGAATTGTCAAGTTTATTTCTACGTCTGTTTAGGTGTATTTTTTAATTTGTTGTAGAACGTTTTGTCGTTTTGTTTCAAATCCGTACCAACCAGTAGTAAATTTTCTACAGGTTTGCTAAGGCAAAATACTTGAATTATCTATAAAACCATTCGATTGGAGCATTTTTGAATCAAACTCAAATATTTTTCACATAGAAAAGTCTACATTTCCACAACTTAAATTTTATTATCGCTGTTATTGCTCTCATTTTTTAACCGCGAACAGCATAGCTGTGAGATGTTTATACGATTGTTGACTTGTCCATCTACCCATCATTATTTCATTTCAGTAAACAATGTTAGTTGCATACAACTTTTCCCACTGATGTTCAATAATGTAGTATGTTTTTATAATTATTATAACTTATTCAACCTTTATCCATTATATCAGTACCTTTTTTAAATACGTTAATCAATTCATATTTTTCTGTTCATGGAAAAAACTGTTTGATGAATATATTAATCATTACGTGGATCTTAACCAAATTTTATGTTGCTTCCGTGATACCAAGTATTTTGTTGTTTTTTATCTAGAAGTTGGTTTGTATTCGAAGGCATGGGATACCTTCGTCCTTAAGATTCGACGACCAATCCCAAGAACAGATGTAATTTGTTCGAAAATGTTAAGCGTCCAATCAATATTTTCAAGTTATAAAAAGTAAAAAATCAAACGACCCAAAATATATTACAAACTCTTCTTCAACTTATTGTTAGTAAAAAATTTACCAAGCCTCATTATTTGAAAACCCTGGTGTTAGTGTAATAGCGAAAGAAGAAAAATTTGTACTGTGAAAGTTAATTCAGATGGTTAAGCACATGGAGAATTTTATTAGAATTATCACGCTTTCGTTTCAATTGTTATGTTTTATTATTATGTATCTCTAGATATATACAGATAATGTAAAAACGGATATGGTAGTTTTTTTACACTTTTTCTTGCTGCGGTTACTGCGACAGTTAACTACAATAATTAACACTCAAACCCAACCTCGTTCATGGGCATATCTTGGGGTTAACAAATACCAAAATTTTTTGGAATAGTGATCGATATTGGTACTGTTCTTCATGATTCTGACTCCGGAGTCATGACTCTGACTCTGACTCTGGCTCCCATGGTTTTTGGGAGTCAGAGTCATNTATACAGATAATGTAAAAACGGATATGGTAGTTTTTTTACACTTTTTCTTGCTGCGGTTACTGCGACAGTTAACTACAATAATTAACACTCAAACCCAACCTCGTTCATGGGCNCACTTTTTCTTGCTGCGGTTACTGCGACAGTTAACTACAATAATTAACACTCAAACCCAACCTCGTTCATGGGCATATCTTGGGGTTAACAAATACCAAAATTTTTTGGAATAGTGATCGATATTGGTACTGTTCTTCATGATTCTGACTCCGGAGTCATGACTCTGACTCTGACTCTGGCTCCCATGGTTTTTGGGAGTCAGAGTCATATTTATATAAAATTGTGGTAGGATAATGTAACTGTCAATTGGCTACGGATAGTCAAGTAGTCAATGAATTAAGGATATCAGTATACCCATAACCCATATCTGATTTAGAAATATACAGTTAATTTTTTAGCCTAAAATTATCAAATATTAGTAAAAGAGAATATGGTTGGATGTCAACGATGACCAACAAAATCAATGTATTATGTAAATATTAAGTAATAATTAACTTGATTTGTTTCTAAATCCCTTTAAAAACCAATAGTAATCAATTACGTTAACTAATAATATAGAATTAGACTATTCTTCTGTCATTCAAAGCTGAAGGTTTATCAAGCCGTAATCATCGACCGAAGTACATAGGTTTTCCAAAATTTTCAATTAACTTTAAAATTACAAATTGATGCAATTGGTGGAGCACAACAGACTATATTTTATGTGTCTGTTGAATCTTGATTAGTGCATGATGGTTCAACAGTTTGAACAAATCCATCAGTACATTCACATTAAGTGTCATCTCTGTCGCCATCAGTACTTGTAGAAGATGAATTTTCTACACATGCTAGATCGTCATTCTGATTACAAGGTTGAGCTGCGGCAATGACACATGTAGAGTAGTACGAAATATTTCAAAATGATTGAAAGTGAACAGATGCATTGATCATTGAAGCATTCAAAATTTTCATTGTTGCATTCAGTATCCGTTGCACATGAGTCTCGAATGTTCTGACTCTGACAAATGAATAACGTCTACAACAAAATTAAATCAATTACTTTCTACTCTGTCATCATTGGTTTCTGGAGTTATGAAAATTGTTGAATCAGTAGAATTTTCAAATGTCCCTGATTGTAATCGCTAAAAATTTGCAACGAATTTTATAATATTAGCAATACTCTAATAGTAACGCAACCAACAAGTTAATTTAATATACCTTGAGGATTTCAAAGATTATTTGCTAAAATTTTTAACTTCTAGGAAGGAAAAATTTTCAACCGGGACCAGGAAGCAAAAATTCATCATTTTTGATTTTATCATCACCTACAAGGTTCTACAAGGTTGTAAAATCATTCTTTAATTCCACGGTATTAAAGTTGAAAGAATTGTCAGAGAATTGACAAATCAATTGACACTTCGACATAGGTATCATGGTTGGAAACTTGTACATGCGCAATTCAGACAAATAATGAAATTACACTAGAAATTTTGTACTAGAAGCATAAGCCTCTGTCAGTTATTTCAATATCAAGATTTTTTTTACCTTGACTAAATACTACAAATTGATTAGATAAAAAAAAATTCATTTCCATGCAAGCTCGAAACAATTGATTTCACTTTTTTTTTTTTTNTCATTTCCATGCAAGCTCGAAACAATTGATTTCACTTTTTTTTTTTTTTTTTTCTACGTACTTTTACTTTAATAACTAATTAAAAAAAAATTAATATTAAAAGAACAGAAGTGGATCTATTGAAAAGCAAGTTAAAGATAGAAAATTTCACTTATAAATAACAAAAAAATGGACAAAACTTTCACTTCAGCAGCAAAATGTTATATTTTAAATAAAGTAAAAGTCGCATCAGATTGTTGAGAATTTTTCTAGTCTATCTTTCCTTGGCGCATATTCAACACTGGTTTGGTGCTCAAAATTTCAAGTTTACAAATTTGGTGAATGGTTTCGTTAATTTTACTTGATGAGTAATACTGTATGATGTGTTCGTAAATTNAAAATTGTTGAATCAGTAGAATTTTCAAATGTCCCTGATTGTAATCGCTAAAAATTTGCAACGAATTTTATAATGTTAGTAATACTCTAATAGTAACGCAACCAACAAATTAATTTAATAAACCTTGAGGATTTCAAAGATTATTTGCTAAAATTTTTAACTTCTAGGAAGGAAAAATTTTCAACCAGGACCAGGAAGCAAAAATTCATCATTTTTGATTTTATCATCACCTACAAGGTTCTACAAGGTTGTAAAATCATTCTTTAATTCCACGGTATTAAAGTTGAAAGAATTGTCAGAGAATTTACAAATCAATTCCCGAGTTTTTATATTCTGTAGAAATCCTGTCTAAAATGATTCCTGACGAAATGATTCTATATAGGGCATACATAGACATTTCTATTGAACTGATTGTGTACTATTGATTACGCACAAATCCTGTCTAAGAGAAACCGCTAGAGAAAATTCAGCAAACTCTATGCATAAAATATTACTGAGCCAACCTGCCAGAATCAATTCTACAGGAACTGTGAATGCTTTTTTATGCAGAACAAATTAGAAAAATTCAAAGAAAATCTCTGCATATGGCATTATATTGTTTGTTACTCTCTCCAATCATTATCTGGAGAAACAGTACATTGACTAAATTGTAAAAAAAATTAACCAGTATTGTCGCTATTGGCATAAGTTTGCAACTCTTTTCGTATGATTGAAATTGACCAGAAATAATTATACTATGCATCTCTCGGGTCTTATTTATTATCAGATTAGCGGAATTTCATGACGATTAAGGAAATGATTTCAGAAGATTTTCAAGTTTTTAGAAATAAAAAAAGTTTTACGAAAAAATTTCGCAGAATTTTTTAAGATTTTTTTTAACATTATTTCTTAAAATATTTTTCAAATGCTACTAAAAGCTTGAGCTAATTTCAAGTTTTGCATATGTTAGTAATTTCTATTATACCGACTTTAGTTGTATAATCATTGAAATATAAAATAGTTTATTTTTTGAATTTTATAAACAGTAAAAAAATCAACAACGGCGTCNGATAGTAATTTTTATTATACCGACTTTAGTTGTATAATCATTGAAATATAAAATAGTTTATTTTTTGAATTTTATAAACAGTAAAAAAATCAACAACGGCGTCAAATCTACAATATTTTCCGATTCGTCAAGTTACTTTTGTATGAGAAATAACAATCGGTATTTTACTATTTGAGCTCAGTCATAGGAAGTGTGGTATAAGTGTTAAGGTAAATGAGTTCTGTAGAGTGGTGGTGGGTTCGAAGCTGATGGGTGTTATTGAGTTTAGAAAAGTGAAGAATTTTTTTTTTCATTTTCCAATTCCTGGCTAATGTTTTCTACAGAAAATATTCGCCAGGTTTGTCGAATGAATTCTAAAGACTATAGGGCCATAAATAGACATAAAAGTTTCTACATAACGTTGTACACAGCCTGTGTAGAATTTAAAAACTCGGGTTGACACTTCGACATAGGTATATCATGGTTGGAAACTTGTACATGCGCAATTCAGACAAATAATGAAATTACACTAGAAATTTTGTACTAGAACCATAAGCCTCTGTCAGTTATTTCAATATCAAGATTTTTTTTACCTTGACTAAATACTACAAATTGATTAGATAAAAAAAAATTTATTTCCATGCAAGCTCGAAACAACTGATTTCACTTATAAATAACAAAAAATGGACAAAACTTTCACTTCAGCAGCAAAATGTTATATTTTAAGTAAAGTAAAAGTCACATCAGATTGTTGAGCATTTTTCTAGTCTATCTTTCCTTGGCGCATATTCAACACTGGTTTAGTGCTCAAAATTTTAAGTTTACAAATTTGGTGAATGGTTTCGTTAATTTTACTTGATGAGTAATACTGTATGATGTGTTCGTAAATTGTTGGGATTTGAAAATAAGACTCAATCCCCACTACTGTACTCATAAATGAGACAGTAGACTCCTTACCTGGCAATGAATGACCAGGAAGGAGAGTTCGGAGTTGTGTTGAGTTTGAGAACAGGGTTGCCCAACTAGGCTCTGTAGCCCAAATGGTTAGTGCGTTGGGTCCGGAATACCCAAGACGTGGGATCATACCCCACCAGAGACCAAATTTTTGTGNCCGCCACAAAATTAGAAAAGACTAATCGAATCATGATGAAAGTATTTAATTCAGCTAGTAGAATATTTAATATATTTATTTATTTGTTGAAGCAAATATTCAATATTCAAAATATTCAAGTAATCCTGGATTTATATGTTGCACAATTGAAGTAAAAATTTATTGAACGAAATTTTAAATATTATTAATTTTTATATATTAGAAGCATTGATAAGGAATATATTTGACAACACAAATATGATACTTATATACAAACACTAACCAAACNTGATAAGGAATATATTTGACAACACAAATATGATACTTATATACAAACACTAACCAAACAGAAATCCACACCAGAATATATTACATGGAGCAAAGGAAAAATCTAGTGAATCTGACCAAATAAATAAACTTAAATAAAAGGTCATAGGATACAATCAGCAAAAATGCTACATAAAACGTCAACTCAAACTCAGCAAAAATCATGACAAATAAACATAACATAAAATTAACAACGCTTGCCTTAATTCTACGTTATCATTTTGAAACTGTGACAAATCACAAATTCTGGCACAACTTAACCATAATTTCTAAAATAGCTATGTTGTCATGGAAAGATCACTTCGAAGGTGAAACAAGATTTTGGTTAATTCTCTTTCATGTATTTTTGTAATGCTTGGTGAGCTGAAATATTGCTTATTTTATTTTGTATTGGTAGTACTTTTGAATTTTGTACATTGTAAAATACAACCAAAATTTACTATATGTTTTGTAAACTGACTGAAGGCAATNCAGAAATCCACACCAGAATATATTACATGGAGCAAAGGAAAAATCTAGTGAATCTGACCAAATAAATAAACTTACATAAAAGGTCATAGGATACAATCAGCAAAAATGCTACATAAAACGTCAACTCAAACTCAGCAAAAATCATGACAAATAAACATAACATAAAATTAAAAACGCTTGCCTTAATTCTACGTTATCACTTTGAAACTGTGACAAATCACAAATTCTGGCACAACTTAACCATAATTTCTAAAATAGCTATGTTGTCATGGAAAGATCACTTCGAAGGTGAAATAAGATTTTGGTTAATTCTCTTTCATGTATTTTTGTAATGCTTGGTGAGCTGAAATATTGCTTATTTTATTTTGTATTGGTAGTTACTTTTGAATTTTGTACATTGTAAAATACAACCAAAATTTACTATATGTTTTGTAAACTGACTGAAGGCAATGNTACTTTTGAATTTTGTACATTGTAAAATACAACCAAAATTTACTATATGTTTTGTAAACTGACTGAAGGCAATGCAAAGAATTAGAGTGTAGTTGGTTGCACTCGGTGAGAAAACCTATAAACTCGATAACTTAATTGTTATTTTTTATAAATTAAATAGTCAAAGTAGTTTAGAGAAGGGTAAAAAGCCAGCTATCCACCTAGTTATTTGGATTGTCTTCCTTAATTGATTCATTAAGTAATTTTACAAACCCAGAGGTCTTCAGAATAATCAATTTAAGTCAAGAATTTTACAGGTTTGCAACAAGCATAAATATCTTACATCCACTCACTCAAAACCATCCGCTAGATATTTTCTCTCTTTCAGCCGTATACCAAATGCCGTGAACTCGGTCTAATACTAATTCTCATAGGTTATGACAGGTTTACGGGATGTGGCAACACTGCAGACCTTGNCCGTGAACTCGGTCTAATACTAATTCTCATAGGTTATGACAGGTTTACGGGATGTGGCAACACTGCAGACCTTGATCGAGGATAAGCGAGAAGACTTAGATTCATATGTCCCTTCATCTATGTTGCAACGCTGCATCGATGGTAGGTGCAAAAGATTAGGTTCTTAGGTCCGTGCAGTCTGGGGATTTAGAATTCTTAGGTTCATAGGCTCAGACAGGTTATAAAATGTTTGAACATGTACATGTCTGGGAGTTGAAGTAACTCCGCAGACTTAGGTCGGTAGATGGTGCATAAACTTAGGTTCATAGGGTCGTATAATTTAGCAACAACGCTGACTTAGGTCAGTGGTCTTTGGAAATACTTAAATCGGTGTGTAGGTCGGTGGCTTTGAGGGGGATTCTGTGTTAAACACCCTGCTGTACTATATACTCTCGGCGTTACTCATTTATATATAATTGCTCATTACATTATTTCTTATAGTAAAGTATTTAAGATTATCGATGATCATATTGAAATGAGTAAAATATTTTTTGTACAGCTTCACTTGAGTTATACATATTACAACATTGAGTTTAGCTAATATTGAGCCAACATCCAGTGCGGGAGAAAATATAAAATGGAATCAGATATTCTGTGTCAAAGAAATTTAATGCACTACGTATTGCCAAAGGATGTTCGATTTCAAGAATTGAACAAAATTACTTAATTTAATTAAGTCAAACAGAAATCAACTAATTTATTGACTAATTTGACACAAAGTGTTCCGCAAAATTAATTTATACCAACCAACTTTTTTTTCATTACAACACGACAATTTTTTTTATAAGGAGTCCTTTATGGAATACACTTTCTGCTGAACTGGACTAAATGAATATTAAGTTTTAAGTCGATAGTGAAAATATTATTCCTGACATAAGAACAATATCTGAGACAGCTCTTGTAATAGAAGAGGATAAGTCCGGTGCATCAGTTTTCCGAGTCTTTTTCCCATTACAATAATCCCAGGCATCTTTGTACTCCTTTTCTTTACATTGAAATCCAAGCAATTTCTTCTTATACACAAGTGAATTGGAACAGATCCAGTCAGCTCTTTTATCACAGTGCAGAGAGTTTTCAATATCGTCACCAGATCCGTAGAATCCTACTCGTAGAGTTGCAGTTGTAGTGTCCAAGAAACTTTTGAACTTATTTTCGGGCAAGTAGGTCAAAAAGGGGTTATTATATTAAGTCCAACGTTGCAGCAGGGTTTATTCCTTCAAACGCTTTTGGAGAAATTTCCTCTACATTAATTTTGTTCCTGGCCAAGTCCAACACCTTCAGATTTTTCATTCCAGTGGATGCGTGGTCTCCAATTTTCTTAACTCCCGCGTTCAAACAGCGGAAATGCGTGAGTGTTTCAGGTCCTACTGCAAATGCGTTTGCAGGGATTGAAGGGATGAGAATGTTAGAAAAATATAACTGTCCAAGATTCGTAAACTTGTTGAAAATTTTGAAAATATCTTCATTGTAAATGACAACCTTGTTATCTGCTAATTGAAATAATTCAGTGTAGGCGTAGGTGCCTGAGAAGGCATTGGCACCAATTCCTGAAATGATGTCGCTGCTGAATATATTAATTGCTTTGAACTTCAAATTTGCCACGGTGTTATCTGGAATGACAATTGGAGTATTTAATAGAGAAAGTCTAGTAAACTGTAATTCATCAAAAACTACGGTCTTGTTTTTGACTAAATCTGCAATATTGTCAAATGTGCTCTTTATATTCCATGGTTGAGGTGGCCGAGCAGCAGTATCGAGACAATAAGCTTCATGTTTCCGTCATAACATGAACATTCATTTGGGAAACTTTCTTTCGGTGGACATATTTGTGATAGTACATGGTTGGTAAATAGTGTTAGAACTGAAAGAAATATTATTGATAACTTCATTTTGTATTTGTTTGAAGTTCTTTAAAGCACGGTAGTAAAGTGAGAATATAGTTAAAGGACAAGAGACTTTTATAAATGTTAAAGTAAATAGCAAATAGGATAAATTTTCTTGTTTTAATGCTAATTTTGTAATCAGGTTTAGAGAGATAAAGCAAAATTTTTATCAGTTTAGTAATATTGAAACATTAGTCGTTTTGATGAAGCTTACATACATCATATACAATTTTATGACTCACATTTTGTAGAAAATATATGTGAGAACAATGTCTAATCGGAACGAATAGAAATCTGATAATATTTAAATTCGATTGTCATATGCTAGAATGATGTATGTGTTGTGTTGGAGTATGTCCCACTTAAACTGGATATGAAATGAAGTAATAAAGTGCTAATACCTAATTACATCGCATCCGCACTCACTTGCATCATGTGAACGGCTCAGAAACAAAAAGGTTCGTGTACAAAATGAGCCCTACCCACAGAAAACTTTAAGCCTTTGTCTTGAATTTTTGGAAAAGTATATTTTGATTATTTGTTAAATGTTTTTTATTCAATTAAGTATCGTCAAGTTTATTTCTAGGTCTGGTTAGGTGTATTTTTTATTTGTTGTAGAACGTTTCGTTTGAAATTCGTACCAACCGGTGGCAAAGTTTGCACAGGTTTGCTAAGGAAAAATGCATGAATTATCTATAAAATCGTTTGATTGAAACGTTTTGTATCAACCTCAAATATTTTTCATATAGAAATGTATGCATTTCCGCAAGCCAAATTCTACTACTGCCCTTATAACTCTCATTTTTAATCGCGAACAAGATAGGCTGGGAGGTATGCAATTGTTGGCTTGTCCATCTATCCATCATTGTTTGATTTCAGTAACCAAATGTCAATTGCATACAACTTTTTCCATTGATGTTCAATAATGTAACATGTTTTTATAACTATTAATATTTTGAAGCAGAAGAGGCTGCCAGCTTCCTACTCTGCACTTCTCTCCNCCCTCTTTTCGCAATCAAGGCAGAAGCTTTCCACGGATACGCCGAGGTAACGGTCATGTCTTCATCAATATCCATGGTGACTCCTTGCCACCCTCGTATAAGGGCAGGAGATGGACCCCGGGATTTATTTCCGGGGCACGGGGGCTCTTCCCGGGGTTTCTCCTAGCTCCGAGGCTCGGGTATCCCGTTCGTCCTTTGCCGTCAGCTATAAGATACCCAGGGAAAACTCACTAATCTTATGTATATTTAAGTCTAATTACCTGCATACATATTTTAAAACATGATCTAGTATTCATCTTTTCCATCTAGACTATCCAACAAAAAAGTAAACTTTTTAAACGAATTACAAACGTGCTTCACTTTTGAAATCGACGATTAATGATTTGCTCAAGTAACAATTGTTGCAAAGGCAGATTTTTGAAATGCAGTACATGTAGACTGTTACTGTTTTGATTGTTTTTTCTTTAAATTTCACACAGTAAATTGTGGCTTCTAAAAATATTTCTAAATTTTAGTGTTTTTGAAGTATGTAAAATTGGAAAGTTGCACATTCATTTCTAATGAAAAAAAATTTACCTTAGACTCCGGATATTTCGAAATCTGACACACTCAAGTTGATTTATCTGCGGATTTGGGTTCTACTCATGTCTGCCTAAAANCCGTGAACTCGGTCTAATACTAATTCTCATAGGTTATGACAGGTTTACGGGATGTGGCAACACTGCAGACCTTGGTCGAGAATAAGCGAGAAGACTTATATTCATATGTCCCTTCATCTATGTTGCAACGCTGCATCGATGGTAGGTGCAAAAGATTAGGTTCTTAGGTCCGTGCAGTCTGGGGATTTAGAATTCTTAGGTTCAAAGGCTCAGACAGGTTATAAAATGTTTGAACATGTACATGTCTGGGAGTTGAAGTAACTCCTCAGANAAAGGCTCAGACAGGTTATAAAATGTTTGAACATGTACATGTCTGGGAGTTGAAGTAACTCCTCAGACTTAGGTCGGTAGATGGTGCATAAACTTAGGTTCATAGGGTCGTATAATTTAGCAACAACGCTGACTTANTCAGACTTAGGTCGGTAGATGGTGCATAAACTTAGGTTCATAGGGTCGTATAATTTAGCAACAACGCTGACTTAGGTCAGTGGTCTTTGGAAATACTTAAATCGGTGTGTAGGTCGGTGGCTTTGAGGGGGATTCTGTGTTAAACACCCTGCTGTACTATATACTCTCGGCGTTACTCATTTATATATAATTGCTCATTACATTATTTCTTATAGTAAAGTATTTAAGATTATCGATGATCATATTGAAATGAGTAAAATATTTTTTGTACAGCTTCACTTGAGTTATACATATTACAACATTGAGTTTAGCTAATATTGAGCCAACATCCAGTGCGGGAGAAAATATAAAATGGAATCAGATATTCTGTGTCAAAGAAATTTAATGCACTACGTATTGCCAAAGNAGTGCGGGAGAAAATATAAAATGGAATCAGATATTCTGTGTCAAAGAAATTTAATGCACTACGTATTGCCAAAGAATGTTCGATTTCAAGAATTGAACACAATTACTTAATTTAATTAAGTCAAACAGAAATCAACTTATTTATTGACTAATTTGACACAAAGTGTTCCGCAAAATTAATTTATACCAACCAACTTTTTTTTCATTACAACACGCCAATTTTTTTATAAGGAGTCATTTATGGAATACACTTTCTGCTGAACTGGACTAAGTGAATATTAAGTTTTAAGTCGATAGTGAAAATATTATTCCTGACATAAGTACAATATCTGAGACAGCTCTTGTAATAGAAGAGGATAAGTCCGGTGCATCAGTTTTCCGAGTCTTTTTTCCCATTACAATAATCCCAGGCATCTTTGTACTCCTTTTCTTTACATTGAAATCCAAGCAATTTCTTCTTATACACAAGCGAATTGGAACAGATCCAGTCAGCTCTTTTATCACAGTGCAGAGAGTTTTCAATATCGTCACCAGATCCGTAGAATCCTACTCGTAGAGTTGCAGTTGTAGTGTCCAAGAAACTTTTGAACTTATTTTCGGGCAAGTAGGTCAAAAAGGGGTTATATATTAAGTGCAACGTTGCAGCAGGGTTTATTCCTTCAAACGCTTTTGCAGAAATTTCCTCTACATTAATTTTGTTCCTGGCCAAGTCCAACACCTTCAGATTTTTCAATCCAGTGAATGCGTGGTCTCCAATTTTCTTAACTCCCGCGTTCAAACAGCGGAAATGCGTAAGTGTTTCAGGTCCTACTGCAAATGCGTTTGCAGGGATTGAAGGGATGAGAATGTTAGAAAAATATAACTGTCCAAGATTCGTAAACTTGTTGAAAATTTTGAAAATATCTTCATTGTGAATGACAACCTTGTTATCTGCTAATTGAAATAATTCAGTGTAGCACCTCTCCCCCCCCCCCTCTTTTCGCAATCAAGGCAGAAGATTTCCACGGATACGCCGAGGTAACGGTCATGTCTTCATCAATATCCATGGTGACTCCTTGCCACCCTCGTATAAGGCCAGGAGATGGACCCCGGGATTTATTTCCGGGGCACGGGGGCTCTTCCCGGGGTTTCTCCTAGCTCCGAGGCCCGGGTATCCCGTTCGTCCTTTGCCGTCAGCTATAAGATACCCAGGGAAAACTCACTAATTTTATGTATATTATAAGTCTAATTACCTGCATACATATTTTAAAACATAATCTAGTATTCATCTTTTCCATCTAGACTATCCAACAAAAAAGTAAACTTTTTAATAGAAATTACAAACGTGCTTCACTTTTGAAATCGACGATTAATGATTTGCTCAAGTAACAATTGTTGCAAAGGCAGATTTTTGAAATGCAGTACATGTAGACTGTTACTGTTTTGATTGTTTTTTCTTTAAATTTCACACAGTAAATTGTGGGTTCTAAAAATATTTCTAAATTTTAGTGTTTTTGAAATATGTAAAATTGGAAAGTTGCACATTCATTTCTAATGAAAAAAAATTTACCTTAGACTTCGGATATTTCGAAATCTGACACACTCAAGTTGATTTATCTGCGGATTTGGGTTCTACTCATGTCTGCCTAAAAATTGATATATCACATGTATATTTCAATGATAATTTAATTTTGATGGTTATTGACCTTTGACCCCTAATATCTCGATATCTGACACACACAAGTTGATTTTTCTGCGAATTTGGATTTTACTCATTTCCCCCTAAAATGATGTATCACACTCATACTTCAATGATAATTTAATTTTGGTTATTATTGACCTTTGACCCCTAATGTCTCGAAATCTGCCACATGTACCAGTTTATTTCTTCACAAATTCGGAGTCTACGNCGCATACTTGAATGATAATTTAACTTTGGTTATTATTGACCTTTGACCCCTAATGTCTCGAAATCTGACACATGTACCAGTTGATTTCTTCACAAATTCGGAGTCTACGCATTTTTAGCTAAAAAATGACATATCGAATGAACCCTGACCCGATAAGCAATGGAGTGACCTCTCCTCTTGAGATGTTATCGCATATTCTTTGGAAATCCTTTAGTTCTTAAAACAGGAATTCTTAGATNCTCATACTTCAATGATAATTTAATTTTGGTTATTATTGACCTTTGACCCCTAATGTCTCGAAATCTGCCACATGTACCAGTTTATTTCTTCACAAATTCGGAGTCTACGCATTTTTAGCTAAAAATGACATATCGAATGAACCCTGACCCGATAAGCAATGGAGTGACCTCTCCTCTTGAGATGTTATCGCATATTCTTTGGAAATCCTTTAGTTCTTAAAACAGGAATTCTTAGATGAGCAAAAGAAGTCTACTTGCTACTGGAGTATTAAATCAGCAAACTTCTGCACAAAATTTTCTAAATGATTAAAGTTTAACAAAACAGCTTTGCTTATAGCTTTATTTAGCAGCTTTTTGGTTATTAATCATGAAGTACAACCTGCGTGCTACATTTATCTACATTTGAAATCACCGAAAGATTATTCAATTCATAATAGCAAAATTTTACAAACTTATAGAATTTCATTCCTCGTTTCCCATTTGAATATTTTATTTGCAGTATTGCTTATTAACCATATTGATTCAGATCCATAACTTCTGAAAGGAAACGTAAGTTGCACGTATCCTAGGTGCGGTCATAATCACCAATTGCTCACTCTTGTTGTGGTTATCTTTAAAAAAAAAGCAATAAAAAACAAACCAAATGATAAGCTGTTGCTATGTAAAGTTTCGTATCGATTGACTTATTGCATCATGATATGTATCATACATTAATAACGTCAACATTTATGTGGGTAAATGAATCACTAATCCTGAAATGGTGCCAGTTAGCGAATTTTGTAAAGTTTGATGGTTGTAAGGAAGTTCAGCACAAAACTTTCCAAACAAAAATGTATATAGCAAACCTCGGATAAGACGAAACCAGAGGGTAACCGAAGTTCGGCTTAAGCGTAAGCCGAACAAACTATATGGGGAATAATTTGTTCATCTTAGCCGAGGTCATTTTAATTCACGAATAATTCATAATGATAAGTTGCTGTGGAGACAAAAAATGATTAAAACATATAATTGTCGCATTCTATCGTATTTTAAAGTTTGAAATGATATTCGAAATGAGTTTTTCATTAAATTTCAAAAGAAAAAGTTCAATTTTCTGTTAAAATTGTCCAATTTAATTGATTTATGTCAACTGATGTAACAAGGATGTGCCTTATGGACTGGGACTGCGAAAAGGCGTTTGTGGTGATCGAGGGTTCGACTTAACCGAGTTCGGCTTAGCCATTCCAATTTTTACACAAATTAACTACCTCTGCGCGCGGACAAATTGGTTCGTGGTAACCAAGTCAGGTTATCCAAGGTTTACAGTAGTAACAAAATATTTGTAACGGGCCTGAACCGCCACTCCGAGATTCAGACAAGAATTGTTACAAAAATTTAACCATAATGTGATATGATCCCATAAGTCTATCCATACTGGGGATTGCTCTCACCATTTGCGCTGCACAGTCAATGTGAACAATACTGTCTATTTTCATTTTTTTTGCACCAAAGCTAATTGAACATTCCAGGGATATGAGCTTAAAACTATCCCCTCTACTGTATTCATAAACAAGAACTAACCATAAGACCCAGAAAGGATGAAATAACATTTGCTAATGGAAGTCACAGGCGTGCTTCAGAGTTTTATTGAAATTGACACTGTATTGGTGTTCTATTTCTAAACAATGTACCAAAATTTACGTTGTTGGTATCAGCAATCATTTTTTGCGTACAGAATATCTAAGGTGATCGAACTGTTTCTGTCTTCAATGGAGTTTTTCTTACATAAAATTAAACAACCATTTTTAAACTCAAAAATATTGTAAAATAGTTAATCTATTTCCATTGGGGTGTTGCGTTTAGATATCACTAATATCTAAAAGGAAAAGCCAAACGATATCCTTTGGAAACAAATTACTTGTTTTAAGTTTTCGGGTTACCAATTACAAATTAAATTAACATGTTATCCCAATTAAATTTTCCGAATTAGTTTAATATGCTTATGGAAATACTAATTACAAATTATAGTAATTCAATTACATTTTTAGAAATAATAGGTTTGATTTGGAAAAGTTAATTGGCCTTTCATTAATGCTAACATCTCGACATGTTCATCTGCCAATGTTAATCAAATTTGTGTTTAAATATATAGTAAAGTTGATAGAGATAAACTGAAGGGAAATATGTTGGTTGAAAAATAATTATCGATTTTGGGTTCAGTTGAGTAGTTTGATTAAAATGTACATTTTTATGTTGAGCACGTCATTCGTGGACGAGCATTCGACTTTTTGTTTATAAACTTCTACTTTGAATATTCTATCTAGACAGGCATTATTCTTCATGTGGATCTGTTGAATATACCATCAATGTGTTATATGAATTATTATTACGAACAGTTGCTGGAAGGGTGTGTCTTCGTGTGTCCTTCCGTCTATGTTCAGATATATCGTCTCATTATAGATGGTGGCTCTTTATAATCACTTTTTATTGGTACTCATGGGGTTTACTATAATTACAAACAAACAACCTATTAAGATATTCAAAGAGAACCATTCTTTTGCATCCAATTTTCCAACTTTATTGATTTTTCTGTGATATTAACTGAAAATAGTTGGAATTCATTACATGTTTCAATTCCAATTGGATTTCAAATGCAGAAATTTATGGTCCGTCAAGTTTCTCTTCCTACTACTGCTGTGCACATATGACATTTTTGTAACGAAAATTTTGGTCTTAAAACGAGTTATTTTTCAATGTTATGATGTGATGTAAAAAGAATTAAAATTACTCTGGTTCAAAATCTTCAAACCTGGTCTTGGAAATTGAGTCTTATGAACAAAATATCTTATATACGTCGACTACTTTTATTTCTGTATCGGTTATCTTTGCCCCTATTTTTCATTTTGAATCTACTACAAATTATCAATCTCTCTATTCCCTTTGTTCGCGGTTGCTAAAGGTTTTTTTTTTGTGAGGGAAAAAGAGATGCACTTTTCCAAAGGAGATGAGGGGGGAAATAAATGATAACACCAAACAATTGACTTCTAAAATTTCATGTTAAATTAAATGACTTTAAGTGTTCAACTGTTTTTTTGTTGTCTTTTTAAACAAAAAAATAGTTTTAAACTAAAAAACACTGTTTTGTTTTGTTTAAAAACACATTGTTTTTTTATCCCTGGATATTAGTAACCTTGAAAAATCTTTTGCAATTCCATATTAAAATATTAAAGACAAGTGATATTTTGCAATTACATCATGGTGAGTCGTGGTGGTTATGGAACTGGAGGAAGAGGTAAGATTTGTAGAATGACTAACAGCTAGCGTACACCCTATAGGGTGTACGCTAGCTGCGAGCTTATAGGCTCGCATAGGCATCATCGAAGTTTACATCAAAATCTTGTTTATTATATTTCCCATGCATGTATTCCTAGACAAAATATATACAAAAGAACAAGTACATTATTTACTAAAAGTAAGATTTGTAGCACTAGTCATACTTGTCTAACAGTTCACAGCGTTTGGAAAATGTTTGAACGGAGAAAGTAATTTCTCCTATCTCAATAACTCTCTGTATTTAAAATATAGTTTTTTTAATTTAAAATATCAGTATAAAATACAGCACTGACCTTAGAATTTCACAAAATCAAAAGTGAATAATTTGACACCTACTGATATTTTGTCAAATCTTTTTTTCCATTTTACAATATTGAATATTTTTAAGATATTGTAGCATGGTGTTGGTTTCTCAATTAATTTTCATAACCCATTGATTTTTAATAAATTCCTCTCCAGTAGTGGTGAAAAAATAAAACGAACAATTTTATGCTCTTTATTATACAGGTGGTGGAGGTGTCAGTAGAGGAGGAGGAGGAGGCTACCAGGGTGGTGGTGGAGGTGGAAGTAGAGTGGGAAGGGGAGGCTACCAGGGCGGTGGTGGCGGCGATGGAAGTTTTGACTGCTTCAAGTATCAACCGGGTCACCAAGCACCAGATTGTACAACTGTAGGAGGTGCATCTAGCGGAGATTGTGGTGGTGGCTATTCAAAGTAAGTTGGGCGATTATGAACCTCTCATCGTCCCATCACAACAGTAAATTTTCGTACATTGAATGATCTACCACTAGTTGATATAATGTATGTTTACATTTCAGAGGGGATGCTAGGAGTGCTGGTACTGGGTTTCAACAAGGCCAACAGTTTTCGTAAGTTCTAAAACCTAGAATTTTGGCTTATTTGCGACGCGAACATCGGAACTAGATAAATTATAAAATATCTAATGCTGGTCATAATACCGAGTTTATAAGTACTTATTAATATAAATATAAAACCTAACAACAATGACTTGATTCAGTTAACAAAAACCACTATTGACGCCCGTTTTATTCTTTGCATTCTCCATTGTCTGAAGGATTCTCTATCGCCCGGTGGCGTGGTTAGATGTGAAGAGACTCATAACTCTCACAGTAGCCAAGAGAGGCTATCCCCAGAGACAATGACAAGTAGGAGTTAATCAGTTATTAAAATCAATTCTAAACATTTTCTGCTATTAAAGTAATTACCAAGTATATTGCAACAAGTTTGTTACTCCTTACTGATTACTCGATACCTAAACTTCCCTAATTTATTGCAGTGAACAAGGCCAACAACATCCTCCTCATCAACAAACTTATGAAACGCGACCTAGACAGCCAAGAGGTAGAGGATTTAACGAAAGTACGAATATTCGTTTGGTGCCATTCGAATACGATTTAACGTCAACGGACCCAACAAGTGAAAGCAATGGAGCTTGGAAACCTTTGCCAAATAAACAGGACGAAATCAAACTTCCTGTACTCAGGAATCATGGAACTTTTCATAGTGGTGCAGAAGAGATTCCTGGGACGATTCTTACGAATCATTTTCTGGCAACCATTCCCAATCTGCCTAAAAATTTATATCGATATGAAGCCAATGTTCAACAGGTTCGAGCAGGAACAACTCCTCAGAAAGAAACACCTAAGCAAAAAAGTTCATCGAAGAAAGGAAAAGGTGGTAAAGATGAACCCGGATCTGGTGCTCAATCACTTCCTAATCAACTACCATCAGATTTACGTATGAAAC
This sequence comes from Holacanthella duospinosa, assembly GCA_002738285.1. Taxonomy (NCBI): domain Eukaryota; kingdom Metazoa; phylum Arthropoda; class Collembola; order Poduromorpha; family Neanuridae; genus Holacanthella; species Holacanthella duospinosa. The sequence continues at coordinate 80,744 of NIPM01000340.1, read as the reverse complement.
TCTTACGTTTTGCTATCAAAAGTTGTGAAATTGACTACGAGTGTAATTGTACACGGTCAGTGGGTATCATAACTGATTTTTCAAACACGGTATGGGCAACCCAGAGACTCGAGGATGTCGTGCCTATGAGTATTGATATACCAGTGACTCAACTGCCTGACGTCGAGGGACAAGGAACTTTTCGTGTAACTCTATCTACAACAGATGGCAATATTAGTTGTAGTGGAATGAAAGAAATTCTACAAGATTTAAGAACTAAGCTGGTGAAGTTGGATGAAGGTGACAGAAATCGTTTGAAGCTGATATGGCAATGTTACAATGTGTTATTGAAGAATCTTGGGGATGAGAAGTACTTGCCAATGGTCCGTCGCTCTGCACTTTTTCGTATTCCAGAAATTGAAGATGTATTTCTTGGTGAAGGACTTGTGAATTGGACTGGACTGAATTTAACATACAATTTAGGATGGAAACCTTATATCAACATTGACAGTAAGCTATGATCCTTATACCGATTTAGCCAACCCCAGCTTAATATCACATTAATGAGTTCTACACTTTATAGTTTAACATAATGCCAGTTGGCTAACTCGGTCATGAATTTAACTATGTCAATTAGATGTTAAATATTTTCTTTGCAGTTGACAATTCGGCATTCGTAAAGGGAGGAAATGTAATTGAGTTACTTGAAGAAGTTATCGAACAAAGTAGTACAGCGATGATAATTAGATCATGGGGTTGTGACGACGTCCAAAGAGCCACTGACCTTCTTAGAGGTACCACTCAGTTTTTTTACGATTTGATCCCTGCTAACCTTAATTTTGCTATCCGTAAAAATTTCGTCAAAATTTTATTTAAGAAATTTAAATTTGTAAACGCATGAACACCATTCCTGTCTCATCAACATACCNATTTCGTCAAAATTTTATTTAAGAAATTTAAATTTGTAAACGCATGAACACCATTCCTGTCTCATCAACATACCAGGAGAAACTGGGAAATATAACAATTTTATTAACTACGAATATTAATTTAAAAAATTACATTTCCTTGATTTTGACAGTGTTTTTGTTTTAGTTTAAATTCTATTTTTCCTAAAATTTTGAATTTTCTTGTGAAAAACATATCAAATTTTGGCTTATTTGTAGAATGCCCCCCTCGCCTCGGGAATTCGGGTAAGTGGTACGTCAATCGACTAGATTAGATTACGGATCTGGCATCCATTGTTGGCGGTCAAGTCAAATTTTGCAAAATTTTTGCAAATTTGTCTAAAAAAAGTTTTAATTGACTTACCGAATGGCGCATGTCCGGATTAGGGTAAGCGATTCATCAATCGATCATAANATTTCGTCAAAATTTTATTTAAGAAATTTAAATTTGTAAACGCATGAACACCATTCCTGTCTCATCAACATACCTGGAGAAACTGGGAAATATAACAATTTTATTAACTACGAATATTAATTTAAAAAATTACATTTCCTTGATTTTGACAGTGTTTTTGTTTTAGTTTAAATCCTATTTTTCCTAAAAATTTTGAAGTTTCTTGTGAAAAACATATCAAATTTTGGCTTATTTGTAGAATGCCTCGCCTCGCCTCGGGAATTCGGGTAAGTGGTACGTCAATCGACTAGATTAGATTACGGATCTGGCATCCATTGTTAGCGGTCAAGTCAAATTTAGCAAAAATTTTGCAAATTTGTCCAAAAAAAGTTTTAATTGACTTACCGAATGGCGCATGTCCGGATTAGGGTAAGCGATTCATCAATCGATCATAAATTTTGTGCAGATCATGAATTTGACATTCAATTGTGACATAAAAGTAAACATTTTCAAAAATTTTGCGAGTGTGTACGAAAAAAAATTTTTTGAGTATGACTTACACAAAGGTAGTGGTCCGGATTTCAATAAGTAATACGTCAATTGTTGAAAACCTTGACGCAGATAACAAATCTAACATTCATCGTTGGTCACGTCGATTTTTAAAATAAAATATAAATATTATAATTTATAAAGAGTATTTTTTCAATTTTTTTGAATTTATTTATATTATTTATATTATTTGAATATTTATATAGTAATGAGATACAGACAATATCTTAAGGTTTTCTTTGGATTATCTTTCAGGTTTTTTTTAAGATTTTCTTTCGAGGATTTTTAAGGTTCTTTCAGATTTTTTTAGGTTTAGGTTGTTAGGTTTTCTTCAGGTTCAGGTTTATCAAGTTTTCTTTAGGTTTAATTTATTAGGTTTACTTTATGGTTAGGTTGTTATGTTTTTATAAGTTTTAATTTATTAGGTTTCCTTTAAGGTTAGGTTGTTAGGTCAATATTTGAAAGGTCAATGAATAAAACGAGCAATTGAGCGAAATTCCGGAAAGTTTTTCATGGTGACTGTACCGTACAGAACAAGGGAGACCGTTACTAATGTAATCAAAGATTCGGTTGCTCCATAAATAATTATTTCGGATTGCTGGAAATCTTACGATCAGTTGGACCAACACGCATACATACATCAAAAAGTGATTCATAGTGTCGAATTTGTGGATCATGTAAACGGTCCCCATACTAAAACAATTTAGTCTTCATGGCGTCATGTGTAACATTTTGTCCCACACTACTGTCACAAAAGTAAAGTTTATTCAGGTTATCTTCCTTCTTGCAGACTTTATGTTCAGCAACTTTTGCAAAGTTCAAGAGAAGGATCCATTTATTGCATTCTTCGAACAAGTTTCGGATATTGAATTAGATCAGTTTCAATATTAAGTTACATGGATTCGTTATATTAAAAAAAAGTTAATTTTTTTTTCGCACAAGTTCACTTTACCTGGTTAACGAAATAATTCTTTTTTTTTCAAAAATCCAAACCAACAGTCAGTAATCGTACATGTTGAATTGATAGATAACTTTAATTTTCTAGGTTGTAAAGTTTGCTGGAAAGTCATAGCCAAGGACGGGAAACGAATTACGAACGCGAAGACAGTTATGGGAATTCACGAGAACAGTGTTTCAAGAACTACTTTCAATTTTAATGGGAATGAAATTTCTGTCGAGGACTACTACTACCAAGTGTATGGAATGAATCTGAATCCAGATGGTCCTTGTGTTAAAACCTCAAACGGTGCTTTTATTCCAGCAGAGGTAAAAATTTTGAAGTATATAGGTAAAATTAGTCTTTTTTAATGTATCACAAACGCTAAATTTTTGCTTTTTAGCATCATGTTGTAAAATGTTGAAGTAAAAAAGCCATTGTTTATCGTCAGCAATGCGCATGAACCAAAATGTAATGTAACATCTCGAATAGTTGACAAAACTAAAATTTTGTCAACTCTCGTATTATAAATAGCATTTAGCATAGAAAAGATGTTGCATTTATATATGCGTATCACTGTGATTCAGTGTAGGAATCACCACTTTTTTTGAAATTGTATATTTAATTTATGAAATTGTACTTTCCTGTAGATATGTGTAATAAAAAAAGGGAAAAATTACAATCGATTACTAAATCCAGATCAGAGTTCAAAAATGAATGATGTTGCGACAAAGGATCCATATGATCAAATGGCAGCCATTGAAGCACAAGTATGAAACGAAAGTTTTTATTACAAAAAAAAAATTTTTTTTTAAACTTTTCTATTGAATACTTTTGAGAAAGTTTTCCGTAGCATACCTTCGGGGTATCACCTCAGTTTGGTTGGAGAGTATATTTAATTATTTTTTCAGATGAGGGATTTGAATCTCGACAGGAGTCATCCTTTATTTGAAAAATTTGGAATTCAATTTGACAATAATATGTTGGAAGTAACGGATGCTAAGGTTCTCAAACCTCCTCAATTGGTTTACGGAGTCGTAAGTCAACTACCACATTTCTAATAATAATAATAGTCCTCCTTATTAGAGGTGTTGCGGATATCCGACAAACGTATATCCGGCGTCTAAAATTCTGCCTGATAGACTATTCGCTGGATACCGGATACTTATAGGTATACGAGAGGATAATTTTATAGACAATTTTTTCAGAAATCCTACCAAATGAATCAACAATTTTATTAGATTTTATATATTGGAGTATATATTAAATGTATTCGAGTTTAAAAATTGACCCCTGCACGATCGCGTGATATGAGTCAAAACGCATCTTGTTTTAATAGAAATTATGTGCAATACGAACTTAAGCAAGCATGCCGGATATCGNATGAATCAACAATTTTATTAGATTTTATATATTGGAGTATATATTAAATGTATTCGAGTTTAAAAATTGACCCCTAACGATCTCGTGATATGAGTCAAAACGCATCTTGTTTTAATAGAAATTATGTGCAATACGAACTTAAGCAAGCATGCCGGATATCCGATATCCGCCAATCAAAAAACGCCGGATATCCGATATCCGGCACATCTACCGGATATGCTATCCGCAACATGGGTATACCTTATCCAATATTTTCTTAAATTTGAAGGTTGGAAACACAAGAGAAGAAATTACTCCTGAAATTGGTTTAGGAAAATGGGATATTTGGGGTGATGTAAGTCTTCATTTCTTCAATCCTGTAAAAATTGATGTTTGGGGTCTCTTGATTATTGGGAATTTCATAGAACAGTATCTAGTTGAGTAAGTAAATTATATTGTTTTAATTTGAATATTCAGTGAAGTAATTTTTTTTTGTTTTATTAGTATATTTTCTGAAGCACTTTGTCGAATTGGTGGAAATCGTGGAATGAGCATTCCACGAGAACCTGTTCAAATTATACATATTAGGCTCAGAGAGTTTGATCAGGAACTAAATATACCGCAACTGACAGAAAATCTTAACTACTTCAAGGATGAATTTAATGGATCTAAGGCAAGCTTTGTTCTTGTGGTGATTCCAAAGAAAAAATCAAAAATTTATAATCATGTGAAACAAGCTTCGGAACTTCATGTGAAGGGAGTCCTCACACAGTGTGTCACTGCAAAAAATTTTGAACCAAAGTTTGATAAAAGAATCAATCAGGATGGACCCAATAAACCAGTTATTGGAAACTTAGTTCTCAAAATTAATTCAAAACTTGGTGGGGTCAACCATGTCATTGTTCCACCACCGGATGATATTTTTAAAAGAATTGATATACTAAGTTATCCTGTTCTCATCATTGGGATTGATGTAACCCATCCACCATCGCTGGGATTTGACAAGGTTCTAATTTATATTTTGATTTAGTATTTTCATTTTTACACCTGAACTTTATTTTATAGAATAAGCCAGCACCGCCGAGCTTTGCTGCAGTTACTGGCTCAATTGGAAGGTAAATTTTTTTTTGATAATTATAAATATTAACGTGAGTGATTATCCAGTCTCCAATAAATTACGCTGGTTCAAAACCACATCTTGGAAACTTGGTCTTTTAACCAGTATGAACTTTTAACTAATAACTTATATCCGTCGACTACTGTATTTGAAATTTTTAAGTGAATAAACTTATTTGGGTTTTTACAGAACTGGGATGCCTTACATGATGCATGTTCAAGCTCAGTTAAAAGCTGCAGCAGGAGCTGCTGAAGTCGTGCATAATTTACAGTACATCACGAAAACAATGTTGTTAATGTTTAAAAATAAAACTAATGGACATAAGCCTTGTAAGATATTGGTATTCCGAGATGGTGTTGGGGTTTCACAGTTCCAAGAGGTACTAAAACATTTCACAAATGTCATATACTACTGATTGATTAACTGAAAAAGTACTTACACAGGTTCTACACATTGAAATGAGAGCAATTCGACGAGCTTGTACTGAATTGAGTGTAAATTACACACCTCGAATTACTTTTATAACTGTACAAAAACGACATAAGACGAGGTTGTTCTTGAGTAGCAAATACGATGTTGTGAGTTCCGTAGAGTAAATTTTAATTTTAATTTAAAGCATGTCTAAGAAGTAAAGATACTTTTTTTATTTGTTTTTTTAACAAAATGAAATACCCCATTCCTAAAGCTAACATCTGTTTCACCTGAAGCGCTAATATATGTATGTTCTTGTTTGATAAGTCGCACAGTCAGCCCGTTGGAGTCCCTTGTATCCAATTTCCCGAATTATTTTGTGGCCCATTGTTGATTTTCCACGTTTCTTTCGCGATCTTTCGCGCCAAACCAGTTACTTTCTTCAGGAACTTGCTAGTTTCTTTGGATTTATGGTAAAAATCGAAATCACAATGAGTTCTTGCGTGAACGAACTTACGCCAAGGTTGGTCGGATGGGTCTAGTATGACATATGTCCCATCATAAATGATCAAAACTTTCTCTTGAATTTTTCCGTAGTCCAGTTTTGGCCCGTGCTTGCTGGTCCTTAACGCATTTCGGCCTTTTTTTTTCGTAGGGATTGTTATTCCCAGTTTGTGTACGTTCATCCATGATACAGTCGACGGCGTTAGATTAACTTTATTGGCAGCGGCGCAAACTGTAAGCGATGGGTTCTGAGTGAAAGGTTTCTCCACCTTTTCTACCCTTCTTGGGAAAGACTAAGGCACGAAGACCAGGAATTTTTCTTTAACCTCCCTACGGAAGTGCTGCACCGTTAATTTCTGGATGAAACGTCCTTCGTTTTCGTAGTGCTGAATTACAAGTCTTGAAAACCACTCCCTTTCCTTGCGTGTCATTTTTAAAACTGTAGCAATTGACGCTCACAATTTTTGTATCAAAACAACCACCATTTGTTCTCTATAAAATAATTAATTGCAATGGAAATTTAACCCGAAGCATATCATAACACAAGTGTCTTTACTTCTTAGACATGCTTTATAATCAGTGTTTCGTTTTACGCGCGTTTTTTAAGTACCCTCCGCGTTTTACGCAAAANCAGTGTTTCGTTTTACGCGCGTTTTTTAAGTACCCTCCGCGTTTTACGCAAAAAAACGCGTAAAACGCGGTTTTTCGCGTAAAACAGAAAATCAGCGTAAAATGTAATAACCGGTGCCAAAATTCAAATTTGAAACAACTGCATTCTTTTTTTTTGTTAGCAAAAATCAGAAAAAAACCAAAAAAAAAATACAAATTACTGACTAAACTATTCTTCACAGAAAAGTCACTGACTTAATTTAATGAAATTACAACAGAAACATTACACGCGAAATAGCTTACCATAATTGGCTCCATTAATGATCGAGAAAGTAGTTTAGTGGGTCGTAGAATCTCCGACTCCAGTAATAGGTTAAATTAATTAATTTGAAAAAGATTATACAATGAAGAGTAAAAGTAAAACAGAGAATTAATTGAGAAGTTGCCTGAATGATTTTTTGCAATTATTTTTATTTAAAGTGCTTAATTTGTTCGCGCGCATGCTGCAGCATGCCTCAAAGTGAGTTATTTTAATTTAACGCAGTTTTGTTATAAAACGCGTTAAATTCAAATAAAAAACGCTTTTTTGCGTTTTATGCACCAATTTTACGCAGTAAAAACCGCGTAGGACGAAACACTGTTTATAATGCTCAAGACCATGCGGTTTATTTCAAATTTCCAGACTCATGCACCTGCTGGAACAGTAGTAGACACTGACATTGTGCATCCCGCTGAAATGGACTTTTATCTTCAGTCTCATACTCCAATTATTGTAATTCTCGTCTTCCTTTTGTATACCGTTTCCTTCCTTTTGTATATTATGGATTTCTTTAATTAATATGGCATTTTCGTCTTGTAGGGAACGGCTCGACCAACTCGTTATCATTTATTGTGGGACGATAGCGATTTCACAGCTGATCAAATTCAAGTTTTGACATATTATCTGTGCTACATGTACAGTCGATGTAATCGTTCCGTCAAAATCCCAGCACCGACTTACTATGCACATTGGGCTGCATTTCGTGCCAAGGTTTTGGCAGATGGGTATGAATTTAAATTAGTCAATAATTAAAAAAAAAGTAGTCCTGCAGATTATTTTGTTTTTTAGATACCAATATGAAAATTTGGAAGACCTTAATAACCACTTGCTTCAACGAGAGAATGGTGGGCGCGAAAGTTTCGGATTTGATTTCCCATTTCACTTCATTTGAATTTATTCGAAGGTCATCAAAATTTGATGAAATCGACAGTAGTTATAAAAGTACTTTATTCATATGAAAATGTAATAGTTTACAGACATTATTGGGATAAAAAATTTTTTTTTTGTTTTGCTGACAGAATAAGTTTATAGTCATTATGTTTGTAGAGCACATAGTAGATATTGTAATCCGATAGTGTTCCGAAGTAGTTCATTCATATGAAAATGTAGTTCACAGACATTGGGGTTAATCTATCTAGGATATATAGATGGGTAGATAGATGGATAAATAGATGGATAGATAGATGGGTAGATAGATGGATAGATAGATNTAGGATATATAGATGGGTAGATAGATGGATAAATAGATGGATAGATAGATGGGTAGATAGATGGATAGATAGATAGATGGATAGATAGTTGGATAGATAGATGTATAGATAGATGGATAGATAGGTGGATAGATAGATGGANGATAGATAGATGGATAGATAGTTGGATAGATAGATGTATAGATAGATGGATAGATAGGTGGATAGATAGATGGATAGATAGATGGATATATGGATAGATAGATAGATGGATAGATAGATAGATGGATAGATAAGTAGATGGATAGATAGAGATAGACAGATGGATAGATGCATATATAGATAAACAAATGTATGCTATTAACGGGTTATAACAAGAAATTGGCACAAAGCAAAAACATGAATTTCAGCAAATACAAAGAACCATAGTGATTTGGGAGTATGTTATTGGGATTCAGCATTACATTTCTTACAATTCATTTCGTGTTTATTGAATACGTTGGGATCAACTGAATCCCACAGCGTACGTGCGTCATTTACAGCATAAGTGTATTGATGAATATATATAGATATATATTGATTTCCGGATTGGTAGCTTATCTAGTTTGAAATTATAGTCGAAGTTGTTTAAATTAAAAGAATGAGGTACCATCTTGCTTCTTAGGATTAGAGGAGAGTATAAACATGTAAAGAGGTGCATAAGAGAAAGGGAAGAGACACGGAAGGGCAAATCAGAGTTGTGGAAGGCACCGAGGTCATACCAATTACCCTGGTTGGAAATAATTTAGCGATTTAGGCAAGTTGGGCGATGCAGGTAAAGAAGTATCTAGGGGGAGACTCGAAGAGATATTTGCGGTGTTTGTTGAAAAGCTTAAGGTAATAGTGTGAGTCTGGAGAGGCCTTAGTGAGATCCATCGCTGCTTGCATTAGTGAGATTTGAGTGTTTTTAAGAGAATGATCCTGCAAGAATAAATAGAATCAAAGTAGAGATTATTCCAAATAATGGTTAGGTTAGTTATATTCGAATATTCTTTTGACCTGCAAGTACCAACTATATTTTTCGTTTGGGTGTTTTATTGAGGTTGCTTGGAGTTCTTGATAGGCGAGATGTAACCTTCTAAGAGCTGGTATTTATGGATTATCAGCAAGTCTGACAGGTAAGAAGTTTTCACAAAAGGACCATCAAGGTCTAGGTGGTCACAAAAATGACGGTGGGAAGCCAACTACACCATTTTGAAATATAACTATACTGTGCTGCTGAGTTAGGGTTTCAAAGTTGGAAACAAATTTTTATTCGACAAACGAAGAATCGATTGCATACAAACATACGTACAAACATATGTACATATATACAAACAAACGGACATACGAACATGTGTACATACATGCAAATATACTTACAGACATACATACACACAAAGGAGCATACAAACATTTGTAAATACATTTATACATCCTAGCTTATGTACTCGTATATATACATATAAACAAACGAACTAACGTACATACATACATATAAAAACAAACGAACATACATNGAACTAACGTACATACATACATATAAAAACAAACGAACATACATACACAATTACCTATATTTATACAATCAAACGAACATGCAAACATATGTACTATCAAACCAAATAGCATTGAGCTCTCGGCGGGATTCGCAAATAGCAATTTTCCAACCAAACATCTTAAAATTAGAGTTGTGTGCGGCAGTCATTCAATTGTATTGTGATTTACTCAATGAACGACATGTTGTCCAAATATTTCGGAAATTTCCACACAGATACTGCTATCAATAGAATTTTAATCTTAGAACAGCATTTTGAGTATATTTGACTAACTCCATGTTTCTTTCAATCAGTCTATCGCGAATTCAATATTTCTCTTTATATTTTTGAGCTTTGAACTTCTTGCATATCATTTAAAAGAATTTGCTTGCATTTAATTTGTTTTTGATTTGGAAAATTTTACTGTAAGGTTTCATTACAGTAAAATTTTTGTTCCGTGTCCCGAAAGTGTTTAATGTGGCGCAAATAGTACCAGTTGATACGCTAACACCACATGCTATAGCATTTGCCTGAATCGCNGAAGTGTTTAATGTGGCGCAAATAGTACCAGTTGATACGCTAACACCACATGCTATAGCATTTGCCTGAATCGCATTTCTAATTCCAATGTTTTTCTAAAAGTTCCTTCCTACCAGGTGTCTCTCGCCCAACTCCTAAACTTCACTCCTATTAGAAATAGCTTTTCCTTTAACACTATGTTTTTTAATTTTTGATGGTAATGAAAATGTAAATAATAAATAAGGTTATCTGTATTGCGAATTAAACTTTAACTTCACCTCCTAACAGTTTAGATCAGAAGACGCGCACATCTCGAAAAAAAAATAAAAAATCTCCCGGCGAGAACTTCGAGGCCTCAATGCTATTTGGTTCGAGAATATATACATACAGACATATACAGAGAGAACCAACAGGGATGTAACAGGGATACCCGTCCTTCACCCTTAACCCAGAGTCCCACACTTCACATTTGGGCAAATCGCCCACACATTCAGCAAATAACAAATAACTCATTCGCTAATTTACACAAATGTTCGCTGAATGTAACAACAAATGTAACCTGACGTTTTCAAAAACTTACTCAACGTAAAACAAACCTGAGTTTACCTTTGTGTTGACTTATTTATTGTACCACCTTAAATATTCACGTTCAGTGAATCATTTGCTCATAGTGAGCCCGATCCATATCTAAGTAGTAATTTAACCTGTCGTAGAATCCATTTCTAACAAATTTAAGCATTTGTGGGTGATTGTTAACATGCCAAACAAAAGCATTCATTTTATCCTTAAGTTCGGCAATGGAGTTGGCTCGTGGTTGTTAAAAATACTAGACTTCATATATTCCCAGAAAAAAAAAATCCAATGGGTTTAAGTTAGGGTAAGCTCATACTTATAAATACCCTTTAATGATAAGTAATAATAAATACCCTTAAGAGTTGGTCATACATGTTTCTTAGTCAATTCGGGTCAAACTTGTGTCACTATAAATTTTTCTTGTAATTCTTTTATTGTTGTTGAATGTGTGGGCGATTTGCCCAAATGTCAAGCGTGGGACTCTGGGTTAAGGGTGAAGGACGAGTATCCCTGTTACATTCCTGTTGGTTCTCTCTGTATACAAACGTACGAAAATACATACATGCAAACACGTACATACATACAAACATATGTGCGTATATACAAATATGTACATACAAACAAAAGGTGCCAATGGGCTGGGTTAACCCATGATGGGCCTACCCCAGCCCAGCCCACTTGGCTGTGGGCTGAACTGGGCTGAACTTGTAGTGGACTGGACTGGGTTGGGTTTGTGAGTATTAATTTCTTATGTTCCGGGCTGGGCTGGGCTGAAATTTGAAATTTTCAATCTCGAGCAGCTGAAAGTTTCACCTTGAAAGTGAAACTCTCAAGGTGACTCAGAAGAGAATTTCGAAAAATATTTAAAGCAATAAGAATGTGTTAATGGTTTTTTGTGGGCTGGACTGGGTTATGGAAATTTATTTTTTGGTGGACTGGGCTGGGCAGAAGGCCCAGTGGGTCAGTGGGCCATGGGCTAAAATAATGGATTTCTTAACGGGCTGGGCTGGGCTGGGTTTTCGAAAAGTCAGTCCACTCGTACCCCTGATACAAACAAACAAATGTACAAACAAACAAACAAACATACATACAATTTATTTGACATATATGTTTTCTATTATGAACGGCAACGCCGCAGAACGATAAAGTGATAGCGGGCATGAAAAACGTTGTGAAATTAGGGAGGAACTTGTGGGAACTAACGGAAACACCGCTACTAAAATTTATTGATTTCTGTCACTAAAAAAGTAAAAAAATCTGATTGAAATTTATAACATAGAATTTTAATGCCTTTCGTTTGGCGAATCCAAATTGTCGATTTATCAAAATGCGCGATAACATCTTTTTAATGCGACACGTTGCTCAATTCTCAACAATTTCAATCTCAGATTCTCACTCGTTTTTTTATAATAGAAAGTGGTCTTATAAGTAGTTTATTTCTATCAAACTTTGTCAAAATTAGTGTCATATATTGGTGACCTTCTTGGGGGTGGTCTTATAGATGAAGAAATTAGATAAAGTCCTCCGTTACAAAACCAATGTGTCTCTAATAAGCAATTTACTCTTATATTCTGTGATCTAATAGATAGGTTTTTACTGTTACTTCAAAATTACCAATAAATTCACCGGCTAAAATTTCCGGCGAACTTGAAGTAAATAATGTTACTTGAAAATGGATCTGTCACAAACATAATTGTCATACTTTATTATTTTCAGCTATGCAATTTGGAGTGAATATATTATTAAGTATTTTTCTGGCAATTCAAAAGAGGTTGAGAATCAATCTTGGTTGCAGAATTTCAGAAAGAGTATTGTACGCGAGTATGTTCAGCATTTCTGACATACACTTTTGGTCTCACCTTTTACTTAGATTTCAAACCGACTACTGCAATATCCAATACCTTAATTGTGACAAGTGACATCTCCGAAACCCATAACTAACTAATAGTTACTCTGTTAGTTGTTAAAGAGTAAACATGTGTAGCAACCAGTCGCATCAGAAAACACTAATGGATAAATATATTTGTAGATTTGGAAAGGTATTAGATTGGCACAAATAGTCGGAAGAGGAATTACTACTTTCTTACATCCATACGTCATACGTTTGTACAGCATGTTTACAAAAAACGTATACTAATGAAAGTTGTTTTCTCTTAAGTCAAGTTGAGACATTTGATGAACAACGATAAAAACAAAAAGTGGAGGGAGTGAAGTTAGATGACGAATTATTCGACAAAAATTGACTCACCTAGACAAATGCAAACTAATTAACTATAACTAATTATTCAAAGTAGTAAATATCCAACCCAACGGTGCTTCAATCTAGGCAACAACTGTGTCAAAGGTCAGATAAAATTATTGTCCCTGATAAGCTAATGTCTGTGATAAGATCGGAAGATCTGATATATTTCGTTAATCTAAACTTGCGCCACAAGGCACCGCCTGCGAACCCATTTCATAAATGGGCAATATTTCTAATTCTCACTTTGTTTTTGCTATTTTTTTAAATGCTTTGATAGACCAAAAATAGAGTCATATTATGTACTCAATGAGTAATGATTATCCTCCTGCAAAATTGAGTCATGTGATAGACTCGTCTTGCAACGATAAATGAAAGTGAGCAATTGTCCTTGAAACCTGGGACTAAAAATAAATTCAGATTCGACATTTTCCAGACACTTGAAATTTTAACACACCCCATTTCCAAAGGGGATGTGTGGAGTAAGAAAATTAATTTAAAAATTCCAGAATGATACGGGGGGGGGGGGTGGTAAGGGGCTAGTGTTCATATTGAAAAAAAGGGTTTCAAACATCCTTGTCAACTATTTCGTTTATTCTCCACGTGCCATACTTTTAGTTTTCGAAAAATATGTTTTTTGAATTTTTATTAAATTTTGAAAAAAATAAACATTTAGATCATCTTGGGTATTGATCTACACCTACTACTTTTGGGAGCAACACTGAATGCATAAAATCATGTTTAGAGCAAAACCAAACATGATTTAAATGTTTATTTTTCAGAAATAATCTTCTTCAAAATTTAATAAAAAGTCAAAGAATATTTTTTTGAAAAACTAAAATTATGACACATGGGAAATGCGATTAGGTACATTCATACAAAACTTAATCGACGTCGGCCGAAAAACGAAAAAGCTGACATACCCTTGTTTTTCAATTTCAACACTAGCCACTTGCCCCCCTTTCTCCCATCATTCTGGAATTTTTTAAATTATATTTTCTGACTCCAGACATCCCCTTTGGCAATGAGATGTGTTAAAATTTCAAGTGTCTGGAAAATGTCGAACCAGAATTTATTTTCAGTCCACTTCAAGGACAATTCCTCATTGGCAATTATCGTTGCAAACTTTGCAGTCTATCACATGACTTAATTTTGCCGGAGGATAGAGTCATTGACTCATTGAGTCCATAATCGGACTTTATTTTTGGTCTACCAATTCATTAAAAAAAATAGCAAAAACAAAGTGTGAATTAGATATAGTACCCATTTATAAAATGGGTTCGCGGGCGGTGCCTTCTGGTGCAAGTGGACCTTTAGATTAACGAAATATATCAGATCTTCCGATGTAATTCCAGACATTAGCTTACCAGGGACAATATTTGTGAAGCTTTTGAAGTAATTGATATTGACTAGTGGTAAAAGGTTTGTCATTCCGTTGGACGCCGCCATGCATAGATGATAACGGCACACAAGTGTCAGTCAAACAAAAAAATTGATCAGTCAACAGACAAGAATAATTATTATTATTATTATTATTATTATTGCCGAATTTTTTATTATTGAATTTAGTTTGTTAGATGTTCCGTCATAATTAATTGCTTTATTGGCAACACCTACTACCCTGAGTTATGAAACGCTAACATTATTTGGAAATTATTATGAAATTATAAAATTTACTTTTAGAGACAAACTCTTGCAATAATTTCAAAAAATAGTGTATGCCAACTTACACAACATGTGTGTGTCTGTTGCCCTATGCCATTTTTGGTGAAAGGCAGAGAAAATTAGTATCCGTTTTTTGTAAACATGCTGTACATACCACGTTATAAATATCTCAACTCTACTTGTTTGCAATTAGCTCTATTTGGTTCTGCAAGCCTGCATATGATTCCAATTGTATGATGTGTATCTTTCCAGCTTTTCTAAACTTTTATTTATATTTGCCCATTTATCTATCTACCTATCAATCTCTCTATCTCAATCTATCAATCTATATCTTTTGAAGACCCAGAGGTCTTCAGAATAAACAATTTAAATGAAGACTTTTCCAGGTTTGCAACAAGCAAGCATAAATATGTTACATCCACTCACTCAAAACCATCCGCTAGAGTTCTCTCTTCTTCAGCGTATTCCAATACAGTGAAGTCGGACGAAAATGTTTCAGAAAACGTACCTAATCAAATCACTCTGGTAGATTTAAAGAACTTAATTAATTCTATACTGCTTTAGGCCATGTTGCATGATACTTTATCACTCACAATGAACACTAAAAAAGATGTCCTTTCTGCAGTTAATTTTATTTCAAAAAATACTTATTCACAATGCAATTTAATAACAGTAATTTGCAAATTGTAATTTCTATATCGCGTAGCATTGCAATTTTAGACAAAATAATTAATTTCATTAACAAGTATACAGTGGACCTCGCCTATTATTACACCGGGTGTAATGGAACCACGGTTATAATGAACCTTAACCGCCGGTCCTTGCTTAGAGATAGACAAATTAATGTTAAAAACCTCGGTTAAAATGAACAATATCTTGCCGTCTAGCCTTTCATTTCACCATCGTGAGAGATGAATCAGACCCTATTTTGTTGAAAAAGTCATGCCAATTTAATAGAATGCGTTGTGAATGAATGAAGAAGTGGAGTTTTAAATCACTTTTGAATTATTCTTCAACCACTACTACAGTATCTCTAAATCGCGAGTAAATACTAGTATTACAGTATGCTGAAGACATTCAACACAGTTTTATCTATGTTTATTTTGTTCAAGTAAATTCTTGGTTTATTTGGATTGTGAGGTAGCAGACTCTACAAAAAGGAAATAATTTAACAAAGAAAAGTAAAAAAACGTTCGGAACCCAAATTGCCTTTGAAAATTTTGAAAGCCAGCATGATTTTGTGTCGTTCACTTTTTAGGAGCGAGAGCATTGGCTATCACAACCAACTCTTAAAAATCCAGGGAGTGATATCTCTTAGCCTCGCGACATTGGTTACTATTATTATTAAAAATTTCATGAAATAGCATGTAACAAGTAGTGAATCTGAAATTTACTAACTTCCCCTTCATTTTGCTTTGTATATGGTGCCATGAAACCTCGCGGAAAGGCCGCGGTTAATACATTCGTCTCACATTCTAGGTAGTGCACATTTCTATAAATATTTTGTTTTCCGGTTATATTAACTTGTAACTATATATTTTGCAGCTCTCTTTATGCTGCTATTCATTTGTTTGTATATTTTCTCAAACATACTACTTTTATCAGTTTCATACTCTACCTTATTCCGCGTTGCATATTTTCTATATTTCCTCGGCGTTACACATTTATGCATAATTGCTCAACACCTTATTCTCTATAGTAAGGTATTAAGATTATAGATGATCATTTTGAAATGAGTAAAATATTGTTTGTACAGTTTCACTCGAGTTATACATATTACAACATTGAGTTATGCTAATATTAAACCAACGTCCAGTTCGGGAGGAAATATAAAATGATATGAAATACTCTGTGTCAAAGAAATTTAATGCACTACGTATTGCAAAAAGAATGGTAGATTTCAAAAATTGAACAAATTTACTTAATTTAATTAAGTCAAACAGAAATCAACTAATTTATNATGATATGAAATACTCTGTGTCAAAGAAATTTAATGCACTACGTATTGCCAAAGAATGGTAGATTTCAAAAATTGAACAAATTTACTTAATTTAATTAAGTCAAACAGAAATCAACTAATTTATTTACTATTTTGACACAAAGTGTTACGCAAAATTAATTCATACCAACCAACTTTTCTCTCATTACGACACGACAATTTTTTTTATAGGAGTGCTTTATGGAATTCACTTTTTGCTGAACTGAACTAAATGAATATTAAATTTTAAGTCGATAGTGAAAATATTATTCCTGACATAAGTACAATAGCTGAGACAGCTCTTGTAATAGAAGAGGATGAATCCGGTGCATCAGTTTTATTTTCTGAGTCCTTTTCCCCATTACAATAATTCCAGACATCTTTGTACTCCTTTTCTTTACATTGAAATCCAAGCAATTTCTTCTTATACACAAGCGAATTGGAACAGATCCAGTCAGCTCTTTTATCACAGTGCAGAGAGTTTTCAATATCGTCACCAGATCCGTAGAATCCTACTCGTAGAGTTGCAGTCGTAGTGTCCAAGAAACTTTTGAACTTATTTTCGGGCAAGTAGGTCAAAAGGGGGTTATATATTAAGTCCAACGTTGCAGCAGGGTTTATTCCTTCAAACGCTTTTACAGAAATTTCCTCTACATTAATTTTGTTCCTGGCCAAGTCCAACACCTTCAGATTTTTCAATCCAGTGAATGCGTGGTCTCCAATTTTCTTAACTCCCGCGTTGAAACAGCGGAAATGCGTGAGTGTTTCAGGTCCTACTGCAAATGCGCTTGCAGGGATTGAAGGGATGAGAATGTGAGAAACATATAACTGTCCAAGATTCGTAAACTTGTTGAAAATTTTGAAAATATCTTCATTGTAAGTGACAACCTTGTTATCTGTTAATTGAAATAATTCAGTGTAGGCGTAGGTGCCTGAGAAGGCATTGGCACCAATTCCTGAAATGATGTCGCTGCTGAATATATTAATTGCTTTGAACTTCAAATTTGCCACGGTGTTATCTGGAATGACAATTGGAGTATTTAATAGAGAAAGTCTAGTAAACTGTAATTCATNCTGTTAATTGAAATAATTCAGTGTAGGCGTAGGTGCCTGAGAAGGCATTGGCACCAATTCCTGAAATGATGTCGTTGCTAAATATGTTAATTGCTTTGAACTTTAAATTTGCCACGGTGTTATCTGGAATGACAATTGGAGTATTTAATAGAGAAAGTCTAGTAAACTGTAATTCATCAAAAACTACGGTCTTGTTTTTGACTAAATCTGCAATGTTGTCAAATGTTCGCTTTATATTCCATGGTTGAGATGGACGAGCATAAATATCGAGGCACTCAATANGATGGACGAGCATAAATATCGAGGCACTCAATACGCTTCATGTTTCCGTCATAACATGAACATTCACTTGGGAAACTTTCTTTCGGTGGACATATTTGTGATAGTACTTGGTTGGTAAATAGTGTTAGAACTGAAAGAAANTTTGGGAAACTTTCTTTCGGTGGACATATTTGTGATAGTACTTGGTTGGTAAATAGTGTTAGAACTGAAAGAAATATTATTGATAACTTCATTTTGTATTTGTTTGAAGTTCTTTAAAGCCACGGTAGTAAAGTGAGAATAAAGTTAAAGGACAAGAGACTTTTATACATGTTAAAGTAAATAGCAAATAGGATAAATTTTCTTGTTTCAATACTAATTTTGTAATCAGTTTTAGAGAGATAAAGCAAAATGTTTATCAGTTTAGTCATATTCAAACATTAGTCATTTTGATGAGACTTACATAAATCATTTGCAATTTTATGGATGAAATTTTGCAGAAAATATTTAATCGGAATGATTAGAAAACCGTTAATATTTTGATTTGATCATCACGCGATAGAAAGATGAAGTGTATGTTCCACGTAAACTGGATAGGAAGTAATAAAGTGATAATACCTAATTGCATCACATCCGCACCCACTTACATCATGTGAACGGCTCAGCAACAAAAAAAGTCGTGTACAAAATGACCCNATTGCATCACATCCGCACCCACTTACATCATGTGAACGGCTCAGCAACAAAAAAAGTCGTGTACAAAATGACCCCTACCCACAGAAAGTTTAAAGCCATTGTTTCGATTTCTTTGAAAGGTATAGTTTGGTTATTTGTTAACTGTNACAGAAAGTTTAAAGCCATTGTTTCGATTTCTTTGAAAGGTATAGTTTGGTTATTTGTTAACTGTTTTTTTATCCAATTAGCATCGTCAAGTTCATTTCTAGGTCTGTTTAGGTGTATTTTTTAATTTATTGTCGAAAGTTTCGTTTCGAATCGGTACCNCAACTGTCAAGTTCATTTCTAGGTCTGTTTAGGTGTATTTTTTAATTTATTGTCGAAAGTTTCGTTTCGAATCGGTACCAGCCGGTGGTAAATTTTGAACAGGCTTGATAAAACAAAATACATGAATTGCCGATAAAACAGTTCGATTGGAACACTTTTGTATCGAACTAAAATATTTTTCATATAGAAAAGTCTACATTTCCTCAAGCCAAATTCTACTATCGCTTTTATTGCTATCATTTTTAATCGCAAACATTATAAGCTGGGAGGTGTTTATACGAATGTTGGCTTGCCATCTATCCATCATTGTCTCGTTTCAGTAACCAAATGTCAATTGCGTACAACTTTTCCCACTGATGTTCAATAATTTAACATGTTTTCATAGTTATTATAATATTGAAGCTTTATCCACTATATCAGTACTTTTTTTAAGTATGTTAATCAATTCAAATTTTTCTGTTTCCAAAGAAATCGTTTGATGAATCTACTAATCATTACGCGAATCCTAACAAAATTTTATTTTGATTCCATGATACCAGGTATTTTGTTTTTCTCAAGAAGTTGCTTTGTATTCTAAGGTATGGGATACCTTCGTCCTGAAGATCCGACAACCAATCCCAAAAACAGATGCAGTTTGTTCTAAGAGGTTCAGTGTACAATCAATATTTTCAACTTTTAAAAAGTAAAAAGTTAAACGACCCAAATTCTATTACAAAGTCTTCTTCAAATTGGTACGAAATTTACGTAGCCACTTTATTTGTAAACTNCAAAATTTACGTAGCCACTTTATTTGTAAACTCTGGTGTTAAAATAAGAGCGAAAGAAGAAAATTTTTTACTGTGAAAATTGTTTTATAGGTTTACAGTTACACACAATTTGTGTGATGAACTATATTCTCTTCGTTNAATATTTTCAACTTTTAAAAAGTAAAAAGTTAAACGACCCAAATTCTATTACAAAGTCTTCTTCAAATTGGTACGAAATTTACGTAGCCACTTTATTTGTAAACTCTGGTGTTAAAATAAGAGCGAAAGAAGAAAAATTTTTACTGTGAAAATTGTTTTATAGGTTTACAGTTACACACAATTTGTGTGATGAACTATATTCTCTTCGTTCGATTTCAGGAACTGCAAAGAAATACATTAGTGTTAAGAAATTGAAGACCANTCGATTTCAGGAACTGCAAAGAAATACATTAGTGTTAAGAAATTGAAGACCACGAACCTAGTCTTTAACCAAAAATTAAGAAGTTGTCAACTACCACACGGTACCTAGAAATTTCGAATATTACTAAAGTTTTGTTCAATATATTTCATGTTTTGAAGTTGATTTAGCAAATAAATTACCACTTCCATTATGTTCCTAATTCAAGTATTTGGTACAATTCATAAGCTTTCAGAATTATTATTTCAGAAATGTCTAGGACTTCAAAAGCAGGCATAAGAAGCTAGGTTATACAGCATGTTTACAAAAAACGGATACTAATTTTCTCTGCNAGGACTTCAAAAGCAGGCATAAGAAGCTAGGTTATACAGCATGTTTACAAAAAACGGATACTAATTTTCTCTGCTTTCACCAAAAATGGCATAGGGCAGCAGACACACACATGTTGTGTAAGTTGGCATACACTATTTTTTCAAATTATTGTGTCTAGAAGTAAACCATAATTTCATAATAATTTCCAAATAATTTTAGCGTTTCATAACTCAAGGTAGCAGGTATTGCCAAGAAAGCAATTAATTATGACGGAAAATCTAACAAATTACATTGAATAATAAAAAATTTGGCAATAATAATAATAATAATAATAATTCTTGTCTAATGTNTTATTGTGTCTAGAAGTAAACCATAATTTCATAATAATTTCCAAATAATTTTAGCGTTTCATAACTCAAGGTAGTAGGTATTGCCAAGAAAGCAATTAATTATGACGGAACATCTAACAAATTACATTGAATAATAAAAAATTTGGCAATAATAATAATAATAATAATAATTCTTGTCTAATGTTGACTGATCAACTTTCTTTGTTTGATTGACACTTGTGTGCCGTTACATCTATGCATGCCTGTAAGCGGCGTCCAACGGAACGACAAACCTTTTGGCAATAGTCAATATCAATTTCTTCAAAAGCTTCACAAATATTGTCTTTGGTAAGCCAATGTCTGGGATAAGATCAGAAGATCTGATATGCAGAGAGAACCAATAGGGATGTAACAGGGGTACCCGTCCTTCTCCCTTAACACAGAGTCCCACACTGCACATTTGGGCAAATCACCCACACATCTAACAACAGTAAAAGAATTACAAGAAAAAATTTATATTGTGGCCCAAGTTAGACCCGAATTGACTAAGAGAAACATGTATGACCAACTCTGAAGGGTACTTATTATTACTTATTATTGAAGGGTATTTATAAGAATGAGCTTACCTCCAAACCTTAGACTAATTGTGATTAAGTATCACTAGAAATACCCAGATGAGTCACACCAACAGATCATAGATAGGTACAAAGCTCATTCAGCAACTGTTAACCATCAAATAGGTCATAGAATCACTGTGAAGTGGATCATTGACAGATTGGAAACAAGGTTCTCGCTCTTAAATGAAATTCCGAAGAGCCGAAACAAACCTGTTACTGGTAAGTCATCGGTAAAATTACTTAGAATAAATAAATTTAAATTCACAAGCGGTCGTTAATAGTTGGGAATTCTTTGATTAAATGTAAAATCATAACTTCGAACTAAATTCTACGGTTATTCTAAGGTGAGGAGAGTTCAGCAGCTGTTATATTATTTGTTATTTGCTGAATGTGTGGGCGACTTGCCCAAATGTGCTGTGTAGCACTCTGCGTTAAGGGTGAAGAACGGGTATCCCTGTTACATCCCTGTTGGTTCTCTCTGTATTTCGTTAATCTAAAGGTCCACTTGCGCCACAAGACACCGCCCGCCAACCCATTGCATACATGGGTACTATTTCTTATTCTCACTTTGTTTTTGCTATTTTTTAAAATGCTTTGATAGNGACACCGCCCGCCAACCCATTGCATACATGGGTACTATTTCTTATTCTCACTTTGTTTTTGCTATTTTTTAAAATGCTTTGATAGACCAAAAATAGAGTCAGATTATGGACTCAAAAATGGGTTTGTCAAATTTTTCGTTATTTGACCGACGTCAATTAATTGTTGTATGAGTGTACCTAATCGCATTTCCTATGTTCCATATTTTGAGTTTTTCAAAAATATTTTTTGAATTTTTATTAAATTTTGAAGATTATTTCTGAAAAATAAACNCCGACGTCGATTAATTGTTGTATGAGTGTACCTAATCGCATTCCCCATGTGCCATATTTTGAGTTTTTCAAAAATATTTTTTGAATTTTTATTAAATTTTGAAGATTATTTCTGAAAAATAAACTTTTATATCATGTTGGGTTTTGCTCTAAACATGATTTCATGCATTCAATGCTGCTCCCAAAAGTAGTAAGAGTAGATCAATACCCAACATGATCTAAATGTTTATTTTTCAGAAATTATACTTTTCAAAATTTAATAAAAATTCAAAAAAAATTTTTTTTATACTGAAATATGGCTCCTGGAGAATGCGATTACGTACACTTATACAAAATTTAATTGTCTTCGGCAGATAAACGAAAAAGTTGACAAGGGTGTTTGAAACCCTTGCTTTCAATTTCAACACTAGCCCCTTGCCCCCCCCTCATTCTGGAATTTTTTAAATTATATTTTCTTACTCCACACATCCCCTTTGGCAATGGGGTGTGTTAAAATTTCAAGTGTCTGGAAAATGTCGAACCTGAATTTATTTTCAGTCCCAGGTTTCAAGGACAATTGCTCACTGGCAATTATCGTTGCAAGACTAGTTTATCACATGACTCAATTTTGCCGGAGGATAGATTCATTGACTCATTGAGTCCATAATCTGATTCTATTTTTGGTCTATCAAAGCATTTTAAAAAATAGCAAAAACAAAGTGAAAATTAGAAATAGTGCCCATTTATGAAATGGGTTCACGGGCGGTGCCCTGTGGCGCAAGTGGACATTTAGATTAACGAAATATATCACATCTTCCGATCTTATCTCAAACATTAGCTTACCAAGGACAATAGTTGTATCTGACCTTTGACACAGTTGTTGCCTGGATTGAAGCACTGTTGGGTTGGATATTTATTACTTTGAATAATTAGTTATAGTTAATTAGTTTGTATTTGTGTCTGGGTGATTCTATTTTTGTTGAATAATTCCTCATCTAACTACACTCCCTCCCCTTTACCGCTGTTCATCAAATGTCTAAACTTGACTTAAGAGAAAACAACTTTCATTAGTATCCGTTTTTTGTAAACATGCTGTATAAGACGAAGGCGTAAGCAAGTTGTTTCATAAACTCTTTTTGAATTCCAAGACTAATATCTGAAATTACGCTTATTAAAATGTCTTACTCTAAAGTTTTGTCAGATTTTTTCGAAAACTCTTTAGTTCTTGTAATAGATATTCTTAAGCGAGCAAAGGAAGTCTACTTANTTTTGTCAGATTTTTTCGAAAACTCTTTAGTTCTTGTAATAGATATTCTTAAGCGAGCAAAGGAAGTCTACTTACTACTGGAGTATTAATCCTAACATAAGCTTCTGAAAATTTTTTTCTAAGATTAAAGTTTAACAAAACAGCTTTGCTTATAGCTTTATTTAGTAACTTTTTGGTTGACAGTCTTATAAATCCCGAGGTACAACCTGCCTGCTACATATATCTACAGTTGAAATCTTCCAAAGATTATTCAATTCATTATAGCAAATNTTTTGTCAGATTTTTTCGAAAACTCTTTAGTTCTTGTAATAGATATTCTTAAGCGAGCAAAGGAAGTCTACTTAATACTGGAGTATTAATCCTAACATAAGCTTCTGAAAAATTTTTTCTAAGATTAAAGTTTAACAAAACAGCTTTGCTTATAGCTTTATTTAGTAACTTTTTGGTTGACAGTCTTATAAATCCTGAGGTACAACCTGCCTGCTACATATATCTACAGTTGAAATCTTCCAAAGATTATTCAATTCATTATAGCAAATTTTACATACTTATAATATTTCCCTACTCGTTTTTCATTCAAATAATTTATTTGCACTAATGCTTNTTTTACATACTTATAATATTTCCCTACTCGTTTTTCATTCAAATAATTTATTTGCACTAATGCTTATTAAAGTTCATAATATCCCAATACACTTAAGTTTTCGATTAACAAAATTCAAGTGACCTCTAAAATGTTGAGGGGAAATCCATAGTGGTCGGATGCATGATGCTGTTCTTGTTATTTGTTACAGGGATTCATAAACTCAAAATGCAAACAGCACCAGCACACACTACTTCGTAACATGGAGTTATAAACTAGGCTAGCACTCAAATAAATTCTAACTATCAGTCATATACATAAGTTCTGAAAAGAAACGTAAGTTGCACTTATCCTAAGTGCGGTCATAATTACCAATTGCTCACTGTTGTTGTGGTTATCCTTGAACAAACAAGCAATAAAAACAAGCCAACTGATAAACTGTTGCTATGTGAAGTTTCGTATAGAGTGACTTATTGCATCATGATATGTCTCATCCATTAACGTCAACATTTTGGTGGGTAAGTCAACAACAATGTGCCACTACAAAAAGGTATGCAGCAAACCTCGAATAAGCTGAAACCAGAGGGACCAAAATATCTGTTTGTTGGTAATCGAAGTTCGGCTTAAGCGTAAGCCGAACAAACTACAGTAAAGTTCGGTTATAGTGAAGCCACAGGGACCGGCAAGATGCATTCAGTATAGCCGGAGTTCATTATATCCGTATAGTGAACGGAACCTACAATTCAATAATTGTTCATTATATCCAAATATTTNACAAACTACAGTAAAGTTCGGTTATAGTGAAGCCACAGGGACCGGCAAGATGCATTCAGTATAGCCGGAGTTCATTATATCCGTATAGTGAACGGAACCTACAATTCAATAATTGTTCATTATATCCAAATATTTTACTATAAATTCAGCTACGCCGATGTAGAGGAGTACTGGGTGATGAAAATTTGCTTATGACTTTGAATACGTTCGCATTCTCATGATGAATTTCCATTTTAAGTAAAGTCGGTGCTTCCACCTTTTAAACTTTTAATTACTTTTACAACATCGTGAGTTTAGAAATATTGTTATGATAATTGGCTTCTACTTTTCGGATCTAGTCACATTTGGGTACAATAACAAAGTGACACGTTACATGAACTTCTCCCCCACCAGATCGAATTCTTCTAAGCAACAACGAAAATGTTTTGTGACTGGATTTGACTTTTAAACTGCAGTGTGTTAACTAAAACTCAATCTTAGGTTCCATCAAAATCGTGTGCATAGATAGGCATAAAAGAATAACGAAGAATTCATTGCGGAATTCAGAAATACTTCATGCGTGTTCACTATAACCGGACAAAATGACTCTCGGGACTGGTAGGATTGGTACACTAAGGCCGGAAGTTCAGTATAGCCGATTTCATTATAGCCGGACTACTTAACACATAATCTCCCATTTGCTTGGCAGGGACCGGACAGTGTGGTTTGCTATAGCAGGAGTCACTATACCCGAACTTTACTGTATATGGGGAATAATATGTTCATCTTAGTCGAGGTAATTTTAATTCAGCATTAATTCATAATAGTAAGTTATGGAGTCAAAAAATGACTCAAAATGTATAATTGTCTCACTCTGTCGTATTTCAAAGTTTGAAATGATATTCGAAAAGAGTTTTTCATTAAATTTTAGAAGAAAAAAGTTCAAGTTTCTGTTAAAATTGTCCAATTAATTGATTTTTGAATTAACCGTTGTTAAAAGGATGTGCCGTATAGACTTGGACTGCGGAAAGGCGTTTGTGGTAACCGAGGTTTCGGCTTAACCGCTTCGGCTTAGCCGTTCCAATTTTGACATAAATTATTTATCTCTGGGCGCGGACAGGACAAGTTGGTGCATGGTAACCCAGTCGTGTTATCCAAGGTTTACTGTACAGTACATGTCACAAGCGAACGGACCGATTTTGAAAAAAAAAATTTTTTATCCCTCCAATTTGTTAAAGCTATTGGGACTTAGGGGAAATTTTTTCTTTTGAGGAAACGGTATGAATTACCATCCCGCTCATTCTTTACCAACAGTGTTGGGCTTTCCGCCAAATTTACTATCCCTCAGGACCAAATGCAAGTTCCTGACTCCAAGGATT
>NIPM01000340.1:0-53395 GCA_002738285.1 Holacanthella duospinosa | reverse complement strand
TAAGTTCCGATCTGAAAAACCTTAAAATTATTTGTGTAATATTTTCATAAGTTTTTGATTTTCATGTCTTAATTTTTTAATTTTTTTGAGAAATTTTTAGTTCCACTCAAGATTAGTTACAACAACCTAAAATTACAATTGCTATAAAATTTTTGTTTCCAATATGTCCATCTACTCCACAGGGAAAAAGTGGATCTCGCAGCAAGTTTTATGATAACCTCAACACCCAACTTCATTATTTCTTTAGTGTGAGGGAGATTACAGAACCCAAAACCGGTCCGTTCGCTTGGGACATGTACTGTAGTAACAAAATAATTGTAAGGCGTCTGAACCGCCACTCCGAGATTTAGACAAGAATTGTTACAAAAATTTAACCATAATTGGATATGATCGCACATGTCTTTCCATACTGGAGATTGCTCTCACTATTTGCGCTGCACAGCCAATGTGAACAATAGTCTTTAAATATTTACATTTTTGGACCAAAGCTAGTTGAACATTTTAAGGATATGAGCCTAAGACTATCCCCTCTACTGTATTCATACACCAGAAATAACCTAATATCATCAAATTTTAGATCGTTGTTGAAATAATGAATTATAAATAAAGATTTGTAAGCTATTCTTTGATTTATTAAGTCTGTATAGTTTGGAAAGTAAAAGAGAACTAACTTACATCTCATGAGAAAACAATAAGTTTAATTCATAGTTTATCAGTAATCACTTAAAACTAAAACTCCTTAATAAGTAAATAAGTTCAAGGCAAGATTTATATGTTGAACTTCTTAGTCACCATGGTCATGGTCACTCAATGTACATAGAAACAGGAACAAGAGTTAAGGTCGTGATTGTTTCTCTGACACCTAAAAACCCAGAAAGGATGAAATAACCTATGCTAATGGAAGACACAGGCGAGGTTCGGAGTTGTATTGAAATTAACACTACTGGCTATTTCTAAACAGTGTACCAAAATTCACGTTGTTGGTATCAACAATCACTTTTATATGCAATGTGATCAAACTGTTACTATGTCTTCAATGGAGTTTTTTCTTACATAAAATTAGACAACCATTTCTAAACTCAAATATATTATAAAATAGTTAATGTATTTGCATTGGGCTTTTGCTTTTATATATCACTAATATCTAAAAACAAAAGCACAGTGATATCATTTGGAAACAAACTACTTGTTTTAAATTTTCCTATTACCAATTTAGAATTAAATTACCATGTTTTCTCGATTATAATTTCCGAATTGCTTTTCTATGGCTTATGGGAATACTAATTACAAATTATAGTAATTCAAAAACATTTTAAATTACAAATTACATTTTCAGAAATATAACATAATCACATGTTATTCAAACTTGATGGGGTTACGTGAGATTCTATTCAGTGACTAACTTGAAGGAAGGATTATATGGCGCGAATATCCGTTTCAGTTTGAAAGACGTGAAAATGCCTAAAACAATAAAGGAATACGTTGCTATCGTCTTTTAGTTATTGGGATTTCATAGAGAAGAGTGAAAAACTGAGGCTACTTCACTGTGACTACAACATAAAAAAGTGTATGTTTTGAATACAGTGTGTATTAGTAACGAATGGACTGGGATACCCACTCTAACCAACCCTCACCCAATCCCACCATCAGTTATGGTCAACAAATCTGGCTACGGGAGTGACTTAACACGAAAGGATGATACACTGAACGAATTATCCGAATTTAACCAACTGTTATCCACACTTCCACGCATTCCCTTGTTACTGTTGTATTTTATACGTATCTTCAATTAAGTCTACCAAATTACCTCTCGTTACCAAATTACCTCTCGTTCATTCGTTACTAATACACACTGTATAATAAACCCTGATCTCTTCCTCGGATACAGGTGCACTAAAGTAAGCCCACCCTGTATGTTTCCATGGATTAAATCCTTGAAATGCAACCACCNCTACAATTAATTTAGCCTGTTTAAAGTTTAAATTTGTGTTTAAATGATTAATAAAGTCGACATCCATAAACTGAAGGGAAAAATATTGTTGAAAAATAATTGTTGATTTTGGGTTCAATTAGTAGTTTGATTAAAATATACATTTTCATGTGGAACACGTCATTACTGGACGAGCATTAGGATTTTTTGTTTATAAACTTCTACTAGAATATTCTATCTAGACAAGCATTATTCTTCATATGTTGAATATAGCATGAATGTGTTATATGAATTATTATCACCAACGGTTGCTGGAAGGTTGTGTGTTTATGTGTCCGTCCGTCTACATTCAGATATATCGTCAGGTCATTATAGACCTTGGCTCTTTAGAATCACTTTTCATTGGTGCTCAGCTACTGATTGGATTTTCTATAATTACAACCTATTAAGAATATTCATAGAGAACCATTCTTTTGCATCCAATTTTCCAACTGTACTGATTTTTCTGTGATATTAACTGAAAATGGTTGGAATTCATGACATGCTTCAATTCCAATCGGGTTTCAAATGCAGAAATTTATGGTTCTTCACGCTTTTCTTCCTACTACTGTTGTGGACAGATACCATTTTTGTAACGATAATTTTGGTCTTAAAACGAGTTATTTTCCAATGTTATCATGTAAAATAAAATAAAAATTACTCTGGTTCAAAACCTTGGAAAACCTCTCTTGGAAATCGAGTCTTATGAACAAAACATTTTATATCCGTCGACTACTGTGTTTCTGTATCGGTTACCTTCGTCCCTATTTTTCATTTTGAACCTACTACTAATTTTTAATCTCTCTATTCCATTGTTCGCGGTTGCTAAAGGTTGGGAGTTTTTTTTTTGTGAGGGAAACAGAATGAAGTTTTCCAAAAGGAGAATGGGGGGAAATAAATGACAATATCAAACTACCAAATCAAGCACAACACTATGACAACACATAGTTGAGAATATACAAGAGTGGACAAATTGGTTTCTCCTTGACTCCCAATTTCTCAATCCCCTTTTTCCAAACTAAAGAGAAGACAAATTAGAAGAATTAAAACAAATTAAGGCTATGACTGAATAGTTTAGTTATTTTTAGCTAAAATAACCTTACATAATAAATTTAAACTTCAATTTAAATTGTGTCGTGTAAAGTTGGCTCAGGTATATTAAAGTGATTCCAGTTACATTTAGCAGTTCAGAAGACTAACAAATTTGCTACTAAATATTACGATGACCGCTCCAACTGGTGATCATTGAATACGTCAATCCGATACTTCGCCTCCTAAAATCTCCTCGGACTAGTGTTCTCCATGACTCTGACTCCGGAGTCATGACTCTGACTCTGACTCTCATAACTCTGACTCCCAGGGTTTTTAGGAGTCGGGAGTCATTTGATGACTATGACTCCAAGGGTTTTGGTAGTCAGAGTCATGACTCTGGGAGTCAACTCCCAGACTTGGGAGTCATGACTTTTTTTAGTCCCGTATGCCCATGTGCGCATGGGCATACGGGACTATTTTTTTCACTTTTTTTTCTCACCTACTTTAATCACTTAATGCAAGGTTCCTTGACAAAAAGAAACTAAAAAATAAACTTTCATCAGGTTACAACATATGTGGTAAATTTTTTTAAATTACAAATTTTTTTATGAATGTTGGTCGACATCCAGACCTAAGGTATGGCAACGGAGCTGAAAACAAAATTTACTTGCAAATATTATTTCGATAGTTATTTTTACAAAGAAATATTTAACAAAAGTTATGAATTATTTATTTAACCTGATGAAAGTGGCTAATTTAGTTTCTTGTTATCAAGAATACTTTGACTAAACGTATAAAAAATTTTAGTTTCAAATTTTCTTATCCTATTTCCCATTTCTGTGTTGGGACCTAGGAGTCGAGAGTCATGACTCTGACTCAGCGTCGACTCCCAACATCTAAGTGAGTCAGAGTCATGACTCCGAGAGTGGACTCCTAACATTTAGAGACTTAGAGTCATGACTCCGGCCAAACTGGGAGTCATGGAGAACACTATCTCGAACCTTGNTCCTAACATTTAGAGACTTAGAGTCATGACTCCGGCCAAACTGGGAGTCATGGAGAACACTATCTCGAACCTTGGTTACAGTAATGGAAGAAAAAAAATTTTCTTTTCACTGTAGCTAGTGGTAGCGACAGATCGATGTGACATATGTGGTTGAAAATATATAGGAGTGGACGAATTGGTATCTCCTTGACTGCCAGTTTCTCAATCCCTTGTTCCAAACTGTAGATGACAAATTAACAGAATTAAGGTTATGACTGACTAGTATAATTATTTTTGGCTAAAATAACCTTACGTAACAAACGTGGAAAAACAACAGGTTAACCACAGATTTTGAGAGTCCACAAGATTAATACATCAGTGTACTGCAATGGGGTGTTTTAATTAAAGGTATTGCGAAGCTTCGAAAACTCGAAGACTTCGACCGAAGGGTTCGAAACATCAAAGCTTCGATCTTCGAATTTTCTTGGTAATCTTCGACGAAGTCTTCTATCGAAGTTTCGAAGGTTAAATTTCTAAATTTGAGCGTGGTCGACTTACAAACATTTTCATTCATTTCATAAAATGATTTCACTTCTTTGTTGTTCTTTGTTTGAAAATTTAATTAAACTACTTCCAGTACACGAAGAAATACTTATCTTTCTCCATCATAACTTAAAACGAACTGGTTACAATTACAAATACTAAAAACTACTTTGCGTTTAATTGAATTTGTTATATAGAAATAAAATTCTAATTTCTCAATTTACAACGTAATGAACGTTAAAATTGCTTCCGCTTGTTATTACTAAACGATAGACACCCCACATGCAAATCCTTTGAACCTTCGATCGAAGCTTCTAATATGTATTTTTCGTTTCCATCGATCGAAGATCGAAGGGAAAAAATTAGGGGTGATCGAAGCTTCGGTTGGCCGAAGACTTCGGCCAAAATTGGGCTGAAGGTCCTCCTTCGGTCTCCGGCCATTGACCGAAGGTTCGGCCGAAGAGTTAACTATTTATAGCGCATTTAACTGCTTGTGGTGTTGGAGAGTGATTAGGTCACGTAATTAATACGTAACAGAAAACTGACGTCTTTTTGTTTTATTTAGTTTTTAAATATCCTTATCCTAAATCTAATCTCCTTTTGTCTTCTTTCCAATTGCATTCTTTTTTCCCTTAATATTGTATGGAATAATTAACAAAATAATTAGTTGAATGGATGATAAAGTAAAAACCAAAAATTTCGGAGAGTTAAATCGATTATTTTAGAAAGTCAAATTCTGCTATAATGAGTAGTGTTCTCCATGACTCTGAGTCCCAAGGTTTTTGTTAGTCGGGAGTCATTTGATGACTGACTCTTTTGCGTTTGGGAGTCAGAGTTATGACTCTTTTCTAACGTGCGCAAATGAGACTAGCGGACTTATTTTCCTGATTTATTTTGAAATTGTATTTCTGAACTTAATACCTATTTATTTACATCTCCAATGTTATTGGGGCGAAAGGAAAACCCATTTGANTTTGCGTTTGGGAGTCAGAGTTATGACTCTTTTCTAACGTGCGCAAATGAGACTAGCGGACTTATTTTCCTGATTATTTTGAAATTGTATTTCTGAACTTAATACCTATTTATTTACATCTCCAATGTTATTGGGGCAAAGGAAAACCCATTTGTGTGATGGAAACTGTATCAGCCGATTTACCCTCAATTTTCATCAATGCCAAAAAATACTTGTCTGCCCCAGCTAACACTGTATGCAATGAAAAGATGTTTTCAGAAAAGGGGAACATTGACGAAACTAAAGAAAGAGACTTACTCCAGAGAACGGCGAAGTATTCACTTTGCTTCACCACAACCTCCATCGCTTAAATTTCGTATATTAAAAGCACTATATTCCATTCATTCTTTTAGGAATTGTTAGGAACAAAATGAAATGTGTACTTATCCCAAATTCCATGTCAGTTAAAATGTTATTAATAAAGAAAATGAGTTCTTGACGTTGAGATCTTTCCATAGACACCTCACATGCGCAATGAGAAACTCTTCGGCCTTCGGCAACCCACCGAAGACGAAGCTTCGGTCTTTGACCACGAGCCGAATGTGCCCTTCGATGCATCTCTAGAAAAAATGCCTTTCGCAACACCTCTAGAATTGAGTGATCCCATCAGCCTTCACTAATTTACTTTTCTATTTAAATTTGTATGAATGAACTTACTCCTACGATGTGTAGTTGAATTTGGTTATTTTTTTGACCATCGAACTATTCTTGATTTCAGCACATCATACCATATTTTGATACAGCTTTACCCTCATAAAGTCTACTTACGGTTATCTAATATTCTGTGGGAATGTTTTGGCATATAGTATTGTGCAAGGGAAGAGTATCTGTTTGAGTTTAAAATGTATAAATATTACTCACTTCGATTCAGTCAGTTACAGAACAGAGAAGAAAAATACTGGAAGAAGGTGGTCTTAAAACCCAACCAACGTAAGTGAGTGTGAAATTAAAGTTACTTTAATTTTTGAATCGACTGTACTCTACTTTCTTAGCAGATGAAACTAATAATGGGTACTCTTTGTTGGTGACAAAGAAAATTAAAAAATTCGGATTGGGGTATATTCTTGAAGGTGATGGAACTATTTTTTGAAAAAAAAGTTTTCTGAATTTTTGCATTTCTCCACGAATCATGACATTTGAAAATGTCTTAGACCAAGGTTTCTATGAGGAATTAGCATAAACTGGCTATGATAGCCAGTTTAGATTAATTCGTCATACCAACCTTGTCTTNTATTCTTGAAGGTGATGGAACTATTTTTTGAAAAAAAAGTTTTCTGAATTTTTGCATTTCTCCACGAATCATGACGTTTGAAAATGTCTTAGACCAAGGTTTCTATGAGGAATTTAGCATAAACTGGCTATGATAGCCAGTTTAGATTAATTCGTCATACCAACCTTGTCTTCGACAAGGTTGGTATGACGAAATTGTTCAAAAAAAATTTTTTTTTGTAAATCTACAAAAATTTTTTTTGTGACAAACTTTTTTTTTCAAATGTTTGCATTTCTACAACAATCATGACAATTGAGGACTTTTGTTCGGTTGTGTTCAAACTAACAAACTAAGAATCTAACATTATATAAATAAATAAATTTTTGGGCACTTTGAAAATTTATTTCGAAAAAAATATTATTTTTTGAAAAACTGCCTAAAACGTCTTCAAATGTCATGATTCGTGTAGATATGTAAAAATACGAAGGAAAAAAGTTTTAAAAAAACAAAACCCACATCTAAGGGAGTCGGACCAAAATTTGAATTCAGCCTATCATAGTTGAATATTCAAAATATTCCTCAATCTGATTGAACGCATTTGAATCTTCTAAGGGTCATCAAATCTGACATTGTGTACAGTACAAGTCGAGTTTACAATTTGTTAATACATCAGGCCAATTCGAATATTATACCACTTAAAACTTTCAAAAAATGTTTACACACCCATATAAAGTTCTTTCTTTTTTTTTCAAAAAAATTTTCTGACTTAACGACAACAATGGGCTTTCAGTGTACATGTTGTTTTCTCCTTAGCTGGGAGAAAACAATTAACTTTTTCAACATGAGAAAACAATCAGCTGCCATTGTGTTAGTCGTACCACGCGTTACGCCCGATTCATGCTTTTTCAAATCGTCGTGTTTTCTTTTTTTTAAAGNCTTAGCTGGGAGAAAACAATTAACTTTTTCAACATGAGAAAACAATCAGCTGCCATTGTGTTAGTCGTACCACGCATTACGCCCGATTCATGCTTTTTCAAATCGTCGTGTTTTCTTTTTTTTATAAAGTTGTCATGACGTACTTTCGTACGTCAATTACCGACGTACAAAAAAACTTTTTCCAAATAATGAGTTGAAAACGCAATGACAACGAAATGAAAAAGTATGGATTGCTTTTCCAAACTTTTTCAGGAAAATTGTCCTGAAAAAGCTGGTTTTGGAAAAAGCATGAAACGGGCGTTATAATACCAAGCGATCACAGTACCCAAATTCTTCTGCTCCGAAATACTATAAATAAAATGAACTATATTATAGTTTCTATTTTGCCGCTATGATACAAAGTTCCTTACCTTAAGCTATCCTTAAATTAATATTTGGGAAATTTTCTTAAGCCCAGGAATTTAATTACTTAAATTTTACGGAGAGCTAAGTATATATTTAATGTCAAGTTTGAAACTAATTGTAAATAGGACTTTTGAAATTTTATGTTAAATTCAGTAACTTCTAAGTGTTCCCATGTTCCTCTGTGCAGCTGTACTCAAAGTTATTCTTAAGTAAAATTCAGGTCATGCGCATAGAAAAAAAAATACATTTCGGCAAATGGCGGACTTAATAGAACAATACATAATCCTAATAGAATAATAATATTTTTGTTATTAAACAGAAACAAAGTACCTAATCAGTCAGTCACTTCAATTTCAGTTCATGAGATTTAGAGTAATAGTAACCTTAAAAAATCTTTTGCATTTCCAGATTAAAATACTAAAGACAAGTGATATTTTACAATGTCTCATTGTGGTGATCGTGATGGTGATGGAACTCGAAGAAGAGGTAAGATTTGTACAACGACTAACCGCTATCTTACTCCGTAGGCTCACCTAGGCATTATCGAAGTTTACATCGAAATCTTATTTATTATATTTCCTATGCATGAATCCCTAGATGCAGTACAAGTACATTACTAAAAGCAAAATTTGTTGCACTATTCACACTTGTCTAATGGTTGACAGCGTTTGGAAACTGTTTCAATGGAGAAAGTAATTTCTCCTATTTCAATAAATCTCTGTATTTTAAAATATAGTTTTTTCAATTTAAAATATCAGTAGAAAATACAGTGCTAATCTTTGGATTTTACAAAATTAAAAGTGAAGAATTTGACACCCAATAATATTTTGTCAAAGTTTTTTTTTACATTTTGCCATACTGAACATTTTAAAGATATACTCTCACTGAATATTTTGAAATGCATTTGCGCATTTTGAAACTTTTAATCTTCATATCCCATTGACTTTTAATAAATTCCTCTCCAATAGTCGTGAAAAAATAAAACGAACAATTCTATGCTCTTTATTATCCAGGTGGTGGAGGTGTCAGTAGTGGAGAAGGAGGAGGCAACCAGCGTGGTGAAAAAGGTGGAAGTAGAGGAGGAGGAGGAGACTACAAGGGCGGTGGTGGTGGTGGTGGCAGTTTTAAATGCTTCAATTGTAATCAACCGGGTCACCTAGCACGAGATTGTCCAACTGCAAGAGCTGGATCTAGCGGAAATCGTGGTGGTGGCGATTCAAGGTAAGTTGGGAGATTATTAACGTCCCATCACAACAGCACATTTTCGTACATGAATGATCTACCACAAGTGGATATACAACTGATGTATGTTTACATTTCAGTGGGAATACGCGGAGTGCTGGTACTGGGTTTCAACAAGGCCAAAAGTTTTCGTAAGTTCTAAAACCTAGAATTTTGGCTTATTTGCGACGCGAACAGTGGAACAAGATAAGTTATAAAATATTTAATGCTGGTCATAATAGCTAGTTTATATGAATTATAAGTTTAAATATAAAATCTAACAACAATGACTAGATTCAGTTAACAAAAACCACTAGTGACGCCCAATTTATTCTTTGCTTTTTCCACTGTCTGAAGGATTTTCTATCGCCCGGTGGCGTGCTTAGATGTATGAAGCGACTCGTACTCTCTCCCAGAGACAATGACAAGTATGAGTTAAATAACGCTCTGTATAACCTCCAAAATAAACTAAATTAAACTTCTTTTTCAACTTCAGAGGTAGTCATCAGTTATTAAAATTAATTTTTTTAATTTTATTCAATTAAAGTAATTACCAATTACTATTGCAGCAGGTTGTTTACTCTTAACTGATTACTCGATACCTAAACTTCATTGATTTTCTTGCAGTCAACAAGGCCAACAACGTCCTCCTCATCAACAAAGTAATGCAACGCGACCTGGACCCACAAAAAGTAGAGGAGGTGGCGGAAAAACGAATATACGTCCGGTGACATTCGAATACGATTTAACATCGAAGATCCCAACAAGTGAAACCGCAGGAGCTTGGAAACCTTTGCCAGATGAACAAGACGAAATCAAACTTCCTGTATTCAGGNACCTGGACCCACAAAAAGTAGAGGAGGTGGCGGAAAAACGAATATACGTCCGGTGACATTCGAATACGATTTAAGATCGAATATCCGAACAAGTGAAACCGCAGGAGCTTGGAAACCTTTGCCAGATGAACAAGACGAAATCAAACTTCCTGTATTCAGGNGAACAAGTGAAACCGCAGGAGCTTGGAAACCTTTGCCAGATGAACAAGACGAAATCAAACTTCCTGTATTCAGGAACCATGGAACTTTACATAATGGATCTGAGGCGATTCATGGGACGATTCTTACGAATCATTTTCTGGCAACAATTCCTAATCTGCCTGAAACTTTATATCGATATGAAGCCAATGCACAACGGGTTCGAGAAGAAACAAGTTCTTCGAAAGAACCACCTAAACAAAAAAGTTCACCGAAGAAAGGAAAAGGAGGCAGAGGTGGTAGAGATGAATCCGGAGCTGGTGCTCAACCACCTCCTAGACGACTACCATCAGATCTACGGATGAAACTCTTACGTTTCGCTATCAAAAATTTGAAAATTGACTACGAGCATAATTGTACAAAGACAGTGGGCATCATAACTGATTTTTCAAACACGGTATGGGCAACCCAGAGACTTGANAGACAGTGGGCATCATAACTGATTTTTCAAACACGGTATGGGCAACCCAGAGACTTGAAGATGTCGTGTCTATGGGTATTGATATACCAGTGACTCAACTACCTGACGTCGAGGGAGAAGGAACTTTTCGTGTCACTCTATCTACAACAGATGGCAATATTAGTTGTATTGGAATGAAAGAAATTCTACAAGATTTGAGAACTAAGCTGGTGAAGTTGGATGAAGGTGACAGAAATCGTTTGAAGCTGATATGGCAATGTTACAATGTGTTATTGAAGAATCTTGGGGATGAGAAGTACTTGCCAATGGTCCGTCGCTCTGCACTTTTTCGTATTCCAGAATTTGAAGATGTATTTCTTGGTGAAGGTCTTGTGAATTGGACTGGACTGAATTTAACATACAATTTAGGATGGAAACCTTATATCAACATTGACAGTAAGCTATGATCTTTATACCGATTTAGCCAATGCCAGTTTAATATCACATTGATCAGTTCAACACTTTATAGTTTAATATAATGGAAGTTGGCTAATTCAGTCATAAATTTAACTCATGTGAATTAGATGTTAAATATATACTTTGCAGTTGACAATTCGGCATTCGTGAAGGGAGGAAAAGTAAGTGAGTTACTTGAACAAGTTATCGAAAGAAATAGTAATCCGAAGAAAATTGGATCATGGGGTCGTGACGACGTTCAAAGAGCCACTGACCTTCTTAGAGGTACCACTCAATTTTTTTTAACGATTTGATCCCTGTTAACCTTAACTTTGCTATTCGTGCAAAATTTCGCAAAAAATTTTATTTAAGAAATTTAAATTTGTAAGCGCATGAACACGATTCCTATCTCACCAGCATAGCATACCGACAGAAGCTGGGAAATATTATAATTTTATCAAAGATGAATATTAATTTTACATTTTAAAATAACATTTCCTTGATTTTGACAGTGTTTTTGTTTCAGTTTAACTGCTATTTGTCCTAAAATTTCGAAGTTTCTTTTGAAAAATATGTCAAATTTAACAAAAAAAAAATCAAATTTTACAAAAAGGCTGATTTTATCCAAAACAAAACCTGGTTTAATGAAATAATAATGTTTTTTTTTCTCAAAATCCCAAACCAACAGTCAGTAATCGTAACATGTTGAATTAATATCTAGATAACTTTGATTTTGTAGGGTGTAAAGTTTGCTGGGAAGTCAAAACCAGGGATGGAAAAAAAATTAAGAATACGAAGACAGTTATGGGAATTCACGAGAAAAATGTTTCAGAAACTACTTTTAATTTCAATGGGAAGCAAATTTCTGTCAAAAACTACTACGATAAAATTTATGACAAGAATCTGATTTCAGATGGTCGTTGTGTTAAAGCCTCAAACGATACTTTTATCCCAGCAGAGGTAAAAAATTTGAAGTATATAGCTACAATTAGTTCTTTTTAAAGTCTCACAAATGCTAAATTTTTGCTTCTTAGCATCAAGGTGTAAAATTTTTGGAAGTAAAAAAGCCCTTGACTATCGTCAGCAAGGTGCATGTACCAAATATAATATCTTGGTCAACAACCATTATAACAACCATACCATTATAACCATACCATATTATAACAACCAAATAGCATAGAAAAAATGTTGTATTAACATATAAGCATCATAGGCTGTGACTCAGAGAATTCAAGCGTCACAACTTTTTTTTTTTTGAAATTGTGTATTTGTATTTATGAATTTATACTTTTCTGTAGATATGTGTAATCAAGAAAGGGAAAAATTACAATCGATTACTAAATTCAGACCAGACTTCGAAAATGATTGGTGTTGCGACAAAGGATCCATGTAATCA
This sequence comes from Holacanthella duospinosa, assembly GCA_002738285.1. Lineage (NCBI taxonomy): Eukaryota > Metazoa > Arthropoda > Collembola > Poduromorpha > Neanuridae > Holacanthella > Holacanthella duospinosa. Next base: position 40,796 of record NIPM01000340.1, on the reverse strand, counting down.
AATGGCAGCCATTAAAAACCAAGTAAGCAGATCGCAAGATTTTTTCAAAAAAAAAATTTTTTTTTATCTTTTCTATTGAATGGTTTTGAGAAAGTTTTCCGTAGCATACTTTCAGGATATCATTTCAATTTGGTTGGAGAGTATATTTAATTATTTTTTCAGATGAGGGATTTGAAACTCGACAAGAGTCATCCTTTATTTGAAAAATTTGGAATTCAATTTGACAATAAAATGTTGGAAGTAACGGATGCTAAGATTCTCAAACCTCCTCAATTGGTTTACGGAGTCGTAAGTCATCTATTACTAAATTTCTGATACTAATTCTCCTTATCCAATATTTTTTTAAATTAAAAGGATGGAAATAGAAGAAAAGAAATTACTCCTGAAATTGGTTCAGGAAAATGGGATGTTTGGGGTGACGTGCGTCTACATTTCTTCCATCCTGTAAAAATTGATTGTTGGGGCCTCTTGGTTATTGGAAATCCCATACAACAGAATCAAATTGAGTAAGTAAATTATATTGTTTTAATTTGAATATTCAGTGAAGTAAATTATTATTTTTTGTTTTGTTAGTATATTTTCTGAAGCACTTTGGCGAATTGGTGGAAATCGTGGAATGAACATTCCACGAGAACCTGTTCAAAATATACATATTAGGCTAAGAGAGTTTGATCAGGAACAAAATATACCGCAAGTGACGAAAAATCTTAACTACTTCAAGGATGAATTTAATGGATCCAAGGCGAGCTTTGTTCTTGTGGTGATTCCAAAGAAAAATTCAAAAATTTATAATCATGTCAAACAAGCTTCGGAACTTCACGTGAAAGGAGTTCTCACACAATGTGTCGTTGAAAAAAATTTTAAACCAAAAATTGATGGAAGACCCAATGAACCTGTTATTGGAAACTTACTTCTCAAAATTAATTCAAAACTTGGTGGAGTCAACCATGTCATTGTTCCACCACCGGATAATATTTTTAAAAGAATTGATATACTAAGTTATCCTGTTCTTATCATTGGTATTGATGTAACTCATCCACCATCACTGGGATTTGATAAGGTTTTAATTTTTATTTCATTAATATTTTCATTTTTACATCTGAACTTTATTTTATAGAATAAGCCAGCACCGCCTAGCTTTGCTGCAGTTACTGGTTCAATTGGAAGGTAAATTTTTTTTTTTGATAATTATAAATATTAACGTGAGTGATTATCTTGTCTTCAATAAATTACGCTGGTTCAAAACGACATCTTGGAAACGTGGTCTTATAACCAGTATAAACTTTTAACGATGGTCTTATATCCATCGATTACTGTATTTGAAATTTTTAAGTGAATAAACCTTACTTTTGCTTTTACAGAACTGGGATGCCTTACATGATGCATGTTCAAGCTCAGTTAAAAGCTGCAGCAGGAGCTGCTGAAATCGTGCATAATTTACAGTCCATCACGAAAAAAATGTTGTTTATGTTTAGAAATAAAACTAAAGGACATCAACCTTGCAAGATATTGGTATTCCGAGATGGTGTTGGAGATTCACAGTTCCAAGAGGTACTGAAATATTTCAAAAATGTTATACTACTGATTAATTGATTAACTGAAAGAATATTTACACAGGTTCTACACATTGAAATGAGAGCAATTCGACGAGCTTGTACTGAATTGAATGTAAATTACACACCTCGAATTACTTTTATAACTGTACAGAAACGACACAAGACGAGATTGTTCTTGAGAAACAAATACGGTGTTGTGAGTTCAGTAGAATAAATTTTAATTTGTAGTAATTATAATGATCAAGACCATGCGGTTTATTTTAAATTTCCAGACTCATGCACCTGCTGGAACAGTAGTAGACACTGACATTGTGCATCCTGCTGAAATGGNATAAACAAATACGGTGTTGTGAGTTCAGTAGAATAAATTTTAATTTGTAGTAATTATAATGATCAAGACCATGCGGTCTATTTTAAATTTCCAGACTCATGCACCTGCTGGAACAGTAGTAGACACTGACATTGTGCATCCTGCTGAAATGGACTTTTATCTTCAGTCTCATACTCCAATTATTGTAATTCTCGTCTTCCTTTTGTATACCGTTATGGATTTCTTCAATTTACATGACATTTTCGTTTTGTAGGGAACAGCTCGACCAACTCGTTACCATTTGTTGTGGGACGATAGCGATTTTACAGCCGATCAAATTCAAGTTTTGACATATTATCTGTGCTACATGTACAGTCGATGTAATCGTTCCGTCAAAATCCCAGCACCGACTTACTATGCACATTGGGCTGCATTTCGTGCCAAGGTTTTAGCAGATGGGTATGAATTTAAATTAGTCAATAATTAAAAAAAAAAGTAGTCCTGCAGATTATTTTGTTTTTTAGATACCAATATGAAAATTTGGAAGACCTTAATAACCACTTGCTTCAACGAGAGAATGGTGGGAGTGAAAGTTTCGGATTTGATTTCCCATTTCACTTCATTTAAATTTATTCAAGGGCCATGAAAATTTGATGAAATCGACAGTAGTTATAAAAGTAGTTTATTCATATGAAAATGTAATAATTTACTGACATTATTGGGGTTAAAAAATAAATTTTTGTTTTGCTGACAGAATAAGTTTATAGTCATTATGTTTCTAGAGTACATGGTAGATATTGGAATCCGATACTGTTTCTATTTGAATTAACAAGCTGGTTCCACTCCTACGATTTTTGTGTTTTTAAGAAAGATATTTTAGTAAGGTCAAGATGAGCAGATTATTTTCCTGAAATTTCCAAATTATAAATCATGCATTACTTTTTCCAGGTATTGAACCCCAACTCCGGAGAATATATCATCTCGGAAAATGAATTCATAAAATTATTTAGTTAGAGCATTAACACAAAGTTTGAATTTAACTTGTCGGAAAATATGCTTCGAGTACCATCAAAAATAACGTCAGTAATATAGACAATTGTTTTATTTTAAATCAAAAATATAGTTAGTGACATAACGAAAAATTTAGTTTTGGTACTTAAAATTCATGTGGAGGCAAAACAAACGTTTCTGCTTCCTATTCGTTACATCAACAAAAATGTAAACAATACTACACGCTTTTTCAACTACGGATGGCTGTGAACAGTTCTACTCATTTGGTTTGTGATGAGACACGTGTGATCGACGGATGGACGGATCAGCAACTGCACAAACTTCCCATAGTTGTGCTCTTTGGAGTTAAATTTTGTGTAGATGTTACTGCTTTCCATATTACAGTAATCAACATTTACAGGGTATGGTATCCTTAGTTGGCCAAGGAAAAACATTTTACAACTTTATAGCGGTTTGACTTTCTGCCTTGAAATTTGGTGAGGTCATTGCTCAGACTATTGATTGCTGATCAGTAGTTTTATATTTGGCAATAGTTTCTAAGTGTTAATACAGTTTTTAACCAACATACTCTATTTATATTAAAACGATGGAATTTCGCTTTTTCATTATTTCCATGAAAAAAATCCAATAAGTGGATGTAGGATATAAGAGTGAGTCATTCAACTGAACCACTACACCTGTTTACGTCATATAGTATTCTGAGTAGAAACGGAACACAAACGACATTGAACCTGAATGAGTGGAAGTCTGGGATATGATATCATTCTTGTAGGTCGTTTCCTCATTTGGAGTGAGTCCAATGAGATTGCAAAGTCTATCACATTATAAACGTATCCCGGTTTTTTAAATAGAAGCAGCAACAGATGATGCAACGAGTCTACTCGATCTTATCAACTTTTTTTTTCACTAACCTCAGTTAGCAATTGCATTCTGAAAGCGTTGTAACACTCCACCATGGTGTTTGTTTCATACTCTAAAATTGAGAATCCTCGTGATAAATATGTAACATTATTCCGAGAGAACGGATTCGCTGATCCATCTCGCCCGTGGGTGGCACAAGAAAAAATTCATGGATCAAATATCTCATTTGGAATTGACAACAGTGGGATTGTGACAGGAGCAAAACGAAATCATCTGCTAGGTCCTGATGAAAATTTCTTCGGATAGACTAATCTGCACAAAAAGTATGAAGCCGATGTCAACGTAATTTTCAACAAAGTGATCCAGTTGCTACAGGATGTTAAAAAAAATACAAGTGTTTGGTGAAATTTTTGGAGGAAATTACCCTGGACTACAAACACCACCTGGTAACAAATGTGTACAGAAAGGTGTCTTCTACTCACCAACCAATGATATCCTTATTTTTGATATTCGTGTTACACTGACATCTATTGTGACAGAAGAGAATACAAAAAAGGAAAATCCCAATGACAGTGAACGCAGTGTAGTACCTGAAAAAATGGTTTATCTTTCTTACGATGATATTGTCAACGTCATGGAAGGTCTAACACTCCGATATATAAAAGCATCACATTTTGGTACATTTGATGAACTTGTAGAACTAAATCCAATTTTTGAAACAACGATTCCAGCCATGTATGAACTAGCACCTTTTCCTGGAAATTTATCAGAAGGTTATGTCATCAAATCCAATGAGAGGCATAATATTGTTGGGGAAGAGAGGCCAATTATGAAAGTAAAGAATGAAATCAACTTTGGAGAGGTAAAAAATCCAAACAATCAAAAATACACGCAAATGGAATTGTCAAAAGAATTTTTGATCGATGTTCAGCGTTATGTTACACAAAATCGATTCAATGCTGTTATTAGTAAAATAGGCCCTGATTGCCAACATGATCAACTCAATAGGTTATTTCTTGCGGATGTTTACAAGGATTATTTCAAGGATCTTAGCAGCGAGAACTCTTCAGCTTTCAGACGCGTTTGCAAAGATGTGAAGATAAAACTACAGGCGTGTATTTCAAATACTCGTCTCCTTGACAAATGGAAAATGGAATACTTAGCATAATTTAAATTTTAACTAATTTATTCATATGAAACATTAAAAAATTATTCATCTTATGTTTATACGTAAATTATAAGTGAAAAATATTTAGCAACTTTTAAAATGTTAGTATTTTCAAGTTTTTAGCAATAAAATTTTCAATACATAAATTATCAATAAAAATATGATCGTGAAAAGTTGTAAAAGTTATTAGAAAATTCAAAACTTATACAAGAAATTAATTATGCGCAGAAGCAGAATTTTTATTTTGAAACGTGCATTGTTGCAGAATGAACATATAACAATATGACTCATACCGGAAGGAACATACTCCTAACAAAATTTTGTAGCAATTATCATATGGTCATTTATCTTTTTTTATACGTTATTTCTCTACTTTGACCGTGTTTGACTTTGACTTTGTTTAACTCCACTCATTTTGAGTGGAAAATACTTTCTCCAGTTATCGTTTTTCTCGAACACCCTGTACTTTATCTTTTCAAAAAGTGATTATTAACCGCGAATAACGAGCAGGAGCGGTTTATAACATCGTCGTGTCTATCGATCCGTCCGTTCTTCAGGATTGCCTATATTTACAAGCAATTGTAGCTAACCATGCAACCATTTTGATTGGCTGTCTAGTGAGTTTATGCTACTTTGCATGGGTTTGAGGTGCTCAAAATAGACAAATATCGAAATTCATTGTGGTTGCTACTAACGTCACACTTTCAGCTTTAACTTCAGCAGAGTCCCTATGAGTACTCTTACTCCTTTCGGGGAGCAGAAGACAAATGGTTGTCAATTAAGCCATAAGTTTTCAACATTGGAGAACCAAAGACTCACTGTCGTGCCTCTAAAAATAGTGGTGTTTATCCTCATTCTCCTTTCAAACACAAGCGGCAGGTGGAGTCAGCGCTAACTTTGACGAACCAAAGGTTAGAAAGTGTAGTGTCCTGTTATCATCTGAGCCAATAAATCAAAGTTGTGTCGGCTAATGCTGCGAGACTACGCACCATTTCCCCCTCCTTTGTCTACAGGCCTCAATCTTAAAAACATCTCTCTGCATGTTTTCGATGCATCCAGGCCCTAATAGCTGTGACTATAAATTGCTAACTATTTGTACCTATATTTATATAAAATATTGTCTCAAATATTTTATATTCCCGCCCATAACTCTACTGTTTAACAACGAACGATTTTGCAATTTGGTGTCAGCATCTCTATAGGAATGACTTATTTTGTGTACAAATTTAATTTAATTTGAGCTATGGGAAGTAAATTTTTGAACAAAATTGTGACAAACATTGTTTCAGAAGTGTATTAAGAATGATCACAACCATGCCATATTTAGGAATCAAATTTTTGCTCAACCTTTAAGAAGCTTGATCTTGCCATTAAAGGTTCTTCTTCGACTGTTCCTAGGCACTATTCTGAACCTCAGAAACCATCCTTCAGACCAAAAAATAATTGTTCTTATATTTTTGAAACAGATTGCAGGTGTGTATTTTATTTGAATTTCGCGTGCTTAGTTGTTACAGTAACTATGATTGGTACTACATGAAGCACCCATAGTCATGAATGCCGTATAATAAATGATGTGGCAATATGTTGATTTCGTTGTCAATTTAGTTACAAACACTATGATATCTGTTGGTTGGTAACTTATTAACTCAAGCACTACTCTCAATCACGGTGAAAATAATAAAATCAACGAAAAATGATAATGCTTAAAAATTAGTAACTTATCGTATGTTTAATCATAATTAGTACAGTGAAGTCCGGTTATAGTGAACGGTAGGGACCGGCAAAATTCGTTCAGTATAGCAGGAGTTCATTATATCCGTATAGTAAACGGAGGCTACAATTCAACAATTGTTCATTATATCCGTATAGTAAACGGAGGCTACAATTCAACAATTATTCATTAAATCCAAATATTTAACTATAAATTCAGCTACGTCTATGTAGAGAGTAATGAAAATTTGCTTGAGACACGGTCATCTTCAAATGTTTAATTTCCATTTCTGTAGAGTCGATGCTTACACGTTCTTCTCCGTATCTGTCGCAAGAGTGATTTGGGCAAACGTAAAGTCTTTTGGTCCCTTTAATTCAACTATCGCTTGCTTGGTTTTGAAGTTTGTTTCCCTGGGTCCATAGGATAGTTGTATTGGCAGGAAGGAAGATGCGCTTAATATGCGTTAAATTAGGAATGGTGTACGGATAGACCGCACAATTGTCCAGCAACAAGAAAACTTAGGTTTGATTCACTGTAAGGTGTTATTTTCCACTGAATAAGGAGTTTTGAAAATATTAAAGAATTCATCCAAGCGTTCTTGTTTGCCTTAAAAATATGAAAGTGCATTACCTTCGAATTAATTTTAAAGCATCGCGGATTTTGTGATAATTCTACGATAATTGGCGTCTACTTTTGAGATTTAGTCACATTTGCGTCCAATAACACACTGGCACGTTCCATAAACTTCTTCCCACCAGATCGAGTTTATCTAAGTTACAAACGGAAAACATAGTGTGGCAGGACTTGACTTTCAAACTAAAGCGTGTTAACTAAAACTCACTCTAAGGTCCCATCTAAGTCGGTACGTAAGGTACATAGATGGTCGTAGAAGAATAAAAAATAATTCATTACAGAATTCAGAAATATTTCATGCCTGTTCTCTATAACCGGACAAAATGACTCTCGGGAAGGTAGGTCTGGTTCACTAAGGCCGGAAGTACAGTATAGCCGATTTCATTCCTGACTACTAACACATAATCTCTCATTTGCCTAGCAGGGACCGGACAGTTAGGTTTGCTATAGACGAGTCTATTATATCCGGATGTCACTGTATTCATTTTTGTTACAACTGTAATTTTTGAAAAATTAAAAACTAAACACAAGGGAAGGTAATAAATCGTTGCAAACGGGCATAATCATGTGTTGCAATGCATAAAACGTAAGGAGTTAGGTGAACGGAAGGTCGATGGAGAGGGCGGTTGGGTGGTAGCGTGGGGTAATGCCTGGCGTAGAATAATATCGGAGCCGGGTCATGATCGGGGTCGGATAATGCCTGCCATATTCTAAGGTCGGGCTCGGGTTATGCCTGGAGTAGGGTAATGACTACTCGGGTAATGTCTAGCATATTGTAAGGTCGGGGTCGGGGAACGCCTGAGGTTGGGTAATGTCGGGGTCGGGTAATGTCTAGGGTTGTGTCATGTCGGGGTCGGGTAATGTCTAGGGTTGTGTCATGTCGGGGTCGGGTAATGTCTTGAATACAGTAATGCCCGGCGTAGGGCAATGTCGGGTAATGCCCGAGCTCGCATAATGCCCACTATCGGGAAATGCTAAGGGTTGTGTAAAGTGTTAGTTGGGTCGTTCCAGGAGTCAGGGATTGTCTAGGGTTTCGTAATGTCAGGGTCGGGCAACGTCTGGGGTAGGGTAATGCGCGGGCTTGGGTAATGCCTGACATATTGTAACGCCCGGGTCGGGTTATACTAGGGGAGGGTAATGCCTGGCATATTTTAAGGTCGATAATAAAGTAAAATAATAAACAAACCAAATCTTAAAAAGTAGAAGAGGATTGTGAGGTACGAAAAGTATTGATGGGGCTGGGGAATATATGTCTTACGAATATGTCTAAGACGCCGAGAGCGGAGACTATAATGAGAGTACCGAAAAGAACACTTACTGATTCGGCGTCTATGGGTGGATTCGTACAACCTGTAAAGAGAGCCACATAAATGGAGTCTGTGGGTCACCTATGGTGAGCCTCGAGCGGAAGTAGTCATCTTTTGCTCCCTGGCTGATTTCATCTCCCTAGCTAATTTCAATTCATCGTTAGAACATGGTTATATAGCTTCTAAGGATACAGCTCTCAAAGTTAACAGTTGTGAGCCTCAATGACCAGCAGAGACTAGATTCTGAGATTCTAGAGGGGAACTTTGGAGTCTGTGCTGCCAGTGATAAATTCAACAGAATAAATAATGCTTATATACATTTTGTGATCTAAATGACTTTCAAACGGATTTGAAAAAATTTAATGAGATTTTTGTATTTTGTTTCCGATATTATCGATATCTAAGAGACGAAAATAATATGTGATTAACACAATGTTAGTTGATATTTTTAATCTAAACCATTTTGAATAGATTACAGCTAATTTTGTCTTTTCCTACCGATATTATCGATATACGAGCAGCGATAATAGTATGTGCTAGCACATGCATAACAGTTATTTTGTATTCTAATACACATCCAAATCGATTTCATTTGATTACAGCAGGGTTTTGAAAGTCCTTTAAAGGATTACTAAAGAACAGAGTTCGAAAATATCATGATATTTTCAAAAATATCAAAAATATCGGATATTTTGATATATATCAGATATTTTTGATATTTTTGTTATCTTTACGCATTTAATATTTTAAACACAGTTCACATGTTAGGGTCAGTTCAAACCCAAATCAAGGCATTTTTAATCGCCTGATTAGAAATAACTACAAACTAAATTGATGCTGTTTGGGAATAAAATTATATAAAAGCAAAATATCACAGGTTGAATTTCTTTCATTCATACACTTGAACAATACTGCAGTTTTACGTCGTACATGCTTTACACTTACGCCTATGGGTTCATGGCTGGTCTCTAATTCAAAAATTGTTGTTTAATGAAAATATCAAAAATATCATGATATTTTTCGAAATAAATATCATGATATATATCTTGATATGTATCGTGATATATATCGATTTGATATTTTCTTCGAACTCTGCTAAAGAAACGGATAAGTGAAAGTGACCACTAAACCGGGCTTAAGTTCGACTAACCTCTTGTATGACACATTCTATAGGTTAATCTCTGTAATATTTTTATCGCTAAACTAATTTCAACCTAGGAAAGTATGGGAGATACATTCGACTCAGCACCCACTTTATGACAATATATAAAACTCCTTCGTTCCCTTCACAAGTCTTCGAAGCTTATGAACAAGCAACTCAGAAGCTTTACAAGTATGTGGTTCTTAATTTACAGTCAGCCTGTAATCATCATTAGAGTATTCAGTCTGGTATTTTGCCTAGGGAGTAGCACAAACTGTATATTTCTGAGTGATTTGGCTGCAATTCGTAAGATAACCAAACGGATACAAAGAAATCCCCTACAAGAATTCCACAGAAGGATACACAAACGACACATGAAAAGTATTCGTAATTTAGTTAGCAAAAAGTTCTCTATTAAAAAGAATAAGCGGTTATTGATTCAAAAGGGTGGATTTGTTCCACGTCTTATTACATGGATTTTGTCGATCCTTGGTGGATTCCCATCTAACGATCTCAGTCACGTCGCTGGTATATAATGTCGAAAAAATATAAAGCTAAATCCTCAGCTGGAATACGAGAAGTTAATTAACTCAAACCATGCAGACTAATTACTTCATCAGAGAGCATTTGTAAACTCGTGTAATGGGATAATGAACACATCAGCTGAAATTCTAAATTTAGACTTTTATTCACTAACAAACTTGTATATTATATCAAAAAATGCTACTGGTCGGTATGAGCTCTTATCCTTTATTTTTGAAAGCTTTTTTTTGTACGTTTTTATTTATCTCAATTGGTATACGTTTAGCACATACTTTTTATAAAATTAAATTTTTCTAAAAAAGTAATAATTAATTCTAGTATTAAGTAAATTTATACTAACGAATTAACCAATTGATGGCAATATGGTAATGTTGTAGTCCCATTTGACAGATGACAGATAGTATATAGCGTTTAGAATCAAACCTAATGTATTAACTACATACTTCTTCACTCGAACATTGTGAATACGGTGCTTGTAAGACTTTATTGTAATGTTACTGCTAAGCTAGGATATTCTGATTGAACAATATCCTCTCTAGTCTGTTATAAGTTACTCTTCGCTTTTGAATAGTTTTATGTGCTCCTTTCAGAGTCTTTTTATTGAGGTTTTTACTTCCAGACAAACCAATATGACATCACCCCCAACTATGAATTTGTCTATAATTTTGGCTTTTGCCTAGTGTTTTATTTTACCAATTACACCTTTGTTCCGGTGCGAGAACAAATAAATTCCACGAGGTAAATTGCTTGTACCAAATAAGTTAAGATCACTCTTCATTTCCTCATACAAATCATTCGTTGTGATACAACATGCAAGATTGTCTGCGTCTGTCAGAAACAGCTGAGCATTGGAATTCCATTGCTTTTTGTCATATTCATAGTGGAATTGAGTCTTATGCAACTTAATAAAACTCAAGTACGCATAAACCTGTATAAATTGCCTTATTAAGAATAATAAAAATCTTTTTGGTATTTTAAAAGCTACCAAATTTCAACATAATATATTATACAATAAAGACTGCGCACTTGATATTAGCTTGTACACTTTAATCGAATCATTGATAAGCCGAATGTTTATCCATTTTCTTGTAGACTCCATTCCATTACCAAATACCGCATTCACGCAGAGTTTGTGAAACATTCGCTCAAACTCAATTTTTACCAAGTTACGTTTTTGGCCATTAAATTCTACCTAAATTTTTAAGAAAGTTTTGTGTTTGAACGCTAATATCCTATGAACCTTTTCAGTTATGAGTCCCGTTTAGTAGAGTATTTTAACTTTTTGTAATGACAGATATAGTTCTCCTACTGGATAGATGAGGCACCAATTCTGTTACCTGGAGGAGCTTATTTTGATAAGGACTAAACTGTTTTGACGGAATTTATGTTCTTTCTACAGCTAAGGAGATAGTCTTGATGTTATAGATGTAGGTTATTATGGCAAGTAATGTAAAGTGCCCAGCTTTGAATTGTGTAAATTTACAAATCTTTATATCGTTTCCTAGTGTTGCCAGCCAGAACTATATTGTTTGAACACAGTTATCATATGTTCAATGTTTTCGTTGGAGAAGTACGTCAACCTATCCAAGCCATTCATTACCACTATCACAAGAGAATTCACATACTTCTCATATTTATTTATACTTCGCATTTTGTATCACAAAGATACCTCTTGAATCGACCTTGATGTTTATCTAAGACTTTAGAGCCTTTAAATTATTCAAACAGTTACGAATTATATTGTGTATTCTAGTTAGAAATTTTCCAAAGTATGTGTATAAACTAGAAATTGGGTTTGTGCATTTGTGTGTGGAGTTCGAATTAACCCATTTATCGCATTACTTCCACAAATGTACTTGTACCCAAGAACGTCTGTCGATGGTTCCGTCTGCGAAGTCCACCTCCTTGTAGAGTTGATCGTACTCCGGCGCTTCACGTTGTGGAAACTTGTTGATGAAGCAAGCGTGGATCTTGTATAACCAGGTTAAATTCCTGTAGTACATGCGTGTGGAAAACTTTGACAGGCATGACAGACAGATTGGAACACACCTGTATTCCGATGTAGATTGGTGTGCTCGAGTGTGAGCAACACTTCGACGGCGGAGTGATACATGCTTCAAATATTCTAGCTGTTTAGTTTTTGTTCTTCCACAGGATGCAAGCCATTAATATCATCATTAACAGAGATCCTAAGATACCTTGGATTTGGAATATATAACGAATAGTTGGAATCAAAAGTTATAACACGAAGGCCAATATAAGGATTGTTTGATTCAAATCGTTTTATTTGAAAGAGACTAAATGGAAACTTAATTCCTGTCCAATCTATTGTTGATAATATAAATAAATCTTCGTAATAGCCCAAGTTTTGTAGAAGTTTGGTTTTGATATTGGAAGAACGTGGAAACGGAGGTCTGAATTTGGGATGTAAATAGATTGCGCGTTTAGGGCATAGGTTGTTAGCGCTAGGTATGTCATAGAGATGAAGTATTTTTCGTTTCAAAATTTCAGGAGATTGCTCGACACGGTTGACCCCAGTGATTTTCTCGTATTCAGCAATGATAATTTTCAAATTCAAAACTGATACAAAAGCAAAGGAAGGAACCATGTTGGAATAGTTTTCTATTCTTTTTTAAATTCAAGAAGAGCTTTTGGGTAAACAAACGAAAAGTTAATATTGTGATTAATTTCAAATAAGAATGAATTGAATGTTAGAAAGCTCAATTTCTTTTGATCATCTGCATTAGTCTTTTCGAAATCTAAATTTGCTATAAACTGAATCTTAATACTCTTCTTAGCTTCCAGCTCTTTGTTCAATGATTGCAGTAGTGACCGTTTCATACGGTAAAAAACTCGGTTGACAGTGATAGGGATCTGATTGGATAAATCTATGTTGTACTCTAAGTAAGTATTCTCGACAGCAGATCTCATAAAACTCAATGTTCAAATCGTAAAACTGCCTTCCCGGTTTGATTCAAGGTTTGAAACTTTTAATAATATTCAATATGCGGAGGCGATAGATGATGTTGTAATGTAGCGACAGTTGAAATGTATATTGCAGAAAGAACAAAATCATCACGATAATGTTGAGCGGTTATTTCATTTTCAGAGTCACTACTGGCATATGTCGTCTCATGTGAATCATATATATCGGACTCATCGCTAGATAAATAATCTACCAGTCTTGTATTCATTCTGCTATTGAAGTTGATTGAACCTACGTATAAAAAGGAGAAGTAAATTAAAATTGATAGAAGGAACTGTTATGGGCAAACATTATTTATCTGATTAATAGAAGTAACTTTTGTATAGGCCTTTTTGTTGCTTAAGGTGAGATAAAAAAAAATTTAAAAAACTATTTTTGTTGGGAAATTCATTTATTCGAAATATAACGTTAAGGATTGATCGCAGAGGAAAATTTTATGAAAAAAAAAGTATATTCTATTAGTATGAATAACTTTTGTAGAACTGAATTTTTGTCATAGTATGTGATTAACACAGCTATTCACAAATTTTATTAAGCTTTATCTCAATTCTGTTAGTTTATGCAAGTAAAACTAAATACTTACACAAGGAAGTTGCACAAGCTAAAATTTAAATACAGAAAACACGTTTATGCTACATGGCAAATGGTAGATATTTTTAAGTTGAATCACATGTACTTATATCGATCTACAAAAAGCTAAAAACATCGTGTGCGAAACAGACAAAAACGTTTTGATATTTATTAAATTCAAAATGTTTATTAGTGAACAATAACAAGAACATGGCAGGAACAAAGAAAATGATATTAAAAAAGTGATTTTTTGTAGCGCGACCTTGGGCTCGCTTGTGAGCCCAGGCCTCAATGAATTGTGAAAATATTATGAGTGTCCATTAAGTGGTCAAAGGTCAGATTTCGTGGTGATTTCGTGGCATGTGTATTCCTACACATTTGCAACGGCGTCACCGAAACATTTTAACATAGGTACGGGAAAACGGTTTCAGACTTTGTAAACCAGAAAACTGAAAACTTTTCTTAAAAATTTGTGATTGTTGGAGCATTCACTGTAAGTGGACCACTTCCACTTATCCAATTCTACCAAAAGCTGAAATAAACTCGGAAGTATCCACTAGCAACGTTTTGAAATTATTGTTCTAGGTAAAATCATTAAAACTGTTGCCGGGAGAGCTTGATGAAATTTTTGTGTATTACAGAGCAGTATCGCCACACTTTAAAAAAAATGGCTCAGTATGCTAAGAAATTAAAACAAATTAATGAGATCACGATGATTATTTGGGGCATCCATGTGAAGACCAACGATACAAGTCCCATTAATTTTTGGATTAGGGTGTCTGAAACAGTTTTTGAAATGGACGAGTTAACACAATGAACGGGGTTTGGAAAATTATAAAAGCTCTGGTAAAAACGTGATTACTTCTTTCAAAGCCTGGAAGGTTTGCAAACCTAGACTCATTCAGACTTGTAAAGAGGAAGAGTGGGAAGAATATAGAGCACACGAAAAAAAAATTCATCATCGGAAATTCAATTCTTTGGAATAAAACAGTGGCCAAATATGAACGCCCCACATTGTAAGACCGTTTTGGTTATAAGACATTTTTATGGCTTAATTTTATGTAATGAAATTAAGTCATGGATTCGTTATGTCAGCAACGGATAGGAAGCCAAACCGAATTTAATACAATGTGTTGGTCTTAATCGAATTTTTTACATCAAATTTGGTCTATGATGCTGAAATTATATTTAAAAATTTGAAATACCAATTCTTAATTTTGGAATTGGAATTGAGAATTAGATTATGGAGTTCTACTTCGAACTCAATCACAGTATCATAAATCTGACTAACTGATCCATCGTGACCTCAATGACAATACACCCTAGACCAAGAAATTAGAATATATTAGTACATACNTATCATAAATCTGACTAACTGATCCATCGTGACCTCAATGACAATACACCCTAGACCAAGAAATTAGAATATATTAGTACATACAGCTCTCACTTTCGACGCCCCATGAGTCTACTCCCAGAAGAAATTTAGNAAATACCAATTCTTAATTTTGGAATTGGAATTGAGAATTAGATTATGGAGTTCTACTTCGAACTCAATCACAGTGTCATAAATCTGACTAACTGATCCATCGTGACCTCAATGACAATACACCCTAGACCAGGAAATTAGAATATATTAGTACATACAGCTCTCACTTTCGACGCCCCATGAGTCTACTCCCAGAAGAAATTTAGNAGAAATTAGAATATATTAGTACATACAGCTCTCACTTTCGACGCCCCATGAGTCTACTCCCAGAAGAAATTTAGAATATTTATTCATTGCACGCACTACTCAAATACATGAGGCATGGATATAAAATCGATAATCTTATGACAGATAAGCAGAATCCTAAAAATTTCAGAGTAGACCAACTTGAACCTATACACAACCTCAAAATGCTTATTGCGTTTCTGTTTTTGGAAAATCATCAGCGGATTCCCACTTGTCAGACTCACTGTCGTCAATATTTTTAGTACCCATCTTTTAGACTTCAATCTGACATAACTCGTTGACTCATGTCCAGAATGATTTTCATTTTGTCGAAAGAATGTGCCCAATGTCAATGAATTCAACGCACTGGTTTTCACACCAGAGAAAGGCATAATGACTTACTGGAAATGACATACCAGACATTTCCAGTCCCTTCGCCAGGCTACCGGCGCCTACAAACTTACCAGTCATTTTCAATTATTTCAAAATTTGCAAAAATCAATTAATTTAAAAAAAAAACGTGCACAATTTTTGCAAACTTCACAAATACTCATGATTTTGTACAACTTAGAGGGAAAGCATCCCGGAGGTCAAGCAAAATTTGTTGTTTGCAGGCTATGTGAATAACTATCCCCAAATGCATAAAGTACAAAAGAATGATTTTAAAACGCACTTAATCATTACTTATTTGTGAACGTACGACAATTTGAAAAAATGAATCATTAGACGTCAAGATTTTTGTTGTTTTAAATTAAATCTGGCTTGTCGCTAATAAAGCCGCGCAAAATGACATGTTCATTAATGATGATTGGGATGACTGNTTAAATTAAATCTGGCTTGTCGCTAATAAAGCCGCGCAAAATGACATGTTCATTAATGATGATTGGGATGACTGGGTGAAACTCGGATATCAATGTTTCCGGCCAAAATTTTCATTCTGTATAGTTGTCGACTATTCGACCTTGTTACAAAATTATGACCTTGGATACTCCCAAAAATTTAATTTGAGACAACTAAAGTTTCACTCCTTTGATTACCNGTTACAAAATTATGACCTTGGATACTCCCAAAAATTTAATTTGAGACAACTAAAGTTTCACTCCTTTGATTACCCTTACTTTTTGTGACTATCGCTGCCATACCATTATCGGAACAGTTTTTAGAAGCCACGGTAATTATACATTGGTTTTCAAATATTCTTGCTTGGTGAAAGAATATTAATTATGAATGCGGAATATCACAATAAAAACTTATGACGCTGATGTATGGCTGTCCATACATGTTCACTAGTGCATCCGATAAATTATTAAAGTAGTCATTCTTAATACCAAAATGGATTCTGGCTCATGTGGTTTGTTCAATCTTATCATACGGTTATCGTATGAGTAGAGTGGACAGTATGGAGAGCGGTGAGCATTAGGGAGGGCAGTAGGAAGGGCGGTGGGCAGTAAAAAGGGTTGTGGGTAGTAGGGAGCGCTGAGCTTCCTATCTCACTGCGCAAGTCAACATTCATTGAGCATGTACAGGGTGATTAACGTTTTTTTGCACCCTAGAAATCATGACGTCATTTTTTCACACTCTATTGCAAGCAACAACATAGGTTGAAAGGAGCTACGGTGGAATTAGAGAAAGCGGTGCAAAAATAGATCCATCACCCTGTACAATGTGCATTTATCAGGTGAAATAAGTTATTGCATGGGCTATCTCATATTGAAAATCTCATTTCAACCTATCCATTACTTTTCAAAATATTTTACTTATTATTTAACATGTAAACTGCTTTAAGGCAAATTCAGAAAAACTTTGAGCAAACTAGGTTAGATTTGGCGGATATGGCTCATCACTTTTGTCAACCTNTAAGGCAAATTCAGAAAAACTTTGAGCAAACTAGGTTAGATTTGGCGGATATGGCTCATCACTTTTGTCAACCTCTCTCCATTTCTTGTTGTTCTCAATTGTCTTCATCTTGCTACTCCTTTAACCACCACTCATTTTTTTTTGTAACGGTTGCCGTTCCGTTTTGTTGTTGCATGATTTTTCAACATTGTTGAAAAGAATATNTAAGGCAAATTCAGAAAAACTTTGAGCAAACTAGGTTAGATTTGGCGGATATGGCTCATCACTTTTGTCAACCTATCTCCATTTCTTGTTGTTCTCAATTGTCTTCATCTTGCTACTCCTTTAACCACCGCTCATTTTTTTTTGTAACGGTTGCCGTTCCGTTTTGTTGTTGCATGATTTTTCAACATTGTTGAAAAGAATATCGATAAACGATTCATTTTTTAGTTGTTTTTTTCTAATATAATATTCTACCCTTATCGGCTTTAATTATGGCATTCGAAGGTAAAATAGTGGTAGAACTTAATTATTCCCAAAGGTTTTCTGATAATAAACAGTTTTACATCCTACACAATACTCATTTTTTCTTTGACAATTTATTTGCTCCAAGTTTGCTATTTATTTTACAAAGATTGTATTCTCATTGGTGTAAACAACATTCATTCCATAAAACTAAAAAAATCATGTTTTTCACCAATACTTTAATCCGATTGATTACTATTGTATTCACGATTCAACATTTCGAATGTACAGTTAAAAGTTCGAATAACTATACGCTTATGAGTTTATACAGTGGGTTTGAGTTTTGTCATATTATTTTGATTGAATATGTGATAAAATTTGGTTATGATACACAACATTCAGTACCTACAGTTCGTTTAGCAACGGAACTAACTAATAGAGATAGAGATGAACTTTTGCAATTAGCAGTAAACCGTTTAAAATTTTCTTTGAATATGAGAAAACAGGTATGTCAGGTCATTTACACATTGAATACTCCAAAAGAATACAATGAAGAAATCCAGTCATTGTTTAACTGGTTGGTCCATTGTACTTCAAATGAAGAGAAAGGCAACTATTGCTACGCAAGGTACACTTACTATATATCAATATCAGATTTTCCTCATAAAATTGCTGAAAATATTCTGGAAAATTCAAAAAAAGAAACATTCCAATTCGTTCCCAAAGCTTACTTCAGGATCCAGAGTGATTCAACAATATCGTTAATATTGCAAATTAACTACTGTAATGATAATAGAATTTTAATTAGTTCCAAAAATGAAATCTGGAACAAATCATTATCTACACAAAAATTGATTGACGAGATACTAAACGATATAGTAAAGACTGCTTGTCCATTTCATTGGGTATTTATAAATGCACCATGGAAAGTCGCAGGAGCATACACAGGGGTTCCTTTTCAGAAAACTGTAGTGAGTAATTTGGCATGGAAAATTTTTAAAAACACGTTAAAAGTTGTTAACTACACAAAATCAAAATATTCTAGGTATATTATTCCCAAAAACACTATTACTCCTAAACAAATTTGGGTAGAGGATAATGCTTATGCAGGCAACGAAAAATCAAAATTAGCACAAACGCCTGCCGGCTATTATTTTTATACAAAAGACGCTATATATAATTTTTTGACATGTGATGGTATTTTTAAGTATATTTCATTTACAGAATTCGCAAAGCCGTTTCAGTTGAACTTTTGGCTTTCTGGAATATTCATTTTTGCTATGATTACTTTCCTACTGTGCAAATTTTTAGCAATATCAAGAAAACCCTGTATTTCAATCTTATTTTTTCCTAAACTTTTACTAGAACAAGACCTGATGATGCATGAAGCTTTGCTAAAAACGACTGGGTTTAAGACTTTCTTTGGTGCCTCGCTATTGATGGGTGTGGTTGTCACAAATGCCTACAGAGGTTCTATTACATCAGGATTGACGAGGCCATTCCCAGTGAATCAGCTGGTTAAGGTAGATGAGGCAGTTAGAATTGGATACGAAATTTTGGTTTCTCCTGCATTCAGGTATACAGTGACAGATTTCATGTTTAGATATAAGGGTAAAACGGCAAAAGATGCAGAACTAAAAATAAAAGTCAAATCTCATGCGGAAACTATCGGGAATAATCTTCTCAGTGCAATTGTTCATAGTATGCAATGTATTGGTATAAGTAATGCATCCAACTTGACGTATACTTCATACTTTAATAGTATTCGAGTGGTGTTCCCTTTTCATTCGTTAGAAAATGAATTGGGAGAATGCAATAAAACTATTTATGTAGGACAAAATTTTGAATTAGATGAATTCATGATCAAACTTAATAACAAGACGTTAACTAAAAAATTATATTATGGGAACGACAAATTTTTTCCTCATCGTATATCCTGGTCAATTTCACCAATGCAATGGGATAGAATGAATCTAATATACGTCCAGTTTCAATCTCTCATACATTCAGGCATACTTAGTTTATTGGAAGCCGTTGACTTCAGAGAGAGAAATTTTGGAAAATTTGCCTTTATGAGGGAGTTACATGGACAGTTGGCAAATGTTGAAGCAACTCCACTCTCGCTAAAAACGAATCTTTTCACTTCTACTCTTATATTATACCTTTTTTCAAGCTTACTTAGTGTTATATTATTATTTCTGGAACAAATACATCAAAACGTTACCTCTACTGTCCCTCTCACTGAGAGCAACAAAACACAAGAGCAAATAAGCACATCTGACCAGATCTGATTGTTACACAGTTTCAAGGAGAATTGAGTCGATAGTTAAGAAAACGCGACATGCTGAAATTAACCATTTCATTTCTATGATGTTTATGGTTCAAAATGTATAACATTCGACGGAATCGAAACACTCTAGGTAGGTGTTAGCAGGAATTATATGATTTATAAGCTTGGTACTATCTATCACAGCAATGTTTTTCCAATTGAAAATAGGATATGAATCGCCACATTTTCTGGTCTATTTTTACTTATTCAAATAATTAGATATATCTGTATGCAGGAGTGTATAATAAAAAAATTCAGCTGACACACTTAAAACATTACAAACTTTATTTCTACATATTTGAGTGTCTTTCAATACCAAAGAAAACTAACTTTTTTCCTAAAGAGTTAGTGAAAGGTAGAATTTGGTGTCATCCCTACCTTTATTTATTACGCTATTGCACCGATTCCATGGTTTAGAAGAAACAAAAGACACACTGAAGTAGTGTTCTCCATGACTCCGACTCCGGAGTCACTCGTGGTTTGCTATGGAGTCGGAGTCGACTCCACACAATTAGACTCAGCTCAAAAAAATGTCATGCGCAGAACTCATAGCATTACATCACAAACAGAATACACGTATGTCAGTAAGGTATGATAAACTAAATATTGCAGCTCTGCTGATATATATAGGGGCCGCTTTAATTAACAGCTCTGCTGCTTAATATAGTGTAGCTGCAATATACAGTTGCTTTGCTCCTGCTTTTAGAAGCATTTTAAAATTTAAATATTTTAAATAATGGAGGAATGCCGACGAAGAATTCGACAACTCAAAATTAGAAATTGTTTACTAATTTTTAAAACTAATACGTAAACAAGTGCCGGGACAAATGTCGGCAAGTCTTTCACAAATTAGTTTCAATTCATTGACCTCTCTCATGATAACTTCCTAACTTAATTTACTTTTCTTAGAGACTTTTGTCCTTAATTTGCCGACTTTTAGATGAATTGAGTTTTTTAAATGGAACACTACACTGAAGTGTAGCAGATTGAAATTACCTGGAATTGCTTGATATTTTTGAAATGGTTTGGAATAGCTTGAATTGATTTGACATTGCTTGCAATATGAGGAGAAATCATGAAGAAAAAAATTGGAAAAAAAATTGAATCTGATGTGTCTCTCAATGCAATTCACTTCACCAAAAACAAATTCACATTTGGAGGCGATTGACGCAAGGAGATTTTCCTAAATTCTATAGTTATTTTCAAAAAATTTTGAAGTTGTTTGCATTGACTTGAAGTAGATTGATTATTTTTTGACATGTCAAGCTTTAGTTGGGTTCCAGTAATAAGTAACTTCCTTTATTATTGCATCGATAAATGCAATGGGAACTACGTCACAGAAGTGTTTATTAATGATGGCCTCACAACAACTTTCGTTCATACTATAAGAAAACAATCCTGAAATAGCACTGAACAAACAATTGAAGAGCTCAGTGTAAGAAGTGGAGTTGTTGATTATGATAATTATCGGCATCCATTGCTGAGCAGTGAGTCCTGGGTAAAAAATTTTTAGAGTATACCTGACAATAATTTCTATTTTTAATACAGTGCTGAACACATTTATAAGGTCAGCACGATTCTTGCAATTTGTTTTGGTTAAAATACTCATAAAATTTTCAGATGTTGACTGTTTAAGCACAAAACGATAGGTAATTTGAAAACGTTAATAAATTTTTTTTGGAATTTAAACTCAAAGAGCAAAACGACATTTAATAAAGTGACAGTGGAGAAAGCTTGGACGAACATGCTTTTTTCAGATTGACAATTATCCATATGTTTGAATGTGGAATTTTCTATGTCGAAGAAGCATGTTCGTTTAACAAAGCTTATTCCATGTAAATTTATTTAGAGTGGCCGGTTGTTGTATGTTGTTGAGAACGAAGTATTATGCGTAAATTTGAACAATTTTAGCATTTGAAAAATTTCACGCCGCCATTACGTTGAAAATGGAATCCACGTAATGCTTTTGGCATGGAGAAAGTAAATTTTTTTCAAACTAACGAAATTAATACAATCCATTCACTTCCTCTAAAATATCTTTTCTAGATATCAGTCAATCGAGAATTAGTGCGTGTAACAAAATTTTGAGAAAGCAAACCAACTATATAACTGAAAAACCTAAAGTGACCTTAAAATATGTTCAAGCTTTCTCCACTGTCACTATTAAATGTCGTTTTGCTCTTTGAGTTTAAATTCCAAAAAAATTTTATTAATGTTTTCAAATTATCTATCGTTTTGTGCTTAACAAGTCAGCATCTGAAAATTTTATGATTATTTTAACCAAAACAAATTGCAAGCATTGCGCTAACTTTATAAATGTGTTCAGCACTTTAAATGTTAGAAATTATTGTTATAACTTTAATATTAATAAAAGTTAAAAATAAAACGAATTTTGCTTAACGATGTTATTTTGCGTAATCATTGTAAGGTTAATTCATATCATATATCTCGCTTTATGCACAAATTGTTGAAACAATGAATTTGGTGATAAATTGCTTACTAAATTGGATTTCCAAAACAATTTGCCCTTGAGTAACATGTACCATTATACAAATGGATTTTAACCTGTGTTCAGTATTCACATATTTCTAATTTAATTTATTTTGATGATTAGTTTTTTCAACTCCATACGACAACATATCACTTATGCAAACAGGAATGTCGTTTTCTGTTTTGCAATTGAAACTGAAATTGCAAAAATTGGAAAAAAAGTAAATCAAAGGAATACGATTAGAAATACTATTAAGATTTACACTTAATTAACATGACTAAATCACATTAATTATACTAATTGAAACTATGAAATAACATATAACTTGGAATTGAAAGAGATACAATGAATAAACAAAATCAAAATCATGAACTATTATCTCATTTGGAATTGACAACAGTGGGATTGTGACAGGAGCAAAACGAAATCATCTGCTAGGTCCTGATGAAAATTTCTTCGGATGGACTAATCTGCACAAAAAGTATGAAGCCGATGTCAAAGTAATTTTCAACAAAGTGATCCAGTTGCTACAGGATGTTAAAAAAATACAAGTGTTTGGTGAAATTTTTGGAGGAAATTACCCTGGACTACAAACACCACCTGGTAGCAAATGTGTACAGAAAGGTGTCTTCTACTCACCAACCAATGATATCCTTATTTTTGATATTCGTGTTACACTGACATCTATTGTGACAGAAGAGAATACAAAAAAGGAAAATCCCAATGGCAGTACCTGAAAAAATGGTTTATCTTTCTTACGACGATATTGTCAACGTCGTGGAAGGTCTAACACTCCGATATATAAAAGCTATCACATTTTGATACATTTGATGAACTTGTAGCACTAAATCCAATTTTTGAAACATCGATTCCAGCCATGTATGAACTAGTATCTTCTCCTGGAAATTTATCAGAAGGTTATGTCATCAAAAATCCAGGCATAATATTGTTGAGGAACAGGCCAATTATGAAAGTAAAGAATGAAATCAAATTTGGAGAGGTAAAAAATCCAACCAATCAAAAAGACACGCAAATGGATTTGTCAAAAGCAGAAACTTTGGCCGTTCTGTGTTATGTTACGCAAAATCGATTCAATTCTGTTATTAGTAAAATAGGCCCTGATTGCCAACATGATCAAGTCAATGGATTATTTCTTGCGGATGTCTTCAAAGATTATTTCAAAGATTTTGGCAGTGAGAACGCTACAGCTTTCAGATGCGTTTACAAAGATGTGAAAAACTACAGGCGTGTATTTCAAATACTCGTCTCCTTGACAAATGGAAATGGAATACTTAGCATAATTGAAAATTTGAATTTAATTTATTCATATTAAACCAGCCAAGTAGGCTGATGACGTATTCCATTGTGTGATTTGTATTAAATATTTTGCTAAGGTTACCGATGCTCTGGATGGGTGCTATTCCTTTAGCTATACTAACAATCTAGCACTGGTACAAGAGCTGTTTCTGTTAGGTTTTCAGTCCTTAAGCACTTTGACTAGTCATGGAGCCAGACTGTCGGTATCTTCGTGATTAGGCGTTTGCACTAATGCCTTAATTCATTCGTTTCAACTGGCTGAGCTGCGCAATACTACATATATGTGTCGTTTTGGAACCGAAAATTTACAACGCTTTCCATTTGCCTCTATTATGTTCTAAAAATAAAGTAATTTGTACCTTAAATTGCCTCCAAATTTTCAAATGCTGCTAATTTAATGCCTCTACCTCTTAAATCCCTCATCATTTTGATATTTTGCGTATTGTCAAATTAAATGAGAAATGAAGCCAATCATAAGCCAATCACTTTCCACATCAATAGAAACTTTTGTCTTTGATTATCCTCACTGAATGTGGACTATACCTTGACCCACGGAGCAGGTCTGTGAAAGAAATATGCACTCTTTCTATTGGCTCAATACTTCTAAACATTAGTTCTAAATATTAAACAATTCTTTGTATATTTTGATGCCTACTTTGTTTGGAAACACTTTAACATAACACTTCTTTCCTATGTATGTATATTTTATGAAGGTAGCTAAGCGGTTATACAAGGACGCCCCAATCGTGCCGATTATGGAATACTTTCAGCTTTAACTTAATCACTATGTCAAGATTTATTTTTATTCATTTATTTTTTTTTAATTATATTTAATTTATTTATTTTAACAATATTAAAAAACAGGTGGGGAGATCAATATTAAGGCTAAATTAAGATTTAATTGATTGATCCTAGTGATAAGTCAATTGACCAGGAGTTGGATCAACCTCAAAACTTAATAAGATTTTGAAAAATATCTCACCGAAGGTTCATATTTATAAGTTTCTGATACTTAATTTAATTTATTTTGGACTCTGAAGATTAGGTTATTAATGTAATTTTATATTCAGAACTCACCACTGCAGGTTATATGGACGTGATGGACTGTCACTGTTCTTGAGTAAGAATAAAGTTTGTGACTTGAATTGAAATGCACGCAACTCAGCACTTATTTTTAAAACGCTGGTACGCTGATGTAAACTAATTCTTACCCAAGGACAGTGATACATAAAATGCAGTGTTGAGTTCTGAATATAAGGAATTCCAAGAATACACAAATTTTTAGTGTCCAGAACAAATTAAATTCATGATCAGAAATTTATGAAAACGAGTTATTTTCAACATCTTATTAAGTTTTGAGGTTAGTCCCAATTCTCATCAATTGTCTTATCACTATGCATCAATCAATTAAATTTTTACAAATTGATTTATTCAAATAAATTCTGATTGCCCAATCCACTCTCTTAACTTCTAAACTGTTGTAGATTTAATGTATGTTGGCTAAGTTCACTCCACCTTTTCATTCAATGCGCGCATTAACTCACCTTGGTCATTTTTGGGGAAAGGCGAAGAAAGCACAGTAAACTTTAATGTGGAACGTTACTGTATTAAGCGTTCTGATTAGGGCTAGTAATGGATCGTAATGGAGAATAAAATACAATTGGAGAATAGTTGAAAAGAAAAGGCAAACGGACGAAATGCTTGGAAGACAAGCAAATCGAAACAAACATTGAATGGTAGACATACCCGAGTAAGGTGGTGATGAAAGACAAAACAAAGGAATATTAAGCTTAAGTGATAAGGAAAGAATCTACGGGGACAACCAGATACCAGGAAAGTTGACAAACTAAGGGGTAGTCATTTATGTTCCGCGTCGATTTTATTTTGTTATGCCTTGCAACAACACTCATTCATTCTTTCCGTTTGAGCTTCTATTATATCTTGGTAAATGTTTCTTACACGGTTCAAAAGTATAAGTAGAATCGATTAATCTATTAATTTATTAAGTCTCTTCGAATTTTATATTCCAAGGATATTCTAGTATTATTCTTCAATGCTAGGATAAAATTATGAAAGAAGATAATTTGTCGCAATAATTTCCTAGCAAAAGAATTCCATACCATTTATATTGACGCCTGTTGTGTTTTACAGTTTATTTGCTTACTCTTAGCCATTTGTTGAGGAGTGGACTTACATTGCCACATATAGCTTATTTCTTAAACATATAAAATCATGTTTTTCAAGAATATTCTAATCCCATTAATCACTACTGTCTTCATAACTGAACATCTTGAAAGCATAGTTGAAGCATCTGAGAGCTATACGGTGAGTTTGAGTTATTTTTACAGTGGGTTTGAGTTATGTCATGTTACTTTAATTGAATATGTAATAACATTTGGGTATGATACTCAACATTCAATACCCACAGTTCGTCTAACGGCAAAACTAACTAATGGAAACATAGATGAACATTTGGAATTAGTACTCAAAGATTTAAAGATTTCCATGCATAAACGAAAACAAGTATGTCAGGTGATTTATACATTGAATAATCCTTCAAAAGAATACAATGAAAAAATCCAGTCATTGTTTAACTGGTTGGTCCATTGCGATTCATATGATGAGACAGGTAATTATTGTTATTCAAGGTACACTTACTACATATCAATATCAGAATTTTCTAGTACTATAACTAAAGGTACTCATAAATATTTAAAGAAAGAAACATTTCCATTCGTTCCCAAAATTTTTTTTACCATCCAGACCGATACTACAATAACGTTAAAAATGAAACTTGACTACTGTAATAATAATATAATTTCAATTAATTCTAAAAATGACACCTGGAACAAATCATTCTCTACACGAGAATTGATTAACGACATATTAAACGATATGTTACATACTGCTTGTCCTTTGGAATGGAAATTTCCAATTTGGCGATTTGGACACACATCGATGTATACAGGATATTTTTTGTATCAGATGCCATACAAAAATCCTTGGCCTTGGAAAATTTTAAAAAACACATTTCATGTTTTTAGCTCTACAACATCAAAATACGATAGATTCATTACACGTTCACTCGTTATAAATCCTGAACTAATTTGGATAGAGGATAATGTTAACTCAGGCAATGAGAAAACAGGATTTGCAAAAATGCCAGGTGGATATAATTTCTATATACATGACGCTACACACAACTTTGTGATATGTGATGGTACTTTTGGATATATTTCCATTGCAGAATTTTTAAAACCGTTTCAGTTAAACTTTTGGCTTATAGGATTAATGACTTTTACTGTTATTACTTTCCTGCTGTGCATCTTTTTGACAATATTAAAGAAACCTCGTATTTCTATTTTATTTTTTCCAAAGATTTTTTTAGAACAAGATCTCCTGATACCGGAATCTTTGCTAAAAACTGCTGGATTTAAACCGTTCCTTGGTGCCTCAATTTTGATGAGTGTGATTATCACAAATACCTACAGAGGTTCTATTATGTCAAGGTTGACGAAACCATTCCCAGTGAATCAATTAGTAAAAGTAGACAAAGCAGTTAAAATTGGATATGAANTGTCAAGGTTGACGAAACCATTCCCAGTGAATCAATTAGTAAAAGTAGACAAAGCAGTTAAAATTGGATATGAAGTTTTGATATCTGCTCCATCAATGCCTAATGTAGGACATTTTGAATGGAAATATAAAGATAAATCACCAAAAGATGCAGAACTAAAGAGAAAAATTAAATCTAATCCAGAAGCTGTGGGTAATACACTTCTCAAATCAATTGTCTACAATATGAATAGCATAGGCATGAGTAATGGGTCAAAGTTGAAATACAATTCATACTTTAATAGTATTCGGATGGTATTTCCTTTCCATTCGTTAGAAAATGAAATGAAAGAATGCACCAAATCAATTTATGTGGGACAGAATTTCGAATTAGATGAATTTATGGTAAACATAAAAGACAAGAACTTAGCGAAGAAACTTTATTATGGGAACGATAAATTTCTTCCACTTCGAATTTCCTGGACAATGTCATCAATGCAATGGGATAGAACGAATCTACTTTACATACAGTTTCAATCTCTTATACATTCAGGAATACTTGGTCAATTGGAGGCCATTGACTTTAGAACGCGTAATTTAAAAAAATTTGCCAATATTACGGAGTTACGCGGAAATTCAGAAAATGTTAAAGCAGTTTCACTCTCGTTTCGAACCAAGATCCTTACTTGTACTCTGATATTATACCTATGTGGAATCTTACTTTCTGTTTTATTCGGGATAATGGAAGAAATATATAAGAGACACTGGTTATATTGCTCATCTCACTCAGCATTTTAGACATTTCGAGCACATTTGACTAACTCTCCAGGTTCTATATTTTCAAAAAAAATTGAACAGATACTCACTTAAGCAAGATTCGCTGAAGTGTACCCTTTAATTTTTGTAAGATTTTTGCTTNCTCGTTTCGAACCAAGATCCTTACTTGTACTCTGATATTATACCTATGTGGAATCTTACTTTCTGTTTTATTCGGGATAATGGAAGAAATATATAAGAGACACTGGTTANATTCGGGATAATGGAAGAAATATATAAGAGACACTGGTTATATTGCTCATCTCACTCAGCATTTTAGACATTTCGAGCACATTTGACTAACTCTCCAGGTTCTATATTTTCAAGAAAAATTGAACAGATACTCACTTAAGCAAGATTCACTGAAGTGTACCCTTTAATTTTTGTAAGATTTTTGCTTCAATAGTATAACATAAGTGAGCTTCATAAGTAGTTTGTGTGATTACTTTAATTCCTTTCTCAACACTCTTCCCTTGGTGGAGAGGGAATAAATTGATTCAAAAATAAGATTTTTTTTATTTAGAATCTGAATTTTACGTACATTCTTACGGTTTCCCAGAATGCAAGCTAATTGAAGGCCACCATGCAAAAAATGGTCAATCTCAAAATCAACAATTTTGAGAATATACAAAACTTCATAAATATCGTCATTTTAGATCCATTACTATATCAAATGCTCATCACTGAATATCCAGATGAAAATTGTACGGGATAGTACTCACCACAACTTTGAGTAACACAGAAGACAATGTCTACATTAAGTACAGTAAGTTGAAGTACAGTAAGTACTTTATGACACCATTACCCATACATGCTGTCTACATTTAGCAAAGGAAACATCAATTTTCAATTCACAATAACTTCGAAAATATTAGGTCATCGATGTTCTTCTGGTGCAAAACCTTAGCTGGTCGAGTGGGCGATAAATTCCCCATTAGAATTTGTATAATTGTCCAGCAGAAATTTCAACAACTCCAACCAGAGAATCAACTAAATTTTGGTGACGTACTGCGATCGATTTACAGGTCACAATTTGAACTGACTGGTGGGTGATATGTATTTTCAAATACATACTTTCTCTAAAACATTTCACAGAAAGTAACGGAATTGTACCGAGTTGGAATCTGCTTTACGGTTAATTCCAAAAACAATACTAAATGTTTCAGGTAACTCATGTGTATATATACTTGGTTTATTTGGCATGACTTTAGCCCAATCAATGAGTATGTAGCGACGTCTTTGAAAGTTAATATAGTGTAAAGGTTAACATACTTATCACGTACATCCCATTTAAGAGAATAAAGTTTTGTTGTAATTATTTGATAGAGGTTGAACTGCCATAATTATAAATTAATTAATCAATTTATTGTACTATTAGTTACTCAACAACAAATAAAAATATGAGCAGAGGTAACTATTTGTCTCCCCGTAATTGAGAATTTGCACCAATAGCGCGAATGATGAAAAAAGCTAATATATACGAACTTGTTTAAAAAAATAAGACAAGTGGATTTCTTCTCGTCTCAAAAATTGAATAATTTCTTTCGTCAATCACACTCTGTAAAATTAACACATTTTGGGAACCAAAATGACAAGAATTATACTCGGCAATTTATGTCGGTATTAAAGACCTAGTCGCATTATTTTCAATTTGTTCAAAGCTAAAAAAATTTGTTAGCTCTCCTTCTCCCATCTGGTGTCTGTTAGTGTGTAACTAATTAAATCCCAAGAGTTGCTGGTAAGATTCGCTGGTGTTTCCGAGAGTGGTGTACCACCAATGACGATGCGGTGATTCTTAAATGCCTTAAAGATGGCTGAGATCCTATTTAAGATAGTACGACAATAGCACTATTGCTTAACTCTAAAGCTATTTTCCGAAATAAAAAACAGCTCAATGGATATGACATGACTATATCAATAATACTAAAGTGAGGGACCATATCCTCTTGCACACCAAACAATGACTAAGTTGTTTCAATGTTATTCTAGGTGTTTAAACCAAACAAGAGCTTTTGTTTCACTCTAAACCTGACGTCGCTATACTTATTTGTTGAACAAACTCTTTTCAAAATGGAAGATTCACCAACATGTATAAAACTTCTTGCTCCGTTGTCATTCTCGACGACATTAAACCTTCATGGTGCATTTGACATGATTCCAAAAAAGGAATAGCATAAAATTTTTGCGCGGAGACCTGTATTCATTTAACATTTTTCAATTTAATTGTCATCCACTTGGTTGGTATAGAGAATTTTTGATGTTCACAGAAGTAATGAAGCCTATTATGATTAGCTTACGCCAAATGGGACAAATCCTGCTCATATTTCAAGTCGAGTTACACAGGGAACCTGCCGCAGAATAACGGTTGTTATTTGAATTGATACGACACAAAAAATTAAACTAAGATGTTTCTGAATAACAACCCGCAGAATTCATTTTATCTCGAGATAGTTATTTGGTGCAACGAAGTACACATTATTCTAAGATAATTGTCCTCTTAAGTATAGTACTCAGGTGGGGAAAAAGTGAGAAGAATCAACTTTTTTCAAATTAGAGCTTGGAAGAAAATTTTGGTACTCAGGTCGAGGCAAAAATCAGAGCAGAAAAGTAAAAAAAATTTTTTTCCTGGGAAGAAAAACACATTTTCTGCTCAGGAAGAACGACCCCTTTTTTCTGCCGAGCAAAAAGTGAGAAAAATAATTTGAAATCAAATTTTGGGGAATTAGAAAAAATTTTTATTAGTTTTTCACAAGTTTCAAAAACGAGAATCACTTCTAGTTAAAATCTTTATTATTAATCTTTCAATATTCAAAATTCAAAAATCAAAAAAAAACTAAATCATCATCCTCTTTCAAATCAGAACTGTTTCAAAACCTTTTTTAATTAACAATGAACAATGACAATTTATTAATCCGAACTTTCTTTGAAATCAATTTATTTAAAAATGAGTCACATGAAACTTTTTTTTCTCAGCCTTGACGTGAGTACCCTATATTTTA
Source organism: Holacanthella duospinosa (assembly GCA_002738285.1). Taxonomy (NCBI): domain Eukaryota; kingdom Metazoa; phylum Arthropoda; class Collembola; order Poduromorpha; family Neanuridae; genus Holacanthella; species Holacanthella duospinosa. Next base: position 9,477 of record NIPM01000340.1, on the reverse strand, counting down.
AGCTTGGCTTAAAGTGCGCAAAAATGACATTTTCAGCTCAAGTTTTTTCTACGTTTCTTCTCATCCTAGCCTGAAAATTTGTCACACTTTTTACTCGGGTTTAATCCCAACCTGAGTACTAAGCATTATTCTTGGATTAGGAAAATTTTGGTTTGGTGCAACAGGCTGTTGCAAGCTTGCTTAGCATTATATTATTATTACTGAAATAAATACATCAATGAAACTTTTTTTAGTTTACATCTCACTCAACAAGCGAACAGCACACATGTGTGCACATGCGGATATGTCAGGCTTTAACATTCTGAGAGAAATATACTCAATGGAATGTCATTGGAATAACTTCTGTCATTTTTATTAGCTTTCTGGCTCAAATATAGAACATACGAGCAAATCTACACTTTAGAGATAACTACTAAAAGGAGGAATAAAATTTGTGTGACGAATAAGAATAACAATTTTTCCAATTCAAAATTTTGGTAAAAGAATCTGTATATAATAATCTGTAACAGATGCTGTCATGCTTGACACTTGAAATTTAGAATCTCACCATTACGATCTAAACCTTTCTTTCAGCACTAAGAAAAACTAAAAACGCTCTAAAACGCAAATGGAAAAAATTTCTAGCTTCATTCATTTCCTTTATTTATTTCGCTACTCCATCAATCCATTGCTAATGGTTTCAAATATTGTTATGACTTAGAATAGTTTATGACTAAGTAAGTTAAAAATAGTTCTTTAGTAATAGATTTTTTTCTTACCTTGTGGTTTTTTTTCTTCTTTCTTTGTTATTATTATAATAATAATAGAAATTGTGCACTAGGCACCTTTGAATAATTATATAATTCCTTTTGTTATTTATTATTATTAATAATAATAGTAGTTTTTGCTTTAGGCACTACAGGGTTCCAAGGTATATAAACCCTGGGATTTTGCCCAGGAGTTCATTCTGACTTTAGACTACGGTCTCTCACCTTGAGTAGGTAAAGTTAGGATCTAGCAATTGTTAAAGTCATTGTTGAGGGATTTATTTTTTATTTGTAAAAATATAAAATANTTAATTGTTATAATTGTTGAGTTTCATTGCATAGGGTTTCTTGTTGTTTCAAATTAACTTTAAACTTAAAAACTTTTCATTGTTGAGATTAGATACAGTAAAGAGTAGCAGGAGCTATGACTGGTGAAAATAAAGTTAGAGGAATTGTGGGAAAACCACAACTTCAAAATTTAAAAAGTTTATAAATTTATTTTTCTTATTTTCTTTCTTATAAAAATCAATTAGTTAATTGTTTAGTGTTATGGTTTTGGAAATTTCGTCCAACAAACTAAGGTGAGTTGGTCGATTTAGACCTGAAACAACAATATATTTAATATACTGAAGTTTTTGAAATAGCGCCAAATCTTTTTCCGAATTTCACCCGTGACTTGAAGAAATGAGTATTAAAAATATCAAAGAAAAGGTACTTCCCTAATGATTTGGAACAAAAGCATAATCAGTCGATTCACTCTTTGATTTAACAGAATCAGAGAAAAAAATTTTGATTCCGCTCCAGAGTAGACTTATGATTTAGTATCATTTGTGGGACAAATAATGCCTCCTGCTCTGATGAATTGGAAGAGGCTGCTAGGAAGATGATGAGAAGTAACCGGACTGCTTCAATCATCTTCATCGTGGTAATTTAGGGAATTGTCTGGTGGTGTTCTACCCAGCTGACTCATCAACACAATAAATGCAGTCAAATTCTAATCAATTAACGGAAAGCTTTGAACCGGATTTCGGATGAAGCAGCTTGTCGCCTTATCGATGATTAAACTGATAGCACCGAAATCAAAATAGCTTCTCTTGTAAAGGTGTGACTGAAATCCATCCGGCTCCGCTGTTGCCATATCCACTTGACTGATCTCTTAAATATGGTTGCACCTTATCAACCCTTGGAGCCCGTAGTGGTGTAAAGTAAGCACTCCAAAGCTATATGTTCTTTAGTGACCTTTTCGAGGAGTCTGACAAACGGTGGATTTGCATGCAAACTGGTTCATGTGTCGGATAGTGTAGGATAGGTGGAATGACGCGTAGAACGTTGGATTTTACTGCAGGGTTTAGGAGAATTATATGGCTATTTAACCGTAGGATCTGGAGTGAAAATCCGGGTTATTTTCTGTCAAAAATTGTTGAAGGAGTATTCAGAGAGGAATCGATGAAAGTTGCGCTCAAACTTTTATCGCGTTTTCTAACCGGTGTCACGCGTTAAAGCGTTTTAGAAGACGATAATTCTTCGCGGAGATGGCTACCGACGGTACCAGGTGTTTTACTTGCTTAAAGAAGAACTATGTGATTTCCAAATCTCGGAGAGCGAAGCGGTTGTGTTGGATTGCCGATAAGCAGCTCCAACTCTCCGAACATATCCAAAACATTTCCCAGAACCTCATTTTTGCCCGCAACTTCCAGAGACAATAAAGTTCTCGTCTTCAAATCTTCCACTTTGGTGAATTTGAAATAAATGAGATTCAGCTCTGATGGAAACAAAATGTTGTTTAAGGACCATAAAATTTTAAGGGTATAAAATGTTAACGAAAAATAACAAAATGGTGAACCTTAAATAATTTTTTAATGTTAACAGGTCTGCAATTCATTAATAAAGGAATAAACACTGTAAATCACTAAGAATCTAAATATATCTAGCTACGACATGGTCTTTATTTACTAGAAGTTGCTTGTGACCCTAACCTATTTGTTCATTTATTTTTGAAATAACATACTTTTTAGTAGAAACTAGCTTGAACAGGGACATCAACTCCTATGCCGATAAGAATTTCGAGTGGCGGAAAACCGGAAGTAATGGAATATGCCCATGACAAATCTAACTTGGTATCATTGGAAGCCTGACTACTCGGCAGAGATGAAAAAATTTCAGAAAATCGGAATCTAGTTACAATTTAAAATTCTCTTAACTTCTAATTCAGGAATACCATCAGTATTAATTTGATCTATTGCATAATTTGACATTTTGTAAGTGAATTATTTGACTCTTTTGATTCACATCTGACAATATTTTATTGTTAGCAAGTGTATTTGTTTGGTTTGTGTGATGAATTACACGAATTGAACCCTTCAATTTCTATGTCAACTTGTTTGAAAGACACTTTTTAGACCTAAATTTTTTAATTTTAACAAGCTGATTTTTTTCAAAATTGATAGGCAGATGTGATGAATTGGACAATTGCGTTGAATTTTGGTGAGCGAAAATGGTATTTTGCTGGGCCTCAGCTATGCCATTCTGAACATGAGCTATGGAAATACTCTGTTCCTCATCTACAGGCAATTGTCGTAAAATTGATAACAAATTGTCACATCTTAATTTGTTCAATTATCGTAAATATCTTAAGAGTAACACTACATGGCTTTCTGTTTCTCTACTTGTCTCTCTCATGTCAGTGTCATTTTAAATATTTCCATGTATCACAACAGTTCTTTTATATCTTCAGTTTCTACATGTTTCTGCGCATTTGTTAGTACGAAAATATGTTATAAGATGCTAAAAATGGGAATGACTTACTTCGTTGGGCTTTGTCAGCATCAATTTATTTAACCGAAAATTACACCAATTTGTAAATCATTTTCCAAACCTTTAATAATGGGATACATCTCGCGATTTTTCACAATTTTTTACATTTTTAATATACAAATAATCATCCTTGAAAATTAAATGATAAAAAATATATCTCTGCTTAATTTTGATGAGATTTTTCCAGAAAAATTTAAAGCTAACAATCTGATGAATGTGTAATGAGAAAATATTTCAAATTAGACTGCTTATTAAACTGAATAGTTGATTTCGCCTTCAAACTTTTTCAAAAAAAAAATATTTGCAGAGATTTTATTACATCTTTCATTCAACCGAAACATTTTTATCCTCCATTCATGGTTAGTATTCGGTTTCAAATATAATGAACCCATTATTTGGGGAAAAAATGATAGTCATATATCGCTTTCGGTGGAGGTTTTGGCCTAGGTGGGGAACATTCTGATCGACGTGAATATGATGAAGCTAATGGCGGAAGTACTAGTGGAGGTAAAACAGGTGGTGGTGATGCAGCTGATGATGCGGGGATTGATGGAGGTAGTGATGCGGGTGGTGATTGTGTTGGAATTGCAGATGATGCAGATAATGAATATGGTAGTGATTGTGATTGTGATGAATGTGATGATTGTAGTAGAGATGCAGTTGGTGATTGTGGTGATGATGCAGATTGTGATGCAGGTAGTGATGCAGGCTGTAATGCATTTGGTGATTGTGGTGGTGATGCAGATGGTGAATGAGGTGGTGATACAGGTGGTGATGCAGGTAGTGAGGCAGGTGATGGTTGTAGAGGTGATGCAGATGATGGTTGTGGTGGTGATGCAGGTAGTGATTGTGGTGTTAATGCAAATGGAGTTACTGGTATTATTTGTGAACTTGAATTTTCAGGCTGTGACAAATTTTCTGAAGTTTGTGGTGCAATTTCTGATTCCGCTTTTGGTTGACCTGATGGAGTAGGTGATAAAAAAAACTGGTGGAAGTGAAGGAGTGTTTGATGAAGGTGGAAATCGAGGTGGTGATGGAGGATGTGTTTGCGATGAAATTGGAGTTTCTGGAATTTCATTTAGAGTATCATAAATTTCCGGAGGACATGATGAAACTTCTGAAGTCCGAAATGCAGTTTCAGATTTAACTGGTAGTGGAAGTGATCGTAGTACGGGTAGAGTCGAAGGAGTGGGTGTTAGAGAAGTAGATCAACATTCAGTTGGTGATAAAAATTGAGACAACGTTTGGGATACAGGTGGTGGAGGATGTAGTGGCGATATATTTGCAGTTCCTGTAATTCCTCTTGGAGCATCCGTAACTTGTGGTGAACGCAGCCTATCCGGCTATGAAGTTTTTGAAATTTGTATCCCAGAGTTTAATTCAGATTTTAATTGAACTTTTAATTCGTCTGCTTGTGTTTTGTTCAGCGGAGACGCGCTCTTTTCACTTCCAAAGCTAATTAGGAAATATTGGTCTAGAACACGATTTCCAGGCTCGAAAAAATTATTAATTTAGTGAAACAGTTTTACCCTAAAGTCATTGGTGGCAATAGTATTTTTCAGGTCTAAATCGTTAAACTCACCATGCCCATGTTGACAGTGGCCTTCTGGACATCCTATGGTTACCCGGTAGAAATCACATTCATATACAGTATTTACAACACTAGGACTCGACGACTCTTGGATGTGTTTAGTTTCAGTAATAACTAGGATGTCGTTGCTGTTGTGGTGAACAGTGCTGCATCGACTGATTTTGCTTCTTCGTTAGTTAAATCATTCTATGTTAATTTCACTGACATGTTTTGCTTTACAACAACCTCTACATTCTCAGGACAAGGAATCCATTCCAATTGCTAAAGGTATAATTTTGCTCTTATTATAATTCGAAATTTTTGTTTAAAAAATTAAAAAATTTTGTTTTGAGTCACCAAAATTCTGTTCAAATGGAAATGCATTGCAAAGGAAGAATTTAAGCTAGATGTAAATGATTTTTGGCTTGTGCTAGGCAGTGCGATAATTAATTTGCACAGATTATTTCGTATTAAATATTTTTGGGGGGTTGCTATTAGGAATTTCAAAAATTTAATTAAAAGTTACTGGATTTGTTGCAATTGCAAAAAGTGAAACTTCCTAGCTTACTTTGATAAAATTATATTATTTAAATTGTAGATTTTGAATGTTGTGTTTGAAAAATTCAGCTTTCTTTACAGACAAATTTGCTCATTTTGGTTGTAGTTTAGATTGCAAAATAAATTTTTCTCTATTTGCAACATTAATATTTATTAAAAACTAAAACACATATAGTATTCGAGATAGTCCGTGCAAATTTTTAACGTCACTGTCTTTCCTGAAAACGGCGCGGATCAAAAGTTTTTTACTAGACTTTGCCATGTACTGTACATCATTGAATTTTAGCTAAAATTTGTTTTGCAAGAAATATCCTGCAGCAAAAACAGCGATCGAAACTGAATGGTTGAATATATTCAGTAAATTTTTTTTTCTTATCAATTCTTCAATACCTCCTTGGCACTGACAATGACGCATCCATATTGATTCGAACATTTCGGTTTTTAAACAGAACTGAAAGCCGTACAAAAAATCTAGAATTGTACCCAACGGATAGCATTCCAAATATTGAAGACATGTAAGCAAATCAAGAGAGATCCAAATTATCAGAAACTTAACCGAGCAGAATGAAGGAGTGGCCAACATTAGGTTTGGATTGGGAGGAATTTCCTCTCACTGAACAAAGTTTTGGTGTAATTGTCAGTCTCAATCACGACTTTTAGATGTCGTTGATGAAAATTTAAAGAGAAGTTGAACGAGCACTTCATAAAAACCATAAATAATGGCAATATTTAAAAACATGTTACTGAATTGTGTTGAAGGTCGTTCACTCCGTCGTCAAACTCAATTCCTCTATTTTTTGATCATTTGAGTGGGTGGAATACTTTTCAGACAAATAATTAAAAACACCGAAACGTATTAAGCGATTAAGCGTGGTAGAGAATTCAAAAGTTGGATTCATACACAAAACTGGACACTGATTCAGATACTAAAAATCATGAATAGATAAAATATAGTGTCAGCATCAAAAAATACATTAAATGCATTATGAGATGATCAGAAACGCACTTAAATGCATTATTTTAAAATTATACCGCATTATTTTAATGCGGTATAAGAAAACATCACACGTTTTCCGGCTTCATTTATAATAATTTATTTTCTTTAATGGAATTTTTTTCACTTTCGTGAATATGTTTGGCAAATATCTTTACTCATGGCAAACCCATTTTATCGTAGAGAATACCTGGCAACTTAAAATTTGTCAGAATTTTGGATATTTAAGATGAATCACATCACAAATGTTGTTATTTATTGGCAGATAAATTACTATTAGTACCAGCCTTGTCCATTAAAAATTCCGACAGAATTGGTTCCGCGATTTTTCGTTTATGGCCAAAAAAATTTTTTTAACTTACCAATCATCGTCGCGCAACATATATTTGCTGTACTTATATGAAATTGAATCGAAGAAAATTTTGTTGTTGTTTTGATCCGTTGTATACTGCGCAGTGCTAGTATAACGCACACAATACTCTCAATTCTCAAAAGGATGTACGCAATAGGGTATAGGGTAATGAGGGATAATATGTAGTCTAAATTTTTTAAACAAACTTTTCTTCGGTTTCATTGTTTTACAAAAATTCTTGCATTCAACCCAAGAATTGCTTAAATTTAAAAACAATGTTTTCGTATTTCTAATCTAAATATCAACGCAAAAAAATATATGCATAGTTTTTCTTTTAACCAAAACTTTTATATTATATTTCTGCAATAAAATTTCATCTAATGTAAATTCAATAATAATAGTGAAAATCTAGAATATTAATTATTTCCAATATAAAATATTTTTAAAATATTTTTTTATCATACTAACTTACATTATTTAACTCCACACTATCTTCAACTCCAAGCACAGAATCCGCAAGTATGAGCACTAAACTTAAAAGTGCAATCTGACGCATCTTCGAGTTCATCTTCAACTTGGGAACTTAATTTGATGATACTACAGGAATATATTTTAGAATTATAGGCAATTGACTAAAAGATCAAATCATCCGAAAGGATATGGAAGGTTTCTCACGACAAATCGTTAATACTTTGTGCAACGTTAATTTTCCAATTGTGAATATTTAAATTGATATGTTGGATGTTTCAATAACAAAAAATGCTTAACAAAATTCAAAGGTGATAATGTTATTTGAGAAATCAAATTTTATCGAAATCTGATATCTGAGTTCTGTCTAAAGTTTTCATGAGTATATTGACTGAAAGATCTGTGATAAATAAGGAGGTAGTACAATGGTACACCAAACAAAAATAAGACTATCATTCTCATTAACTATACTACAGATTAAATATAGCTAATAAATTAAAGTTTCGGATGTTATATAGCGTCTTATCAACGCAATTAAATGAGGATTAAATGAACGATTTTTCACATCCACAACTAATCTTTATTTGATAGAATTTTAAAATTTACGGTCAAAGCAAAGAAAAATTTCATGGATTCCACTTTAGCACACCTTAGGTCACAATGGTCGAAATATCGAATTCACCCCAAGACCACTCAAGTCCAAAATTAAATGTTCCCTCCCCCATCCTATTTTTTTCATACGACCTAGCTTCCATTATATGCGATATAAGATTGGAAGCTTGCAAGACCCAAATTTTAAGAAGATAGAAAAGAACTTGTAATCGAGGATTGCATAATCTTACATCGATATACAGAGAGAGTGTAGGAACTGGTTTTTAAATAATTATTCATAGATACTCACGATATTGGCCAATTTTTTCAATATATGTCACGATTGTTAGCTGAAGACCAAGAGCTTTGGAAAGGTTTTGTGGAAGATTAAAATAAAATAAAAACGGTCAGCAAATTATAAGTACAATTGTAACGAACGTTCGTTGTTGGCATATGAGCATATGAGTCAAGCCCTTCTACAATAATTATAAATGAGACAATAAACTCCCTTCCTGTCAATGAATGATCTGGACTAGAGTATCGCATGACTCTGACTCAGGAGTCGACTCTTGACTCATGAGTCGACTCACAATATTTTTGAGTTTGACTCTGACTCTGACTTTGACTCACTAAAACCAAAGAGTCAGAGTCGACTCGGAGAGTCGTTGACTCTTGACTCTTTAGTATTGAAGTCTGAGTCTGAGTCGACTCTCAGGAAAAGAGTCAACTCTTTGTAACCCATGCCTAGAACATTCCATTCCATCTCATGAAATTGCATCAGACATAATACTGGTGTTTTTCAACGACTAGAGAGAGATACCCACACTACCTTACTATCATCCAAACATCCGTTTGATTTCAAGTGTAATTGCATTTGTGTAAACGCCTGGATGAAATGCAAAAAACCAGGAATTATTTCGCGAACTTGTCGCCGAATACGTGTAAAAAAAAATGACTGGGAACTAAACTCTTACTTTTAATTGATGTGAATTAAAAATAAATTGTATGTGTTAGACAAGTAAGCAATTTGTTTTAATTAATTTAAAAAAATTGTCATTTCCCGACTTAAAAAATTAGATATGGATTGAATTCAACGTTTTTTACAATCGTCTTTTTACAATTATGGCAGAATATTGTTTGTAACACACTAGAAAGGCGCAACCGCGAAAGAAATGTTGTGACAATAACAGTCCTCCTTTCTAAAGTGTTCGGAAGAAAGGCTTGTTTAGAAATTTTGTTTATAATGCTTTGTAATGCAGAAGTGGAATAAAAAAAAATCACACTCTAAGAACTCTTACTTTTTGCCCCTCACAGTATTCGAACTTAAGACTTTCTGAAGAATTGAGATTTAATATCAATCGCGCTATCCACTTGACCATCCTGG
>NIPM01000339.1:192798-212667 GCA_002738285.1 Holacanthella duospinosa | reverse complement strand
CAAAAAAGCATCGTTTCCATGGACAGATAGTAAAATCTGCTTATAAAATTTTTATTTCAGGTTATCGTTTTTTCGTAACAAATATATCTAAACACTTGATCAGCGACTTTTACTAACTAAAATTATAATTTTTAATAATTAGTTATTTAAACCCGAAATATAATTTTTCACGACGGAAATTTATAGCGAAATACCAGTTTGCAAAATCTAATAGTTATAAACAGATTTCTATCCACTGGCTTAACGTTTCACCAACCTTAAAGTAATTACTATTGAGAGGAAGCTTTTATAAAATTTTTTCGTGTTTAAGTCTATTGAAGTATTTTAGTGTAACTCTCAGCGACTTTGCAGGTGCAAAACGGAATTTTCCCTCAGAGTCGCATTGAATTATCTTAATAGTGATCTAAATGAGTAAATAACTCAAGTCTTTGGGGACTTGTGAACACAAGTTTAACACAAGTCTAACCATAGTCAACACCTTAACCTTGCATATTGGGAATTTCATACTCTAAGTTCTGCGCATGCGCGCTTGGAATGTAGAAGAGCCCCGCTAAATTTCTTTATTGGAAAAACATTCCCTGTTAGTAGACTTGTCATGTGCAAAATCTGAAAAAATTAGTTAGATGGGAACATGACCAAAATTAAATTTATCTGCGGTATCAGCGGGGTACGGAGTACACAATTTAAAAAAACGAAAAAATGACATAACTCAGCGAAAAATTTTTTTTTTCGAAATTTCCTTTTACGGGGTAATGTAGCATTAGGAAATGCACTATTTGAAATAATTGAACCGAATATCCGAGCGAAAAAAATGAGGTATGCTTTTCTGCATACCATCTTTTGAAAATAATTTCCTTTCTACTACAACCAATGAGTAAGTCCGTAGTATCCGAAGGAATTAAAAAGTTACCAGAGAGAATATAACGGAATTTCCTGAATAAATTTTGGGTGGACGACATTGAATGAATTGAGTTAGTGGAGCAGAGCCCACTTTAGACATAATTATTTTACAGAATGACATTTCCGCTCAAGAACTCATAAGTGAGCTGTCGGCACTCTCTGCACTGAAAATGAATAATAACTTTGATCTAGAAAACATAGAAAGTGAAAGCATTTATTTTTAACTTATCTCTCACTAGTCACAACTACTTACCCCTCGGGACTCTCTCATTCGTTGAAAAACGAAAGATGAAGAGGTTGGACAGGACGTGAGAGTCTATTTCAATATTTCAATATAAATTTATTTTTGTGTCATGAGCATCATTCTTTACAAAATGTTAATTTGAATAGACACGCCTGTTTACATTTAACACTAATTAATGTTATTAAATATTAGTGTTAAATGTCTTTGGTAGATGTTTGTGCCCATTGACAGTGTCATTTGTCAAAAGTGTCGTAAGTCGCAGATTTAGTATATTGATTTGTTAGTGTATGGGTCATTGATAATCATATATTTTAGATCTTTTTATTTTTTGCCATTCTTTGATTTTCTTTTTAAACTCTCCTAAGGTTCCTTCAATATTACCCTTATTGAACATAATACATTGAATTTTTTTCAAACCTACCATAAACAAAAAGTCAACGCCATGGCAATTTCGTTAAATTACTTTCCAACAGTGATGATCGGTCATAACTTAAACCTCTACATTCTGCTTCTACCTCACCAATTTCATCAATTTTTTGCTTATCTTTTGTTCTTTCCATAGAAATTTCATTTTGGAAATGGGAAGTTTTCAAATAATTCACTAGATTCCGTAGATTTTTTTTGTCAATTTAAATAAATTATTGCCGAATTTCACTGTAGTTCCTCCAGATTTGTTTATTTTAGAAAATAACAAATTTCAAAAATGGGAGGTTTGGAAAAAATTCACTGTATATTTGTTCTACAAGGTAGGGCAAAAGTAAGTACACATGGAGAAAGTGTAAACTGCAAAAGGCATGTATAAAAAATTAGGGGGTTGAAAACCCCGATCTCACTCCATGCTAACTCGCATCTAACTCACTTCTTCGATGTGTACTTACTTATGCCCTACCCTGTAGACTAATAGCACGTTACCTAAAACGCCTTTGATGAAAATTTACACCTTAAAAATTAGTATTACCAGCGAGTTAGTTAATTTTGAGTGATAGTTATGTTCTTTCTGTTGGAAATATTCATTCAATTCCTGAATGTCTTTGTTGTTGACTTTGAATATTTCACTTATCGTAAAGGTAAAACTAAGCTTTGTTATTAAAATTGGTATACCTAGAATTATAATAATTTTTTTGATTTCTAAATTTATTTTTTCTTCTAAAAGGATAGTAATAACTAGAGAGGCAGTTATTAATTGGTTGGAAGATTTATCTTTCCTTTCGCTTTATACAACGGTGTTACTACTGCTAATTTCCATTGCGGTGGGATGTATAGGAATCAAGAATTTTCTTAAATATAAGATTGAGTGGTAGACTTAATTGTCCAATCATTCTTTCAGGAATATAGGCGGTAGTTCAGTCTTTTCAATTACCCACTGATTTTGTTTGTAACACAGATGTTTTTATAAGATTTTCAGATCATGAAGAAAAATAAGTTGTATAATAGGTCTATAAGGTCTATGATAGATCTATAAGTCTAATATAAAATAGGTCTATAAGGTTGGTCAAGAAAGCCATTCACAATTTGATTCGAATTTTGTCCAATCATAGAGCAAATACAGTGGGTCTTTGATCCATCAAGTCTGAACTCACTTTAGTGAATAATTTTTTAATTATTTTTTAACTTTGACCAAAATTAGTCTGTAGGCGTTGGTCTCCTTTTATTTACTGCTCAATGTTTAGTCTTGGGACAGGACTCTACGAAAATATAGTATTTTTATTAACTCATCCTGTATTACCTGGTTTAGACTTTTATTCCATTTTTTTTCATTTCTTTTGGTTCTAAAGTTTTTGGTTCGATAACTTTAGAAACAGAATTAAAACTTCCTGGAAATGATCTCATTTTAGTTCCACTGCAAATTTATTTTTTGAAAATTGCTTTTTGAGTTCAACTTTCAAGAAATTAAAGATTAAAAGAAAGTGAAGGTTTCTTGACTCATCTAATAAAGTTTAATAATTGGACAACAAAAATATAATTGAAGTGAAGATAAAATAGAATGTCTCATAACTCACATTACAGTCTTGAGTCAGAGTCATCGACTAACTCAGTCGACTCTCTGACTCTCTTTGGATTTAGTGAGTCAGAGTCAGAGTTAAAGTTAAACTTTAAATTTTTCACTTCAGATTTTCGTTTCAATTGTTTTCAAGATTTTGATTAACGACAAAAATCATTTGAAACAAAATTACCTGCTCAACCTCAATTAAATTCAGGTAAATTTCATCTTCCTTTGACTCATTAGCAGAACCAAGATCCTCCAAATCGTGCAAAGCATCCTCAAATTATATTGCAAATAATATTTTACTAAATAATAGTAAATAACTAAATAACTTTACTAAATAATTTAATTACTAAAACTCAAGTAGAAGTTACTTCAAAACTAGGACTCATCCGATTCCTCTTCACTCTTTTGCACACTAGTACAGAAAGAGTTGAAATATTTTCAAGTGTGAATTGTATAGAGGTCTCACCCGTTGTAGCTTCACACTCATGCGCGCTTCAACATAAAAGTGTGCAATAAAGTCATCTGTGAAAGTGTGAAACTAAAAAGGTAGACCCCTACTGTTTATTGAGATTTTATTATTAACTTCGACAACTACAAAATATTTGACTACAACTTTTTGATTTACTGGTTTAGTAATTGTTAAGATGCCGATTTTGTTTTTGCAAAAGGAAGTTCGTCAAGTACATTTACTTCCTAGACATTCATTCTTTCATTTCGTAAACATTCCAAAGATAACAATATGAGTCGATGTTAATAAAAAGTGTAACTTTTTGCAAAGAAAATCACAATCGCTAATTTCACGAATTAATACGTGCTTTACTTTCATGAATCGGCCAACAGTTATGTCTGATGAAATTTAATGAGACAGAATGGAATGTTCTAGGCATGATACATAAGAAGTCGACTCAGAGTCAGAATTTAATCCCAATGAGTCAAGAGACAAATACTCTCCGAGTCGACCCTCTAACTCTTTGGTTTTAGTGAGTCAGAGTCAATTTCAAAAATATTGTGAGCCGACTTTAACTCATGAGTCGGCATCGGCACTTGAGTCAAGAGTCGACTCCTGAGTCAGAGTCATGCAATACTCTAGGAGGAAGTGAAAAATTTCAATTCCATGTGCAAAATCCTTAAATTGAAATGGAAGTTATAAAATTGCAGGAAAAAATAACTTCGTTTTATGCGATGGCTACATTGTTGCGATCAGAGATCGGAACAATTACAAATACTTTTAATTAATTACTTCAATTATCATTACATAATACATAATGGTAATCGTAATTCAATTACATTTCAGCGTCAGTAACAACAGTAATTTAAAACTCCAGTTGTAGTTTCGTTTAATTGAAATAATTTAACCTGCTTTCATGCGTAGTGACAACTACACTTTGCAAATTACATTTTTTATTACTAATTTTGCTTTCTCATTTATGACAACATAAATCTCAGGATTATTTCACAATTCAAAATGACCGTTTTCGGTATTTAAAACTTGTAAGATTCAGTTTGAGAGGAAGTTGTTATTCTTTGTATTCTTTAAATTTTCATGAGAAGGGACTATGTATATAAGAAAGAATTATGTATACTATGTTAGCAAATTAAAAAATTTTAGCACCAAACATCCAGTGTACTTTTCCTAAAACCCCTTGTAGAACAAGGCAACTAAATAATGTAAGAATTTTAAGTGCAAAAATTAATTTTATCGGCAATACAACAGAAACAGATTCATTTATTTATACAATAATTGAGTCAGTCCGGAATTGCTTAAAATATTTATTAAAAAAAAATATAATAAACGACTTTTTTTTCAAAACTTTAACAACTTGAATTATAGTTTAATTTTTATTAAGACACAATCAAGTACTATCATCACTATCAAGGACGCCGTTTCTATGCATTTGCATAATCGCAGCGAAGCAACACTAATTGGTAATACTTAGGATCTTCACGAATTATGAAAAATGGAGCCGATTAACGCAATTTTAATTCACATAATAACGCATAATATCAACGGAAACGCATAATTTATTTTGCGTCTCACTTTTACAGTTTTTACCACATTTTATAGCATCGTGAGTGCTAATTGTTGTTCGAATACCAACAAATAGACTATTTATATTTATCGAAAACATTTTACAAATTTTATTTCGAAAATTTTGCTAAATTTAGCAATACCTGGGTGTATTTTTTTTTCGGAAAATCTAAATTCTTAAAATTCATGACTCTAATTCTAATATTCTATATAGGAACGTCCGTCTTGCTCATTTATACAGACTTAAATCTTTATAAAGGTTTTCATGCTCATTAGAAAGCCAATATAAGCTTATAAATCACGGCGCATAATATCGCATAATTTTTTTGTTAATGCCGCATAATTTTTTTAATTTTCACGCATAAAAGAGGCGTCCTTGATCATTATTAGAACATAATGGAAGGTACTTTTCGCCCGTGCGGTTTTGCTGGAGAAAGTAATTGTTTTATAATTATGTCCAGCGTTATGTCGTTAAGTAAATTTTTCTCGGGGCAAATGATGTTATTTTATGAAAAAAACTTGCAAACGTAGTGAAACACGTGTAAAAAATTAGGTCTTTAGGATCAAAGAGTCAAAAGTTAATGATTTATTGAAAATCAACTGTTTTCGAACATAATTCTGAGACAATAAAGGATAAGCGTCTCAGAATTACAATTCCGATTCGCAATTTTCCGGCGTAGCACAGTGGGAAATATGGCTGGTAAAAGTAAAATTAAATGAAAGTAATATCTTAAGAATCTCGATACAGTAGATTATCAATACACACTACAGTCCAACCAGTGTTTTTGGGACGACTGGAAGTTACTTTTGACCCATGCTATTTGCTGGAGAAAGGGGTGCTTCAAAAATTATTGTCAGTAAGACTCCTTAAAGCAAATTTTTTTAGATGATACTGTTTACATGTTTCAGAAAGATTATGCGAAAGTAGAGGGGAGAATGTTTTTAATCAAGTCTCTGTAACGTCTAGAAAAAAAGTTACGATTTTTTGAAAATTGTAATTTCGGAACATTCTTTTGGGACAATGTACATGAGAAGTTAGGTGTCCCAAACGAATGTTCCGAAATTACAATTACAATTTCAAAAGTAACTTCCAGTCGTCCCAAAAGCACTGGTTGGATTGTAAAGGTATTATGTTGTAGAATCTTAGCTCATTCCGATTCTTTGTGTTGGTTTGGAAAGAACGTGAAAATTAATTAATACATAGGGGAGTATATCGCGAAACATAAACTCAAAACTCCATTGGACTCCACCACAGATTCACATAAACTATATTGATTTCTATAGTCCTATTCAGGGTGATAATATACTGCTGCCACCATCTGCCTCTTTTCATTACAGTACTGGCAATACCCTATCAAAAGTCCAAAGTTATACGTGAATTTGTACAACTGGTATCATATGCCATCAATTGTCCATAAGGTCTTAAGCTTAGTTTAGCGTCGTTCAAGGACGCCAAAAAGCAGGAAAAGCATATTCGCAATGGCACAACCTTCTTGGCTGAAAGGTGTGACACACATGATTCGTGAAAAATGGCATCCATTAATGTAACAAAAAAAAGCAGGAAAAGCATATTTTTCCGGTGAAATCAGAATTCTTTCTGAAAAGCATATTTTCTTGGAATTTGCTGCTTTTGCTTTAATAAATTTCTACATATTCATTTATGAACAGATGTTTGTTGATTTATTAAACTTGGAACACGTTAAAAATCCTAATTACATCATTTCCAACTAATTTCCTTAAAGTTCCATAACTCAATCGAATTTAATCTAACTTTTACCAGCCATATTTTCCAATGCGTAGTAAAGCTATGAATTCAAATTTCCAAAAAGAATTTATCCAATTCAGCCTTTTTCAGAGTAAATATCCGAATACTTAACCAGCATACTTTACAAATGAATTCTTTATAATATACATATGTATCTTGAGTACGAGTTTAATTGAAATTTCAAAATGTTTTAATATTGTGAGAGCTGAAGTTTTGATCGCCGACATTTAGTAAATAAAATTTATTGAATTAATCAGATTATAAATACTCGTAAATCAATCTTCATTGTAATTGAAAAATATGTAATTGAACATTACTCAATTACAATTAATTGTAATCGATTTTATCAGACAAGTAATTTTAATTGTAATTTACTTCGATTTATAAGTCTAATGTATAATGTGCAAAGCAGGTTTGACTACAAAAAAAAATGTAATCAGATTACTGATTACATGATTACAGTCAAAATTGAGTAATCGATTATTAACCATGATTATGATTACATTTTGGACTAATCATAATCATAGATTAGTAATCTGTAATCAGTAATCATAATCTAAGGCAAATATGATAACAATTTTTGATTACTTTGGAATTTTATTTTATACATAAAATCAAATTCTAATATTGAAGTTTTTCAAATATGTTGGTTTCAAAAACTAATATTGCAATTTCCAATTATAAAACAAAGTGCTAAAGTTACTAACAATCCGTCGTTGTACTTATTGTTTTAACTACATCATGCCACTTCTTGCACAAGAATTGAATTGATGAGATTTTTGGGTAGACGCGATAGTATGTTCATTATTTATATGAGTGTCTGTATAAAAAGTTCATGATCCATAGTCATCTTTCCCAAGATACTTCCATCCGAATATAGTTGGAGTTTGAATTATCATGTTAATGCTAATGTAAAAGCTAATGTACTGGTGCCAATACCAAAGTTATATCTTAGAAACTACTATTTTGAGAGAAAACTTGGTTCCGCTAAAATTGTGCTCACTCAATTATTTTGACCAAAAATTTCAATAAATCTTACACAAGAAGTTTCATGATGTGAATGGAGTACAAAAGGAAATATAGTTACCAAAATGTTTCATCTTCCAGCGACTACCACTTATGCTAACTTTGCCCTAACCTTATTTTCAACTACCGAAAGAACTTGAAAATACTTGCCATCTAATATTTCAAACAATTTTCAAAATTCTACACTAACACTGTCAGCAGGTGCAGCATACGAAACAATTTGTATTTCAAGTGGGANTACACAAGAAGTTTCATGATGTGAATGGAGTACAAAAGAAAATATAGTTACCAAAATATTTCATCTTCCAGCGACTACCACTTATGCTAACTTTGCCCTAACCTTATTTTCAACTACCGAAAGAACTTGAAAATACTTGCCATCTAATATTTTAAACAATTTTCAAAATTCTACACTAACACTGTCAGCAGGTGCAGCATACGAAACAATTTGTATTTCAAGTGGGATCAATAACTTAAAAAAAAATGGTTCGTATTTAAAAAGTATCACGTTACTCTACTCCTCTGCTCTAAACACAAAAGTCAAGAGAAGAAGAAATCAAGGACAAAAAAGTTTTATGTTAGTATAAAATGATTTGGAATGACTTGTTTCAGCAAGAATGAAAAGGGTAAGAAATTTCTATATAACGTGATTGTTTTCGATTGTTCACCATAACAATAATGTGTAATCATGTAATCATATAAAATAATTTACTGTTTTGAATACTTGATTATGATTACAAGCCCATAAATCCGTAATCAAACCCAGTTGATTGTAATTACAGGGGTTTGATTATAGATTACAGATTAGTAATCTGTAACCATAATATGTGTAATCATTAGTCAAGTAATCATGTAATCAAACCTGCTCTGGTAATGTGTAATTGAATCACAATTTTCATGTAATTGTCCGACCTGTGATTGTGACAACTTCACCACACAGCTCTTAGTGACCTCAACTCAATTATCTAATACAGTGTNTCTGATTGTGACAACTTCACCACACAGCTCTTAGTAACCTCAACTCAATTATCTAATACAGTGTGACTACAAATAGTAAAAGTTAAGGAACGAGACTTTTTGCCCCATAACATTTGCTGAGGAAAGCGCCTTTGTAATTGGTGGTAAACNATTTACTGTTTTGAATACTTGATTATGATTACAAGCCCATAAATCCGTAATCAAACCCAGTTGATTGTAATTACTTAAAGGGGTTTGATTATAGATTACAGATTAGTAATCAGTAACCATAATATGTGTAATCATTAGTCAAGTAATCATGTAATCAAACCTGCTCTGGTAATGTGTAATTGAATCACAATTTTCATGTAATTGTCCGACCTCTGATTGTGACAACTTCACCACACAGCTCTTAGTAACCTCAACTCAATTATCTAATACAGTGTGACTACAAATAGTAAAAGTTAAGGAACGAGACTTTTTGCCCCATAACATTTGCTGAGGAAAGCGCCTTTGTAATTGGTGGTAAACATTATTTTGACCGAAATTTTTTTGGTAAAAGTATTAGCAGTTTCAGGAAACCCATTCAAAAGTAGTGGAATAAAAGTAATAAATCGAGGCTCTACGATCACTGAAACAAAAGTTATAATTTTTTTTTAGTTCAAATTCATGGATATTATTTTGAGACGATTTATTAAGATATGATCGTTTCAAAAGAACATCTAAAAATTTCAATTTTCAAAAACCCATAACTTCTAACTACATTGATAGTAGAGACTTGATTTTTTCAACTGCGTATCTAACTTTTCAAAGGTATTTTTGACATTATAGTATTTCTCCTAAAAAATTAAATCTAACAACGTTTCTATCTAATCTGCTTTCTCAAACAAAAGTGCATGGGCCAAAACTCTCCAAAACGTCTTTAAGATTTGTAAATTGACTGTATTTATGGTGTGACGTTCGCCATCCTAGGATGAGGATCAAAAGTCATAAAACTGTTTGACATTGAAAATTTTCTACAAATTTCCCTAGAAACTCCCCAGTGTGTGTTAATCTGAGAAGAAATTGACATTTGAGCTCAATTATTGTGGCTTGATTAGGTTATCACAAGTCAAGAATTTAATTTTGATTTTTTTGTTTCATATGGGGTGTCATTTTAAAGATAATTTTAAAAACAATGGTGTGAAAATAGCTAGCTTGGTTTGAACTAGTTGAGCTAGTTTAACCTTCGTAAAACAAATTAGTCATTCACTCTGACTGATGAGTAAAATTGAGTGATTTGAGACATTAGCTAGCAGTTAGCATTATCACCTTACTAATTTCTTCAAGAATTTGAAAGTTATTAATACCTAATTAAAAAAAAATTTTTTTTTAATTTTTACGCACTTTCAAAATTTTCTGGACTTCAGATGTTAATATTTACAGAAAGCAATAGAAACAAATTGTAAAAAAAATTTTTCAGTCCTGCGCCACTGGATCCATATTATTTTTGTGAACTTAAAAGTTGGAACCATACAATAGTTTTTAAACAGTAATTAGAGTCCCAATTTATATGATTTTTGTTTAAGGCAACAAAATCTTTACCAAAAAGAACACAATTTCGACTTCATTCACATTCAACATAATTTTTTTTACATAACTTACTTCTGCAAAAATGATGGTATTGAGAACAATGAGAACAACAATAGGAACTAGAGTATTAACGACAAAATTAGTCCATTGAACGTAGTAAAATATGTAGTTAAGGTTATAACGAAGTTCGGTCATTTCATTTCGCGGGTAAGTTGAATTATTCACTGTTTCCCGCTCCACTGTTACAAACTCACCCCATCTAGTGAATAATAATAAANGCGGGTAAGTTGAATTATTCACTGTTTCCCGCTCCACTGTTACAAACTCACCCCATCTAGTGAATAATAATAAAAAGTAAAATTAATTTAAAAAAATATACTTTAATTATAAAAAATTTACTACATTTTTCGGTACATCCTTTCTCCACTTTTTTTCAAAATTGACTACTTGTCTAAAGTGGAAAAAATCAAAAAGTTTAGGAAATTAAAATCAGCATACAAGCAGTTAAAATCACAATCTAAATAATGAAATATTTAACTCTCCTTATTTTATTCTTTCTTGAGGCTTTACATGCTTATTTTCTATCAGCATTGACGCATAGAATTATTTTTTTGTCTTGGATTTATTTACATCATTTAAGAAAAAAAAGAGGTAAAATTATAAACCAAAAAATTACAACTACAGTAAGCCTCGCTTAAGGCGAATTCGTTAAGACGAACTTTGGTTACCACGAATGCCTTTTTGCGATTCCGGTACATATTTTACGTGTGTTTTATCTCTGTTATGCCGAAACTCGGCTAACATGAACAAAATATTCTGGTCCATTTGTGTTCGGCTTATCGAAGTTTACTGTACATGTGTTTTTCAAGTAAAAATTTTTGTGTTAAAACCAAAAGTCAGCATAGTACAGGGTGTTCCAAAAAAAATATAAACTTGAGAATGTATCTTTCTCTCAAATTTAGTGGGGTGACTCAATCAACTCATAACAGTTAGGAGTAGAGGGCGTGTATGAGCTTATGAGTATGAATTTTGTTACTTTACAAATTTCAAACTCCTCTTTACGGTAACTCGAATGATCCTCACGACAGAATTTATGGAAATCCTGTAGTGGAAGCTTAGCGCCGTTAACGCGAATTCACCCACTACTGTCCCGTGACGCTCGTGTTGTCACACTCTGCACTGCACTGTCGCCGAACGCGTCTCTTCTCTCGAACCCACATTTCAAAAGCTTATTCTGCTTCATTATCAAGGTAGGAATTCGAAAAGCGCATTTTCCAGATAACTTTATGGCATGAAAAATATTTCATCCGATATCGTCTATGCGCGAACACTACAGCATTTCCAAAAATTCTGTCGTGAGGATCATCCGAGTTACCGTGAAGAGAAGTTTGAAGTCAACATTACCGGGTGGAAAAGGTTAAAAATCAATACTTTTCAAATGTTATTGAAAGTGTATGGGGTTAGTTGAGACAGTTGCAGGTGTTTGAGAATAAAATAGTGCGCGCGAAGCAGTGAATTATCCAACGGCAGAATGACGTTTGTTCGCTTATGCCAATGAGTTTTTATTGGTTTTTCAGATGGTATTCAGAGTGAATGGGGTTAGTTGAGATATTTATAAGAGTAAGAAATTGAAATTGTTGTGGAGAAAGGGCCTAAGTTGCCATTTATTTTTCTATTTTAAGTCCATCCTCATATTGCATTAACTCACCATAGCAATTTTTGGTGAAAGTCAAAGAAAGTCAGTTTTTTGTTTGTTTGTTGGAACACCATGTACTTCATTTTGTTATAATATTTGAAAATTGTCATTCAAAATACATTTCTAATTGCTCACCGTGGGAGATTGTAAACTATGGAGAAAAGAAGGACACCAAAAGTATAGAGTTTAGCTCTGGACCATGTACAAATTGATCTGGCATAGAGTGGATGACAAACAGCGATGAATCGCTCCACAGTCACCAAGATTACAGAGTACACAGAACCTGTTCTAGCTTAATAAAAAACAATAAAGAAGACACTTATAAATGATTTATCTAATTCATGTCTTCTATATTTCCTTTAGCCTTAAATTATATACAATGATTAAAATTTATTATATTAAAAACACAGATAAACTCGCCATATTGCGGTATGTTATTCAAATCGCCTCAGGACATCTGACAATATTTCTAGACAAAGTAAAATTTCAAGTACTTTTCTATTAAATTTTTTTTATGTCCAGAGCATAAATGCTAATCAAGTCAATCAAGATTTCATTAGTACAGGAATTAATTTTATCTTATTTATTATTTTTACTAATAAAATACCGCATTTATTACATTTAGAGCTGCGCGCGCCTATTCAAAGTTGATTTTACAACAGCACTCTTTATTTCAGCTGTATGATATTCTACAACCAATAATAAGATACAGTGGTTTTTTTTTCAAAAAGTGAGTAAATTTTAGTTCCTCATGGAGAGCTATTTTTTCAGTTTTGTTTATAAAAATAAATATATAAAATAAAATAAATAAATACTTTATATAATCATTTCGCGCTTTATTAACCCTAAGACATCTAACCTGGTAAAAAAATTTTGGGATTTTTTAAATTAATTTTTATTTTAAAATAATACCTGTGTGTCCAGAAGCATAGAGTGTTGGAGTAGTATACGCCATTAGAGCTGAGTACCTAAGTAAAATGCCAAAGTATCCTGAAATTGCAGGTATAGAAAAAATGATGAGTGTATTGAAAATGAGCACTGTATCACAAATTGTGAGTCCAAGGAGAATACAATTAAGTGAAGTTTTCATTTTTGGACCAGAGAGAACTTTAAAACTACAGACATTGCCAAAAATTCCAGCAATACAGACAATTGAAGTGAGAAATCCAATAACAATAAAATGAAACAGTGTCACACTCTTGGCATGCTGAGATTGAAAATTATGTATGGATGAATTCGACCAATCAGCTTCCTCATTCTCTACTCTCCCGTTAGATTCAACTACTTTATCCTCCATTGTCTATTGCGTTAACCTCTGGTCAACTGGTGTTAAAACTAAAATAATTACAAAAAATATTCATTTACTGCCATTTTACCTTTGGTTAACAACATGTTTCATATGAAATAAAATTTACTGTTGTAAAATAAAAAGTACAAAAGTAGTACAAATACAAAAAAAAATTGATTGCTCACCCTGTACTTAGTTACGAAATTAAGTTTCCCCGTTTAGATAATGTACAATGTAGATTTTACATAGTGTATATTAGTTGTTCATTCACTTGTATATTGAATAGTACAAAGTAGATATTGCAAATAACTGTAAATAATTAGTAAATTGGGTAGAAAAACTATTGAAGTTAATAATAATTAAATTTAAGTTTAATTGTTGTAGAAGATGATTGTTATTATTGGAGATGAATTCGACATGACGAAAAGGGGCAGTTGGAGATCTTGTTTCGATAGCGTCAAATTCTCAACTACCAGAATTCCAGAATTTCATCAGCATTTTATTTCAACAGTCTATGGCTTGTTGCAAGAACAAAAAGACGAACTGCGCACCATAATTTCATAATTTTAAGTAAACTAGTTTGATGCTGATTTCGAAAATAGAAATTTTTTTTACAAAAAAAATTTTTAAATTTGAAATTTCATTTTTTCAAAAAATAGCAATCAATTGAAAATCTAATGGTAAAACTCCCATTATGTTGCTGAGTAAGGAAGATATTGTAAATTAAAAAACAAAATATGGGTTTTTAATAAATTGTTTAAAATTACCCTAATGTATCGAGCACGATGGGGTTACTATGTTTCATGTTCACTACTGATGCTAAATGAGCTTATATTTGTAATCAGATGCATGTGTTGTAATCCTTACACGTTACCGCAAAATCCTGATTGAAAATACATTTTTCTATACAGATGCAGTAAAAATTTTCTCCATTTAGTTCATTTCTCAAATTTTGAAAATTATTACAGTAAAGTTCGGTTATAGTGACTCCGTAGGGACCGGCAGGATTGGTTCAGTATAGCCGGAGTTAATTATATCTGTATACTGAACGGACCCTACATTTCAATAATTGTTCATTATATCCAAATATTTTACTATAAATTCAGCTACTTCGATGTAGAGAAGTACTAGGTGATGAAAATTTGTTTAAGACTGAATACGGTTATGTTCTCATGATAATGCTCCCCACCAGATCGAGTACTTCTAAGCAACAACGAAAATGTTTCGTTGTGGACAAATGGCAAATGAGTGGATTTGACTTTTAAGGCTAATGTATACTCCAGAATTTCATCTTCATTCAATCTTCATTTACTTCTCATCTTCATCTTGCTAGTCATTTTTGCAATATATACTCGCTTTTCATTCAACTCTCATTTCATCCTACCTTCAATAAAGGGAGGAGCGAGGTGAGTTTTCATCTAGAGCAAAAGTTGGATTGAATCCAACTTTTGCTCTAGATGAAGATGAGAGTATAATGTTAAGAGATGGTCTCACTCTCCCCAAACCAACAAAATACGACTAAGACCCAAATTCATTTTAGTTTAGCTCCACCCATTAACTTTGTTTTTCCTTGTATTTGAAATTGGGCTCCACCCATTACCTTTGCTTTTTCTTGTATTTTAAATTGGAGTATACATTAAATTCAAAGTGAAAATTAAGATGAAAATGGATGTGAGATGGAGATTGAATGAAGATGACAAGCAGAGGATTGGAGTATACATTAACCTTTAACCTGCAGTGTGTTAATTAAAACTCACTCTGAGGTTCCACCAAAGTCGTGTGCATAGATGGGCATTGAAGAATAAGGAAGGATTCATTGCGGATTCAGACATATTTCATGCGTGTTCACTATAACCGGACAAAATGACTCTCGGGACCGGTAGGATTGGTTCACTAAGGCCGGAAGTTCAGTATAGCCGATTTCATCATAGCCGGACTACTAAACACATAATCTCCCATTTGCTTGGCAGGGACCGGACAGTGTGGTTTGCTATAGCCGGAATTCTATTATACTCGGAGTCACTTTAGCCGAACTTCACTGTAATTGCAAAACAGATTCCTTTTTTTGAAAAAGTGCTAACAGTTTCAAATAAAGCATTCAAAAGTAAGGATACGTAGAAAATATAATGTTTAAACAATCACTGGCATAAAAATTATAATTTTTCGAAAATTAAATTTTATTGCTATTCTTTTGAGATGAATACGAGAAATGCAGCATCAAAACAATATACACTGGAGTTCAGAATTTACTACGCATGGTGAAAGTTTTCTAACCATAAACACACATTTTTATAAAAAAATTTAGAGTTGTGCACCGAATGACAGATGAATTTATAAAGAAAACTTACCTAACCCAAACTTTATTTTACATCAAATTTCGAAGTTTAACATGAATTTAATTATTAAATTTCTGATGCATGAGGAAGAAACCGATATTTGTGCATTCCTTAATAAACCCTACAACAAAAAGAATCACCCATAGTGGGGGCGAAACTTTTTTCAGTTTTTTTTTTCGAAAAAAAAAATTTTTTTTTTTTGGTTTTTTTTTTTAAACAGAAATCCGTTTCAGGACATTCTGAAGCGATTCTGAAAATTTTTTGAAAAAAAAATTACAAAATTTGAAAATTTTTCAAGTCCAAAATTTTGATTTTGGGTTTCACTATAATCCAAAACAATTCTATTACAAAAGTTGTTCAGAATGAAAATCTGAAGAACTTTTCCAAATAACAATTTTCACTGTGGTAACCCATTCAGGTCAAAAGTCAGGTCAAAGGTCAGGTCAATTTACATTGCACTTATGGGTGGGGGTAAGGTAATATTTTCAAAGTGTTTTTGAAAAATTTTCAAAAAAAAAAAAAAAAAAGTATTGCCCCCACTATGGGTGATTAAATTTTCATTAAACAGAAATTTTATAACAAAAAAAAAGGCTCGAACTTGGTTTAGTATTTTCTTTATACACCTATTTTTTTTATTAAGAATTAAATTGATGTAAAACTACGAGAATCAAATAAGTTTTCTGTTAGGTTAGTTTTCTTTACAAATACTTCTGCCATTCGGTGCACAACTCTAATTTTTTTTATAAAAATGTGTGTTTATGGTTAGAAAACTTTCACCATGCGTAGTAAATTCTGAACTCCAGTGTAGATATATCCTTATATAGATATATAAGGAGTATAAATTACAGTAGTCGACGGTTAAAAGTCCATCCGTTATAATANGATATATCCTTATATAGATATATAAGGAGTATAAATTACAGTAGTCGACGGTTAAAAGTCCATCCGTTATAATATATCGATATCGTTGGTCATGATATCCAATTTTTTATAGTTTGGTTTGATCTTAGACATTCAGCTTGGGTGAATAATTCCTCATAANTTGGTCATGATATCCAATTTTTTATAGTTTGGTTTGATCTTAGACATTCAGCTTGGGTGAATAATTCCTCATAAGACCATCGGATATAGGACCACAACTAGTGTTGAAAATGACTCTAACTCCGAAGTCGGAGTCGACTCTCGACTCCGACTCCGGAGTTGACTCACAAATTTTTGGGAGTCGGAGTGGGGAGCGACTCCGGAGTCACTCATGTTCATTTGGGAGTCGGAGTCGACTCTTCAGCGCCGCGAAGTCGACTCCTCGTGTGAAAAAGGGATGAGAAGAAGAATAGTTGAGACTGCGCAGAAAAACACTACTCTCTCTACTTCAGTTGGTTACGCATCCTGTTTGTGCTTCGGTTTCAACCAAAGCTCGGCGTTTGGGTTTGGGCTCTCCTCGAGCTTTTTTAAACAGCTCCAATGACTCTGCTCGGGCTCTTTAAAAAATTCTTTGGGTTCTGGTCGGGCTCTGGCTCTTTTGAAAATTTTCCATGGGCTTTGCACGGGCGCTTTTGAAATTATTTTTGGGAACCGTTCGGGCTCTTTTCAAATATGTAAACGTATTCCGAGCATGTAGAATGCACACTACGTATATAAAATGCTCACCGCACAAATACAATTCGCACTGTCCATATACAATGCGAACTGCGCTTGTCTACTGCAGATTGCAATTCTTATACAAACTTCTACTGCGTATGTACAATGCGTACTCGACATGTAAATATAAACTGCATTTGAGTATTTTCTTACGGTCTCTGCTCTTTTAAAAATTCTCGTTTGGGCCCTTCTCAGGGTTTTTTAAATTTTGTCTTGGGAGCTGAGCGAGCTCGGGTTGCTGTCAAATATTTTTCCATGGGGTTTGCTCTGGCTCGGGCACTTTTTCGAAATTCATGCTTTAAGTCCAACTAAGGGTGCTCCCACTACTCATCACCACTACATCCCAGTGGTGTTCTGTTATTCGCAAAAGACCCCGAGTGAGCAAGAGCCGGGAGTCCAAACCTCCGCGCTTTATTATTTTTTTTTNTTCTGTTATTCGCAAAAGACCCCGAGTGAGCAAGAGCCGGGAGTCCAAACCTCCGCGCTTTATTATTTTTTTTTGTAGTTTTGTATAGAATCGAAATTAAAAGTAAACTACAACTCAAATTGTTTGACTCCGGAGTCGACTCTCGAATTTTTGGGAGTCAGAGTCAGCGACTCCGGAGTCAACTCTCAACTTGTTTGGAGTCGGATTCGCTGACTCTGACTCCGTGCCAAGTGGGAGTCATAACCAACACTAACCACAACGCATATAAGACCCTGCTTTTGGCCTTGGTAATTGTTATCTCCAGCTCGTTATTAGACCCAATTTTCTCCTTATAACACCAAATTCTTTATTTAACGAGTTGGGTTGTGATTTACTGGTAGGAAAGCCTCTTGCCGACTTTGTTTTTAGTACCACTGATGGACTGTTTTTTGTCAAAAATTTATGCATTGTAAGCAAACTAAAAAACACATTATGATGTGGGATTTTTCCACAAAGCCACTTCTCAAAATTTGATTACGTTCAATGAAAGATGGCTACCTCCATATGCTTTTTATAAGACTCAATGGGTATTATATCCGTTATAAGATCACCACGCTTATAAGACGAAAATTTGCCGTTGAAAAAAAGTTGTCTTTATATTCGTCGAATACTGTATCTCATACTTTTTCCAGATAATTCTGAAAATCTAAGGATAGATTGAGCTGAGTTTTATGCAACATAAGTGTAATCGAATTAAACCGATGCGGTGGAATAACACCAACTACATAGACAATAAGTAAGATGAATATATAAATTCCCTTTACTTGGAGGGTTGGTCAATGAGAAAATCACACTGTTGGTTGGTGCAAAAAATATCATTTTTGTACTGACGTAATAGAATGGATGCTCCACAATTAGAATTGAGAGTGTGGGAGTGAAATTGTTTCCCCGCAGAGTCGTTCCGACAGGATTAAATTTTTGATTAAAAATATGAAAAACAATTTATTTAATAAATGATATTGAAATAAAGGCAGAACATTATTTCAGCTACTTTGTCAATTAGATTATTAATTGAACGAAATCCGTGATCAGAATTAATTTTAGAAAAAATGTTCTTTTCAATTATTTTGGAATGAGAAAAATTCACTTGTGTAAATCAGCATGGGGAATGGTGTAAACTTCTCTACTAGGAAGAGGTTTTTACACATGTGGCAGTTGTTAAGTCAAGATATTTATTTGTATGTGTAGATTAAAGCACACTGATTAATCTGGTAGTGAAATCTTGATTGAACAACGGCTGCCACATGTGGAAAAAGCATTTTGAAAATTGACAATTACCAATTTGCTAAACCACCAACCACGGCCATAACTCCTCCCACTGTAATTTAATTTTTCCGTGGTATTTATTACCATGGGGGATATGTTGAACCTATACAACCATAATTTCCTAATATACTAATTCAATCATGTGAAGAAATTATATTAATTGATTTACTAAAATCATTGATATAATCAAATCAAATTTCGCAAATGCAAACAATTTTTAATCCAAAGCTAAATTATTCAAATTCCAAAAATGATTTCTGAATAGAATATAGCAAAAAAAAATCAAGCAAGGTATGACGAATTGGCAAAAATATAAAATTGGTCCATGTATAGATCGTTTAAAATTATGAGTTTTTATTTATAAAAAATGGGCTGCAGAAATTTACGAGATGGCTGCGAGTACTCACGGGAGGGCTGCGGGAACCCACGGGAAGGCTGCGGGAACCCACGGGAGGGCTGCGAGAATCCACGGGAGGGCTGCGGGAACAAATTGGAAAGCTGCGAGAATCCACAGGAGGGGGGCTGCGGCAACCCACAGGAAAACTGTGGCAACCCACGGGAGGGCTGCGGGAACCCACGTTAGAGGTGCGGGAACTCAGGCGAGAGCTGCGGAAACCCACGAGAAGGCTGCGGCCACCGAAGGTAGGGCTGCAGAAACCCACGGGAAGGCTGCGGCAACCCACGGGAGGGCTGCGG
>NIPM01000339.1:0-192759 GCA_002738285.1 Holacanthella duospinosa | reverse complement strand
GGGGGGGGGGGGGCTACGGTAACCTATGGGATGGCTGCGAGAACTCATAGGAGGGTTGCGGAAACCCACGAGAGAGCTGCGGGAACCCATGGGAGGGCTGCGGCGAACCCACGGAAGGGGAGGGGGAAGTCCCATTTGAACCATTTCGATTTTCTGCAACGTCGCACATGATAAGTTGTTCTGCCGATCACTCAAGAAATTATAGCGTTGAAAATGGTAACAGCTTATGGGTGTTCACTTTAATTCAGCGTCCAAGCCAACACAATGGCATCTAGAAAGGTTTGATTTGCAATATTAGGTCAGACAACCAATTTTTAACAAACTCATTAAATGCCAGAAATTACCACCGATGATAAGAGAGGTTCATGACGATTCGGGTGAAACTTTATACATGATGTACACGTCTTCACTAGCCTCTCTATGTCCACAGAAATCCCGGGCCACCAAACAGAGTCACGAGCCCTAGCTCTGCACTTTGTTATACCTTGATGACCTTCATGAATCCGTCTTAGCATTTCGGGTTGTAGAGGCGAAGGAATGACCAGTCTAAATCCTATGAGAATTAGTTCATCGAGCTCCGTCAATTCCTCTCGCACGTAGAAATACTTCCGTTCTGCTGGGTGAATATTTTTCTGTTCTGGCCAGCCTTCAAGAATGAATTTTTTGATTCGTTGAAGGAGAGGGTCTGCACGTTGTGCTTCTTTGATCTTTTGAATTTTGTCACCTGGCGCAGGAAGTAACAGCTGAACAAAGTTCACAAAGGCCTCCTCGTCTACTGCCATTTCTTCATCATTCGGTTTCTCGGTCACAGGACATCCCGAGAGAGCATCAGCTAAAATCAATTCCTTTCCTGGAACATAAACCATATTAAATCCCAATCTCATCATTCTCATACAGAAACGTTGGAGTCTAGGAGACAGTTCCTCTAATCTTTGTCATGAAAACTGGGACCAATGGTTTATGATCTGTTTCAATGACGAATTCTAGTCCTGTGATGAACTCTTGAAATTTTTCACAAGCCCACGTGAACGCTATTGCTTCTTTTTCAAGCTGAGTATATCTCCGTTCAGTTTTGGTCATTGTTCGTGAAGAATATGACACTACTCTTCTATTCCCATTTTCGTCGAGTTGAATGAGCGACGCACCCAAACCATATGAGTTTGGGTCTGCAGAAATAATAGTTTTCCTGTTCGGATTATACATTGTCAGTATTGGCTCCGACGTAAGAATTTTCTTGACCTCTCGGAAAGATTTGTCTTGATTCGGATCCTATATATATTCATTGTCCAGTCTTGTGAGCTGATAGAGCGGTTGACACACTTGTGCGACATTTGGAATGAATTTTCCAACGTATGTCACCATGCCAAGGAATCTTCGCATTTCTTTCACATACTTAGAGGGTGTCATTCGGTCGATTGCTTCGATCCTAGTTGGATCCGGTCGAATACCTTCATTATCGACTATGTGTCCCAGGTAACGAATCCTCTTCGCTCCAAACTCACATTGTGCCTTATTGAGAGTAAGTCCTGCTGTTTTAAGTCTTCTCAATACTTAGCGCAAGGTTCTGTCGTGTTCTTCGATTGTATCTGCAAACACTAAGATATCGTCAGTTAGTACTGTCACTCCATGCAAGTTATCAAACAACTGACACATTCGTCTTTGGTAGTGTTCAAGAGCGGGGGTGATACCAAAGGGTAAACGGTTAAAGTAAAACCTTCCGAAGGGTGTAATAAATGTTGTCCACTTTCTATATACCTCTGCCAAAGGTACCTGCCAAAAACCTAAGGTACAATCCAATTTAGATAAATACTTTGCACCCGACAGACTCCCAAGACACGTATCAAGGGTCGGCATAATCGGCCTTTCCCTTCTCACACTCCGATTGAGCTGAGTGAGATCTACGCAGAATCTAATGTCATTGCCTTTTGGCGCATTCAACAACGAAGCACACCATTCTGTGGGCTCGTCCACTGGAATGATTACTCCCAGTTTAACCATGACCTCGAGTTTCTTCTTCAATTTATCTGTCAAGGGTAGAGGAACCCGTCTAGGCGTATAGATTGCATACGGCTTTGCATTATCTACTAATTTGATTTCATACGGAGTCTCCCATTTACCCAGTCCTTTGAATATATTAGGGAATTCTCTCTCCGGCATGACCTTGGTATGAGCAGTCGTAACTTCGTCTAGACGTTTCACTAAATTGAAGTCTTCGCACTCGCTCAGTCCCAGTAACGGCTTCTCGAGGTCTCTAACCACGTAGATAGTAGTTTCGATACTATTCATCCCATGGAGAAGATTAGCCTTCAATTTGCCTACCGTTGACAACTGTGTTCTATTCGGCCCGAACAATTTCTTCATTGCAGGAAGTGACGTTGGAATCTTCTTCTTCAACGCTCGAATGCAGGTGAGGTACGGAATGACCGTGACGTCAGCACCTAGGTCCAATTTGAATAGAACTGGAATACCCTTAACTATTACTTCCTCAGTCATTTTTCTCATCTGTGTTGATTTGACTGAATTGTCTCTATCCAGATTCCGCCTAACTCTTCTACAACTGTCCTGTCTACTTTAGTTGAGGTTGACGATCTACAGACCTTGGAAAAATGACCTTTTTTCATACATTTATGGCATTCTTTATCTCTGGCTGGGCAATCTTTCTTTTCATGAAATTTTCTTCCACAATTACCACATAAGTTACCATTCGACCTTGGTTTTGTGTTACCGTCGTCTCTTCGTCCACCTTTCCCATGTTGAGAAGTTAATGAGCCTGTCGTCTCACTTTTGTTTCTCGTCTGAAATTTTTGAGACTGACCGCTGACTTTTCGACCTTGAACCACACGTCGTACAGAAGAATTTTGACCAGTTTCGAACTCTTTCTGTTGAGTCTTAACTGCCTCATGAGTCCTCGCTGTAGTGACTGCTTGTTGAACGGTCAAATTAGGTTCCAATTGGAGCTTCTCAGGCAGCTTTTTGTCTAGTACTCCTATCACAATCCTAACACGAATCCGTTCATCTCTTAATCCTTGCTATTCATAGAATTCAGCCATTCTGTGTAAATCTTCAATGAACGAAACAACTGGTTCGCCTGTAGCCTGGACTCGAGAATTGAATCTTGCACGTTCAAAAATGACATTTTTCTTGATGATGAAGTGAGCATTCAATTTGTCAATTACGATTTTGTATTTCTTCATGTCTTCCTCTGATAATTTAAAGGATGTGATTAAATCTTCCGCTTCTTCTCCCATGAGATAAAGTAGTGTGTTAATTTGATCAGGTTCTTCCTTTCTATTTAGTTCAGACGCAGAACGAAACCGCTCAAATCGCTTGATCCATTTCTGCCACTCTGTTGGGTTGGAAAATGAACACGGTTCTAGAGACGTGACTGTGAATGATGACATATTGGCCAATCTAGATAGATACCAGAAAAGTGCTAGTATCTTAACTTCTATGAGTTTTAATTCAAGAGTAACACCTAGGGCCCATATACTAAATTATTAAAGTGACTTAGCTTGTAATTCTTGGGCGTAGATCCTATCAATTCTTGAACTGATATCTTCTCAGATTCGGAATCGTTGGGTTCTGTACGCTGCCACCATGTAACCAACTTCAACAAACGTCACGGTGCAAAAGAAAAGACCCAAGTACACGCAGGTGACACAGTCTGCTTGAAAGACAGGAAAAGCTGGGGAACAGTGAAGGAACAAGTAGCCCCGAGATCCTACCAAATTGACGCATCAAGTGGACAAATACTAAGAAGGAACACTTTCCATTTAGAACAAGCATTCAGAAATACTCTTCCTGAAAAAGAAAGTGATCCAGAGGTTAACGTTAACCAGGAGTATGGTGAAGTCAAACCATACTTAATACCACTGGATGAGGATCCACCACCACCAACATTGGTACAAAAGTCTACTGTAGGTCAAAGGACAAGATACGGTCGACTAGTTAAGCTAAAGGTAATTTATGATAACTCTTTTAAGTGATTGTTAGCTTACTTATTAGAGAGGATGTGGTGATGTGTAATTACGGCTAATATAGTTAAGTTACACTGTGAGTTCCTGTGAGACTCGGAGTGAAACTGTAGCTTCTCTAGATAGTCTACCTTGAGACGTCGACCCGATTATACCTACTACTATCTCTAATATTGATGACATTACTTTAAGGACAATAAAGTATACTCAAAGTTTAGATGTTGGTTACAGCTATTGAATATAGGATTCAAAACGATAAGTACCAAACATTACACATAAGATGACAATTTTAGATCCGAATTTTCCACTGATAGGCCGTTTTCCCCATCGCATTGTAAATGCCGAGTTAAAGACGTACAATTATAAGGTTAAAAAAAAATTAATTTTTCATCCTTTAAAAATGTTTTTTATCGATTGAAAGAATATATTTATTTTGGATAATAAAAAAACTCAGACATTTATTATCTTATCGTTCAAATAAAAGATTTTGTCTGTCTTTAACAGTTAAAAGGAATCATTTGTGGTGCAAAAGTTTGATCGTTTATGAACAGGATATCCCCCCATATGGATTGTGTGAATGGGATTATGAATGAAAGCATGAGCACAATTACAACTTGACTAATACCGAAACTGAATATTCTATTTAGTTTCGGTTTCATCTTCTAAGGAATAGTCTGGATTTGGTTTCGGTGTAGACCATAAAAGATGATTTCCATTTCCATTTTCATCGTCAGCACAAGTTAGGTTTTGAATCCGGTTTCAAATGATAACAAAAAATAATTTGTTAGAATTCGATATGCATCGACCTTTTGTCACGGTTCATCAACAAAGTGGAATATTGATAAGATTTAACCAAACAGGGCGAATGCATATGTACGTAATTCACAACTTCTAATACTAATTCATGTATGTGGTGTTAGCATAACATTCAATCAAAATATTGATCATTTAGGTTGAGAATAAGGATTTACCAAATACTAACAATTCGTTTCATTATTATACACTTGAAGTCGCATAATTAGGTATTTTGTCAAATTTTGTGATATGGCTTAGATGTGATTATATTGCATACGATAAGCGGCTAAACATAATTGCTCCTGCCATTGTGGACATGCGGATTAACTTTTAGCTAAAGACCCTGGCTTAAATTGTCCATTTTCAGTTGTAAAAAAAGTTTTGGTTTTGGTATCGATTTTAGTCGGTAAAATATATTTCGATTTGGTTAAACAAGCACATCCTTCGGCTTCGCTTGAGCAACATCAAGTATCAGTTTCGGTTACGGTAAAACTTGAAAATGAATTTTCGGTATTGGTTGTAAAAAAAATTTGAAAATATAACCTGGATTTCGATTTTGAAATTAATTGAAAAAAGTTTCGGTTGCGACTTTAAAAAAAATTGTATACACGAATTCCAATTTTGACGAAGTTACAACTTTAGTCTTTAGAAACACAAGAATGAATCTGGGATTGGAGCTCCACCCCTTTGCAAATTCCACATTTTCATGCTTCTAAAAAACTCGGTGCTCCAACGTCACACCACGTGTCAATGAACGGCACAACGCTTTTCAAAAAATAATTTAATTGAGCCGGAACAACACCACAACCACGTGCGCGATTACCTAATAAACGAATTACTGTTATTTCTTCTAAAACATTAGGATTTGAGGTTATTATTGTCCAATCTCAATGTTACGTAAACATCATAATAATATATAAGTAAAAATTTTAATTTAGTGAGCGTGAAATTTTTAATTTGAATTTCTTTAGTTGTAATGTAAGTTTTTTATTGCGCTGCCGCTCATCAACTCAAACATTTCGAATTAATTTATATGATTTTACCTGCCTACTTAACATGCGACATTGTTCCGGACTAAACTTTTCGGTGCATCGTTATACAAGGATGACATGACAACTTTTTCAAAATATCGTACACATCCATAGATACAGGATACTTGAAAAAAAAATTTTTTTTTGCTGCTTATAAATTTCAACAAATACATATCTAAGGGTCTTTTTACTTATACTAAATGGAGTAATCTCGAAACATGTCAGAAAATGGAACCTTGCACAATTCAAATGTCATTTGTATTCCATGATGCAGAAAATACGGCGTCGAAATTGCGGTGGTTAGAAAGTGCGGCACACGAAAATATAGCCGAATCCACTCGGTTTTTGGGAGTCATTTAGTGACTGACTCTTTCGTGTTTTGGAGTCAATCATGAGAGTCAGAGTCATGGAGAACATTAATTCCGTCCACTCTTATCTGCAGAATTTGTATTCGATTCTAGTGTTCGGTGAAGCATAGCTATAGAAAACATGAACAGAATTAAATTTCTTCAATGGAAAAAAAAATATATTATTCCAAGCATAATTTAATTCCGAAATAGTAACACNATTCGATTCTAGTGTTCGGTGAAGCATAGCTATAGAAAACATGAACAGAATTAAATTTCTTCAATGGAAAAAAAATATATTATTCCAAGCATAATTTAATTCCGAAATAGTAACACGACGAACTGAAACTGCTTTCGTGGAAAGAATTCTGCCATGATGAACCATTAAATAACAGAAAGGGTTATTTCAAGTAGTCTAAAGTGGTTACATGAGAAGAACTATGAATCGTATCATAGCCAAAATTGATTCAATTTCTAACAAACTTCGCAAACTGTAAATCTCTACGATCACTTTAGAGAAAAGTTAAAGTATTTTTTTTTTAACATTTTTGGATTTCCTTTTGAAATGATTACGAAGAGATCGACGTTTCAAAAGATTGATGAATTTCAATTAAAAAAAATCATAACTTTTGTTCCCATTCATAGTAACTAGAGGTGTTGCGGATATCCGGCGTCTAAAACTCTGCCGGATAGACTATCCGCCGGATACCGGATACTTATACTTATCAAGCCTCTATTATCAATGTATCATAAGTTATGATTTCTTGAAAATTAAAATTCTTGGACATTCTTTTGAAACGCCCATCTCTTAGTACTAAGTCTCAAAAAAATATCCAAGAATTTCAATTTTCAAAAAATCATAACTTATGATACATTGGTAATAGAGACTTGATATTTTCAACTTCGTATCCTACTTTTCAATGATCTTTCTGAAAATGAAAAGTGTTGCCTCAGAAAATTTTTTAATCAACTGCTTTCTCAGCGAAAAAAAACTAACCTGCTTTCTCCAGCAAAAGTGCATGGGTCAAAACTCTTCTCTATGATAGATTAATGGTAGTCGTACTGTACTATCCGCAATACCATTAATAGTAACCTATTCATTTACAGTAGCTTAAGTGTACATTTTATTAGTAGAAGTAGAAGTTCTATTTTAGTAGAAGTTTAGAACTTGATACAATTGGATCATTTCGAATTTGTGTAAAATAATTATAAATTTTTGATTCAATTACCGTTTAACCTTGCAATAAATTTTTCTTATTTTTAGCACTGTCTGATGTAGTGCAACACTCTAAATTTCTGACGAATTGCTCATAATTTTTGTTATTCAGTATAAAAAAACTTTCTCCATATGGTACTTAATTCTGGTGGACCCTGTATATACGAGTACTAATAGAACAGAATTTTAGCAAATTTTGAATGCAGAAGTGGAGAAGTTTTCCCATATTTCTCGACTTTCACTTACTGTGATTTAATGCATTCTAATACGTGCGTTTTTTCTGAAGCTACGTCTAGACTCCTTCAGGTTCAGTTTCGGATTCCGAATCAGCGGATTCAGGTTTCCAAAGTTTAATTGCTCTCAAAGTTTAAGTTTCAGGATTTATAGAAACTTAAGCTGAAACTTTTTTTAAACAATTTATACTTCTGTTCCCACAGCCCTAAAATTTCTAACAGAAAAATGAAACATTAAATTTTAAATTTTTCTTGATGGATCTCTTGTTATTAACGGTCCAAGGCGACAAGGCGTTTGCAGAACAAGTCAAACTCATCGTCATCCATCTTAGATATATACATTTCAATTGCTCGCTGCTCAAACTCATCTATAGGCCGCTCCTATATAAAAATAATGAGTTAAGTCGTTTTTATTTGGTTTTAATTTTCATTCATCAATTTAAATTATCAAATACCTTTCTCTTCTACTGTAGCTTTAAGAATTTTCGATACTCAAATACGTGTTAACATGGTGCAAAATTTGTCGAGGCTTGACTGGAAAAATTTTTCCAGAAATAATCGAAATAAGTTAGCTGTGTTAGTTTGTAAAAGGTTGTAAAAGTTAAGTTTGTAAAAGCCTATCCGTGTAATTAATGATACGTAAATTAGCATGGAGATGTAGTCGACGTCACACTAAACCCTATCCAGTGACAAATTATTACACAAAAATTTCAAAAAAACTGCCGCCAAAATTGTGTAATTAATTTCGCAAGGGATTGGACTTAAGCGTTCATTTCTGAGCGTAGGGGCGTCAGAGTGTTAAGTCGCAGTAGCCTAAGTCTATATTGCTGAACTATGACTGAATTTTAGCATATTTTGAATGCGGAATTGGAAAAGTTTCTATACAGATTTTGTAAACCTAACAACAACCATAACCCAAACTCAGTCCAATCCAACTTCCTAACCATCAGTTCTGCGTATTTGAGCTCTGCGTGTACACCATCACCTATGATAAACCCTTACCAGCCTAACGTTTCTTAATAATTTGCGGGTAGAATTAATACTCTAGCGAAAAATACTGTTGGCTATTGGTCTTTCATGGAGTAAGTGCGCGCAAAAATTTTACCTTTTTCTAAGTTTGATATTTCGTAGAACAATTGATTTTATTGCAACAATTCGACCTCCGCGCCGCGTACGTGCTCCTCGTAACAACTACTCCTTGGAAGAAGTAGTTGTACGGAACCGTTTATATGTTTAGTGTTGAGCTTAGTTAGATGTTGGTTTAATTTCATATTTATTGGAATAGATTTATTGAAATTAAAAAAAAAATTTTGCTAGTAAAGATGGGAATTTTGTTGGGTTAAAGTGGGCGGTTAATTAAAAGTTTTTTATAAAAATTCCGTTTTCCAATGGAAATGGCTCACAAAAAAAGGAAACAGATATATCCTAAGACCAGATGTTGCCAGGAACAGTACAAAAGTAGATTATGGGGAATAAACAGTGATATTTGAGATTGCCACATGTCCTAAATAGGACGTTCTGTTCACTATTTGCTGCATAACTTTTTCAAGAAAACAATCGGTTGAAACAAAGGACGTTGTGCTTCTAGCTTTGTTCTTGAAACCAAAATTAAAAAATGGCGAACAGATTTAGCAACAGTTACTGACATTATTGAAATCAAAGAAATTCAATAATTTTTTGAACAGACTGAGCCAAAAATTCCGCAATCTGTAACATAGATTCAACCTAAATTAACAAAAGTAAATGAGTTGACTCATTGTCTGTGATACAATTAACTAAATGACAAAACTAATGTCGTTGTCCTTTCGAGGGAGTTAAAAAGTTATTTTTCAAACCATGTAGTAGTAAATTTTAACAATTTACTTAAAATTTTTAACCCGAAAATTTGGCGAGCTAGCTCTCGAGTGATTCCCGTCACTCGAGAGAGAGCCAGTGCTCCAGCTCAACTCAACTCGCTCGTTTAGCTTGCGAGCTGGCTCGGCTCGTTTACAAGCCTACATATATAGATTTCTAACAAAAAACCGACTTTCCGAGATAGTTGTACCAAAAGTGGAGTCGGCTACGGAGTTTTCCTCCCAACAAATTCAAATCTAACTCATTGAATTTGGATCTTATAAGGACAAAATTGGGTTTAATTACCACATGGGGCATCCAATTTATCAAGGCCTAAAAATGATTTTATATTCATGTTGATGTTATATTAGTGGGTCTTATAACGAATTATTTGCGCATGCTTAATGTATTGGATCAAATCAAGATACAGTAGTCCACAGATAATTAAGACATAGAATCTACTTTTGTCTCATACCCTTTTGCTGTAGAAAGGAGGTTGGATTTTGTTTTTCGCTGAGAAAGCAGTTGCTTTAAATTTTATCTGGGGAAACAGTTTTCAGTTTCAGAAACACCATTGAAAAGTAGGATACGAACTCGAAAAAATCAAGTGCCTGTCATCAATGTTTCAGAAGTTAAGATGTTTTGAAAATTGCAATTTTTGCATATTCTTTTGAAACGCCCATCTCTTTGTGCATAGCCTCACAAAAATGTCAAATATTTTCAATTATCTAAAAATCATAACTTTTTTCCTGGTGATCGTAGAAATTTGATTTTTTAGCTCAAACGCTACTTTTCAATGAGCTTTCTGTAACTGTTAAGAGTTTGCCCAGAATAAATTTTGTTTAGAGGATATTCTCCACAAAAAATCTTAAAAACCTGCTGACCAGTGTATAAAAATTCGAGTCGAAGGTCTTATAGCCGTCGACTACGTGTAACATTTTTAAACTAAAGTTTTCCAATAATTACTTGTTACCTTAATTTTTTTGTCTTCAATTTTTTACCTTCAACTTTTAACAATAATGATAATGTAAAAATTGTTAAATTAAAACAAAATAACTCTCAAATTATTCGTTGAAAAGCCTGTTGCTACTCCATGTTATGTTCTATGCAGAATTCTAAGCGTTAATAAGTGGGAAAACGAAAGCAAAGGCAAAATCATAGTAGAAGCTCACACTAATGGCTTGCACATTCAATGAAGTGAGACATATCTAGTTTATTTTTGATCTTTTCGGAAAGAAAAAATAGAATTCGTTGCAATTTTAGTCAGGAAATTTGAAAAATTATTTAATTTGGAAAATACGCGAATCCCGGCGCCGGCACTATGAAGATAAAGGGTTGCACACTAATGCTTAGTTTCGATAGCGTTTCTTTAGAGCGATGCGACGTGTTACTATTTTTCTACGTTCGGCATCGGTGTGAATGTTGATACATTCGCGAATTCATTTCCATAGCGTTTTATGATGCGATGAGCATTTGCATTGATAATTTTGAATTCTGATTCAATAAGCATATGAGATTACTAGCTGGCGCTCGCTTCGCTCGCGAGCCGGCAAGCGCTGCCGCGGGCGTCAAACTTTTATCACAATAATGAAAAAAGTATTAGTCGTTATTCATTTTTTGCTTTATTATGACGTTCTGTTTCTGAAATTCTTCGCATTACTCTGTGAAATTGACTCTGTGATAGACCAATTGAGCCAAAAAGTTGTATTTGAATTGTTAAAACTAATTCCAAGCTGCCATATATTTTTAAGTTTTTCAAAATTTTTATTTATTTCAATTTTTATTAAATTTTGAAAACGAGTATATAAAAAACAAACATTTTGATCGTGTTGGGTATTGTTCAACTCCTCCTACTCTTGGGAGCAGCACTGTACGCATCAAACTATTTTTAGAGCTAAAATATAAATATTTAAAAAAAAATTCAAAAAAAATTTTTTTTTTCTATGCTTTTTCATGTTGTTAGTCTGAGATTCTTCGCTTTACTATGTGCCATTTGCTTTATGATGGACCAATTGAGACAAAAATTTGTATTTAAATAGTCAAAATTAATGCCAAGGTGTCATATTGTTTAGTTTTTCAAAATTTTGCGTTTTCGATTTTTAATACATTTCAAAAAAAAAAATTTTTACCATATAAAAACTCAAAGTATAACCACATAACATATCTAACTGAGCACTGAGATAGACTTATTTTTAAGCATACATATTGTATAAAGAGACCGGACAAACAAACATTGCAGAGGTAAACTTTTATGTTTATGATTGTCCGAAAATTCATAGTCTCATGAAAAAGGAATAACCTGAAAAGAGGAAGGAAACAGGATAAGCAGGCAGATACAAAATAATTCTCATTGTGGAAGTTAGCAGGAATTACTTGAACAAAAATTTAATTAAAACCTTCACAATTATGATCAAAAAATTACTTGAATATCTGACTGATGTAAACAGAATGAAGCCGAAGAACCGTAGAAGATATTCTTTCCAACAGCTCCCTCTGTCGCAGTCGCTTTGGGCTAATGAGTGTTTACATCAATGGAAAGCTTGTTTAAAATGGAAGCTGATGATATAAAATTTATTAGTCCTGGTAAACTGTGACAGATAAATAAAATAAAACTCCATAATGTTTCAATTGTGTTTGAATTATGACTCTCGCAAGATAGAGCAACTTGTTGCAATAATACCGTAAATACACTCTGATAACCAGCATTCGTTGTAAATTTTCACACACAAAAATAACCCATTCTATAGAATCTGTAGAATTTTGCAGTTGAATTACAATTTTGCAAATTTTTTGAAAATAAATTTCCAAACAAAGTTTAATAAAAGCCATTCAAACATCAATTAAGAAATTAAATTAAACAATTCAAACAAAATATAATTTTATGTGGTGGAAGAACCTTTCCATAACTTTTTAATTAGTATTCCAATTGATATCAGAAATTTTGTCACAACGAACTAATTTAATATCTGTTGGATATAATATTCCTATGAATGTGCAAAGTTATTATACAGTTTTAACTGAGAGTGGCATCATATCGTGTTATCTCATCCTTATCGTAACGGGTAATACGATACGACGTAAAGATACGATAGCACTGACTAGTTTTAAATTTTGTAGCATCGTATCGGCGTAACGAAATCCACTTGGTTTTCATTTGCAGTGCTTTTGGAGATAAATTGTTAGAATTCAAAACAATTTGAGAATTTTTTTTAATTTACATTTAATTTTTTTATTTGCTGAATGTTGTTTTTTGAAATGTGTATCGAAAATAAATAAGGATGTTTAAAGAATTTTGTCGAAAACCGTTTCCACTGATTTGTTATTAAAATGAAAGCAATCGCAAGTAATCATTTTTTATAGCAATGAACTTAAACCCTGACTAAGTAACCGAATGAACTAACAAGTTTGTCACGTTCAGCCTCTGCATCGAATTTTTTTCTCTGTCTTGAACTGGAAGCTGATTTGAATTGTGTCAACTAGTTCGTCTTTTGCAAATGTCAATTCATTCTCCGAAGTCAAGTCGAAGTCAAGTCAAAATCATATTAGTCGCAGTTAACGTTTTCACCTTCCTCCTGACACCCACACAAAGTTTCCATGAGC
This sequence comes from Holacanthella duospinosa, assembly GCA_002738285.1. Lineage (NCBI taxonomy): Eukaryota > Metazoa > Arthropoda > Collembola > Poduromorpha > Neanuridae > Holacanthella > Holacanthella duospinosa. The sequence goes on along the minus strand of NIPM01000339.1, from coordinate 179,730 downwards.
TCTTTCATTTCTGTATGCTGATCTTTTATCCCAGTCCTACACAAAAAACAAACAAATAAATTCCATTTCCCATTGTGTGATAAAATGGTAAAATATCAGATTTAAGTTTAGTTAAATGTAGCTGCGAAAATTTCAACCAAACCATTTTTAACTTCCACCCATTCCAAACTTAGACGGGTTCAATTGAATACAAAGTTAAACCAGTTTGATTTCCGTTTTTGTGGAATAGTATACTCGAGGATTTTTAGCACGAAATATCTGTAATAATTAGTATGCCGGAAATCAAACCTTTCTGGTTTATAAATTGTTGAATTTGTTATTTATCTTCGATTTTGTGTCATCAAATTACAAGAAGAGGCGCTTCGGTGCCACACCTGCTAATTGTTGGTTGGTTACAAATGCAAGGAATTTTTAAAACAAAAAATTAATTCAGACATCAAAAAAAAAGTAAAAAAATTTTTTAATAATTTTTCTTTTGAATTTGGTGTTCATCTATTCAAAAAACTTGAGTTGTTAGATGGTTGATTGGAGTAAAGTGAGATACGATGCGGAGTAGCATCTTCCTCCTTATCGTTCCAATTCCTACGGAGGATACCACGCCGTATCTAATGCCGTGGTATCATATCTCCAAAAAGGGGAAAGGAGAGTGGTATCGGTGTGCGGAGTGAGATACGATACCACTCTGAGATGCGATACCATCACTCATTTAACCTGTTTATTAAGACTCCATTATTTTAATGTTCGAATTTTGAGTTCACAAAATTAGCTCGAGATATTGTTGGTAGAAAGCTAACTTCTTTTTTTTCTTCGTCTTACCGACAATTCGGATACCCCATAGATAAAATGGGTGAGTTGGGCATCATTTGCGAATTTCGAAAATGTAAACTAGCAACTGCATTTTAGGACTTACGTGTTCTCCATGACTTCCAGTTTGATATAAGTCAAACACTGACTTATGTCATGACCAGGAAACATTACTAGCCGAAACCCTAACGGTTATTTCCTGCTGTTTCGAGAGTGAGAGTAATAATATAGTGTAAACTCAAAATAATATTGACCTTCAGTGGAGTGAAACAATTTATTTTTGCTTTTTCGAAAATTAAAAAGAGTATTCGGTGTCAAAATTTGATCAGGATTTTTGAAAAATTTGTTAATTTAGCAAATATCCGAACCCGAGAATTATCAAAATTCCGGGTTATAAATTAAAATTGAATAATTGAGATGAAAATAATTACGAATGGGTGATAAATTTTGTCATGAATTATGGAAAATACCCGAATTCAGGTATTTATAAAAAATTTCGGCACAAAAACTAAACTTCACCAATTTGGATGGAAAAATTATGATTGGGGACTAAATTACGTCAGGAATTTTGGAAAATACACGAATCCGGGTAATATAAAATTCTCCGGGTTATAAACTAAACTTAGCCAATTTGGATTCTTTTTGGAAATTTACATTTACAATATGTTGCAATAAATATTAACAATTGTCCTTGAACTCTGTTTGTAACCCTATATGTTTACAGTGCCCGGATTCGGGTATTTTCCAAAATAATTAATTTTCCATTATTTCCTGACGTAATTTAGTACTCGATCAAAATTTTTCCATCCAAATTGGTGAAGTTTAGTTTCTAACACGAAAATTTTAATAAATACCCGAATTTGGGTATTTCCCAAATTCAATTTTTTTTAATCCCTGACAAAAAAGTCAACTTTACTTTGTAAACGGGAAATTTGATTATGTTCGGGTTCGGCTATTTCCTAAATTAACAAATTTTTCAAAAATCCTGATCAAATTTTGACACCAAATACTTTTTTTAATTTCCGAAAGAAGCAAAAATAAATTGTTTCACTTTCTCTTATTACTTAATATACAGAGTGAATGAATAAGGGCTACCTAGAGATCCACACTCCACCGGACCTTTATGTGTCAAACACCATAAATCGGCATCAGAAATATATTTATTTCTTAACTAAATCTAGCAGCAACTACTTAATAGATCATTTGTTCAAAGTGACCACCGTTCATGTCTAGACAATGATTAATTCGTTCATAAAAACCACGTCGGAAATTTTGTAGCATTTGTGGGTTTTCATTTATGGTGGCAACAAAGGTTTCAATCCTATTCTTGAGCTGCTCTATGTTTACTGGGCGAGGTGAGTTGAAAACGATGCTTTACAAATAACCCCAAAAGATCTGGGTACCGATAGCGATATTTGATCAAAATCAGTCGAAGGATAGGCGGTACTCTCATTTAGTTAAAACAAGGACAACAGAATAAAAACAATAATTCTTTGATATTTTGTGTTTTCTAAAACTTTCGACTAAATGATTCTTTGGTTTAAATGTAACAACATGTGATGTTATAGAATAAACAAAATTCTGACGCCGATTTATGGTGGGTGACACAGAAAGGTCCAGTGGAGTGAGGATCTCTAGGAGGCCTTATTCACTCACTCTGTATGTAATTACTTAATATGTCTTAATATATTACTCTCTCTCGAAACTGCGGAAAATACCTATTAGGTTTCGGCTAGTAATGTTCCGTGGTTATGACTCCTAAGAGTCAGTGATTGACTCATACCAAACTGGGAGTCATGGAGAACACTTAAGTCCTAAAATGCAGTTGTTAGTTTACATTTTCGAAATTCGCAAATGATGTCCAACTTTGAGGGTGGAATGGGACGTTCACCCATTTTATCTATGGGGTATCCGAGTTGTCGGTAAGACGAAGAAAAAAAGAAGTTAGCTTTCCACCAACAATACCAATAAAAAGCAAAGTCAACTTGCTTCGGGAATATGTTAGTAGAACTTGAAGTCTCGTCCGGCAAAAAGCAAATTTCTTCCGCTTAGCTTAGGCGACTCATTCAATTTATTTTAAAAATGTGCAAACTAATATAGAAGCTCAAAAATATGACTACTCGCTTTGTAATTAGTATAAAAAATTAGAAATGCAATAAAAAATTATCTCAAAAAATTATTTAAGTATAAATTATTTCTTGCCACGTNAAAATATGACTACTCGCTTTGTAATTAGTATAAAAAATTAGAAATGCAATAAAAAATTATCTCAAAAAATTATTTCTTAAGTATAAATTATTTCTTGCCACGTAGCAAGAAATATTTCATATATACAGAGGTGACCAATAACAACTGACAGGGGATACCCAACACTGATAACCCACACCCTGTCCAATTTGCATACATGGGCAAACAAATCTTTACTTCAGATCTAGCAATTGAATGAAAAAATTCGATTGCCCTTCATTAGTGTGTAAAGTGATTCTGACTCCTGAGTCATGACTCTGACTCTGACTNATGAAAAAATTCGATTGCCCTTCATTAGTGTGTAAAGTGATTCTGACTCCTGAGTCATGACTCTGACTCTGACTCTGACTGACTCTCATGACTCTGACTATGAATTATTTGGGAGTCAGAGTCATTATATGACTCTGACTAACTCCCTGTTTGAGAGTCAGAGTCATGACTCTCAGAGTCAACTCATCAGTAGCAGAGTCATGACTCTTGTGCATTTCCTGCCCAGAAGCCGATTTTGGTATTCATTCATGTTCAAACACGTTTCATTCATCTTATCCATTGCATTCATTTTACGTAAGAATGTTTACTCTTTCTGATATAAATTATCTGTTTGTGTTTTGTATTCGTCCCATTCTTACGGACTTTTAATTAAGAATGGAGGATGATTGTATTGGGTTAAATGTGGAAAATTCTCCAGCTAATGAAAGTCAAAGTTCATCAACATCGATTCAAGATAATCTAAATTTATAAAAGGAGAGAAAAAAGNCTAATGAAAGTCAAAGTTCATCAACATCGATTCAAGATAATCTAAATTTATAAAAGGAGAGAAAAAAGCAAGTGACGTATACAATTTATAGAAATTTTATACAGTTTATAGAATTTTTCTCAATATTTAAAAGATGCTATTAAACATTTTTTAATGACTCAGAGTCAGAGTCAGAGTCAGAGTCAGCTCGCGAAAATATGGGGAGTCAGAGTCATGACTCCTGAGTCAACTCCTAAACTACAGTAAGTCAGAGTCAGTGACTCGGGAGTCAATGACTCTGACTCAGTGAGATTTGGGAGTCACTTTACACACTACTCTTCATGATGGAACAGAAGTTTAATGAATGAATGCTTTGTTATAAATGAACTCAGCCCACCATGGATGTGTGGTAGGATAGTGAGTGTGATTATTCGGCTTTGCTGAACATGAATTTAATTCTTTTCAATTTGGATTAATATGCCTTACGTTTTCTGAGCTATTTCCCACTGTTGCTTATTTCGGTCAGTACACTACTACTGAATGTGTGACTCATTGTCATATGTTGGAAGGAAAGTGACCTTTCTCCACTTTCCCTCGCGTCCCTCTGTTTAACTGTCCAGACGACAGACGCCCTCTCGAGGCGCCTGAAGTCTGGTTCCCATGCCTTACAAAATCTAGTTTCTTCATCCTGGAAATCTGTGATTTCCAGGAAGGTAGAGAACTGTCTCCCTAGCCCTCGTCCCGTCAACATCTTTCCCAAGGCAGTTGATTAGGAATCCCTTTTTCCCAATTTACGTCCCGTGATAGTTTGACCTCTGACCTAACCCTGCCCTTTGATAATTCCCCGAACCATTTCCCATACCCAATCCCCACCATTATCCCCATTTTCCCTTCTAACACATAAAATACCATTACCGCTATCCTTACGACTCTTACCAACAAAATGACACGCTACGATGCTCATCCTTTTACTATGAATCATCAAACATGGAGTGTAAACACGGTGAAATTTAACAAGCTGGAAACAACTTGAACCTTATTAGATGAAAAACAAAAACTCGGGTGAAGTCGACAATTTTTAGTCCTCCTGGGCAATACGGATTCCGCAACTCAAGGATCGAATACAAACTTCTGTTGATAATTTAAACATCAATCTACGGATGCTGCAGAACGTAACAAGGACATTTTATGATCGTCTTGATCAGTGCATTGAAGTGAATGGAGGTTACTTAGAACAATGATAAACTAATAAAGAGCAGGATACTTTGCAAAAGTTAACTAAACCTAAATTCCAAAATAAAAATTAATAAATAGTTTGCCCATGTATGCTAGTTTCACAGGGTGGGGCAGGAGTGCGTGGTATCCCCTGTCAGTTGTTATTGGTCACCTCTGTACATTGTATTCTAAAAAGAAGGCGAAAATCGAGCACTGGAGTTTTTAAAACTCTCACAAATTTAGACTTTTGCGACACTTTTTAACCTAAGAAAAGAAAACTAAACTTTTATAGGAACGATTTTCAGGAGCTTGAGCAGTTCATAATATGTGAAAAATTTTGACAAACAATCAATTTTTGATTTTCTGCAAAATCAATTCTCAATAAATTCGCCTTCTTATTTGAACGCACTGTATATTAAAACTTTTCAGCTAAAATTTCTGTTTTGGGCAACGGGTAAACTTGAAACTCCAAATGACGGCGTATTGAAATTTCTAGTGCCCAAATCTGATAAGAAAAAATTAATTTTTAGAACAGTACCGTCCTCTCTTATCAATGCACAGAAGTTCGTCGATGTACCCTCACTGGTTGAACAAGAATTTAACAACAAATTAACTTAAAATTTAGCTTCAAAAATTTATATATTTTTTTTTAAATACAGGTCTCACCGAGTCACCCTCAATGACATCAGATGAAACGATTCTTCTTTCAGAAATTAGAGAATCTATTCGCAAACAAATTGGAATTGTGTATCCAACTGACTAATAACAAGAAATGTCTCAAATATCTACAGGAGTTCAAATTAAATTAAATTAAAGCGCCAAGAGCACTCTACTTAATTAACTAGTACTATCATGAAAGGAGTATAATTTTCTATACTATTTAGAACCAATAGAAAACGGTTATTCAATCACACTAGTATGTCTTCAGTAGCGAGAGAGAAAAAAATTAGAAAAATAAAAACTTTCTTCTCCTTTTCATGGAAATCATAAACAAAAAGAATAAAAATTTTTAGTATTATTTTTCCATGCTTTCATTTTCATCGTACAATGATTCTTATTTTTTGTTCATTTAAGTAAAAAAAAGCAATTTTTACTTTTTTCCACGTATATTTCATCAAACTTTTTGTATATCTGTTGACTAAAGCTTTACCAAATTTCGGTTGAGCTGAAGAAAGTCGATAAAACTTTCACTAACTTTTCAAAGTAATAAAAAAAATTTTTTTTTTTGTTCTAGTGTTATGAAATGACTATGTAATATACCAGTCAATTCAATTAAAAAAGTAGACTCCCGTTGTTTTTTTTAGGTATGAAAGAGTTATACTATATTGGTATAAGTAATCAACCAAAAATCCGCGCGGGAAGTTCAATTGGTTAACTGAATGCGCGGTATTGGCTAGACAGATCAACTAATGAATATTTTTTATTACCGTTTTTCATACCATCGTCTGCTGACTATTCACTTTTTATTGATTCATGATCTACTACTAATACAGTGGTGGCCAAACATTAGTGTCATTTGTAACAAAAGTGACAAGTAAACATGAAATGAGAAGTTACTTTTGGTACAAGGGATACTAAAGTTTGACTTACATTGTATATAGTATTGATACTTGTAAGTTGATGACTCAGAGTCATAGTAAGTAACCAGGTTTGCCAAAAGACTAATAAGTTTATTTAATAATTAATATAACTAATATTTTTAAACTTGAGAATCAAATTTTTTTCAATTTAGTAGGTGGTAGTAAACTGCGCATCTGCGCACTCAAATAATACACGAGAATTTTTTAACCAAACTGTTGTTAGGTTGAAGGGTGTTACTTTAAAATTACCTGTAGGTTCAAAAATGCCCAGAAATGGAAAAAAATTAGGGTATACATGGGTGCTTAAAGTGCCCATGCGCGCCCTAAAAATATGTCAAAAAATTTTTTGTCTACTCACTAGAATTTTTAATTAGCATAAATAGATATTATCATATCAAGTAGAATCAGAAAAATGAGTATTAAAAATGGTGCAGAAAGTGTATATAAAAACAGAATAAAAAATTAATATTCAAGGTACTCAAAAAGAAATTCGTAGTTTTTAAAATCACATGTGCAACTTTTTTCCCAACTCTGTGGAATTTCTCTACAGTTTTTAAATTTTTCTATTTTTTTTTACGCCTGCGGCGGCGCTAGTCGGCGCGAGCCAGCTGGCGTCAGACTAGTAACATATTGCTGCTCATGGTACATTTTGTGTTAAAACCATTTAAAATACATAAATTAAACTTAAACTTGAACAGGTTGATATGGAACAGTAAGTTTGTTGGAATTAGTATGAGTTTGAATTACTGCAGTTGGTACAGAAGTCATACTTCTTCTTTCTGAATTTTGACAATTGAGTCTTATAGTATGTGTTGTATTAGATAAAGGGTAGAAGTCTGGAAGTGTATTTTTAAAACATGAAGATAGACAAGGAAAAATTCGAATAAGGAGTCGAAAAAAATGTTTTCGAAATTTAGCGCCAAAAATACAATAAATGAAACAGTTGACTGAGGAATTGACTGCAACAAGAAAATTAGAGAGGTCAACAATGTCTTGATCCAGTGGCATGCCCATACTCTCCATAAAGTTGTTGACAAATGGTAAAATACTACAACCGAGGAACACTGCGACAACAATCAATAGCATCACAGCCAATGAAATCTCTCGTGTTTGAAATTTACTTAGTTCTTGTCTCCGGGAATTACTACGGTGGACCTGCAGTGATAAAAAAACATCAAAAATTAAAATTATTAACTAAATCTAATAGCTACAGCTAAAAACATTAGTAATATTGTCTATAATGAAAGATTTTTAAAATTTCCCATTCAAAAATGTAAATCAGAATTTTTGAAAGTAGAAAAGCACTATAGCTCAAATAAGAACTCAAATTACTCAAAATATTTTATAGGTTTCACTTTGGCTAATTAATTAGTAAGAGGTTACGCATGCGTCTACTTTACCACGCATAAGCATTAGTCACTTGACATTGTAAAGTTTATGTTTAGTGTCATAGCTAATGCTATTGAATAGGGTTATAAATAACCTGCTACATAGAAAAATAAAATGACAGTTCCCTGCGGCTATAGATTTGATATACACTGTATGTATATATTAGAAATTTTGAATTTTGGGATTCATTTTTGAGCCTATTTTATAAAAATTTGTGATGTCAACCAGTAAAACAAGATTATATATTATTATTTTTAGACAATGTGGGTATGAATAAAGACCTTATCCTAAAAATCTCAATTAATCTGACTGATATGTGACTTATAAGATATTATGCTTAAGGCTATAGCTTTATAGGGATTTACTGAACATGCCTAAAGTCCTACTAAATTTTGTGTTCTGATAAATAAAGAGATTACTAATTGGATGTTTTGATAAAATGATGAAACAAAATCCTGTAGATTCGTAAAAAAATAAAAATAAAATACACTAATAACGATATTTTTAGCCACTTGTACTTATTTTTAGAATAAGAACGTTTGGAAAAAAATACTCTAAAAGTGTTTTCACTTTCATTTTGTTGGAATAATGTTGTATAATTTGATACTTCAAGATCANCTACTTGTACTTATTTTTAGAATAAGAACGTTTGGAAAAAAAATACTCTAAAAGTGTTTTCACTTTCATTTTGTTGGAATAATGTTGTATAATTTGATACTTCAAGATCATATTTCAACTTCCCAACAGGTACCAAACGATGAGTAATTGATAATATAAAGTCATGTTTTTGAAAATAAAATTTAAGCTCCATGTTCATGACTGTAGGTGGTCAAAAGTACCAAAATAGTTTCTTTGATGTGTAGTATAAATTCAAATGTGGTGGGGATATTTGAAGTTACAGAGATCAAATAAAGTGTCATATTTTCATGAATAGTAGTAGCCTTTGAAGTAACTTCCTAAAAATTAGTATTGAGTGTTATAAAAGTTTTTGAAACGAATTTTTTGAGTTTTTGTTTCAATGACTTTTTATATCTAAGCCTTAGTTTACATGAGGAGAATTTGAGATTTTTGTTCTGAGTGGTTTAGAATTTAAACCTTATTTCCATGAACATAATTTGAGATTTTGGTTTGAGGATTTTTGAACTTAAGCCTTGTTCACAAAATTGAAATTTAAGATTCTAATTTTTAGAATTTTTCATATTAAGCCATATTTACACACTCGGATTATCTGCATCTACATATTAGTCATTCCTAAGGAATTTTATTGAAAAACTTGATAAACTAATTATGTTTGCTGATTTCTTTAGAACATTTGTAAAAACTAATCTCAATTTATGTCATTTGACTAAAAATATCCAAATTGAAACCAATTTTTTACAAAAAAAAAAAAAAAAAAAAAAAAATTCCCCCGATTTCTCCGTTGAGTTATATAAAAAATTTTGTATAAAAAATTGCCGACTTTTGATCTTGATAAAGTATTAATTTTTATAATTGAAATTGATATATGAATTTTGTGTCTTTTGATTAGAGCCATATTATCATGATATCAAATCCCTAAAGGATCATTTTTATTTCCAATAATTTTCCAACAGTTTTCACTAGTTAGAACTTAAGGACCTTAGAATAGCACTTTCAGATCTGCTAACAAGACCTAGCAGCTCAACCTCATGAATTATGCACAGTTTAATGGATATTATTTATTAAAAAATGACATAAAATCCATAACATGAACATGCCAACAATGAAAGTCAATGAAAAAAAAAATTCTATTAAATCATTAATTATTTTATGGATTATTTTTGTCATCCAGTATGACTAGCACTTAGCTAATTTCAAACCTGTGCGCNAATCATTAATTATTTTATGGATTATTTTTGTCATCCAGTATGACTAGCACTTAGCTAATTTCAAACCTGTGCGCGTTGCATAGTCTCAAAATTACCAACTTGTACGACATAAAAAGTGGGGAAAGTTGGTGTCTCAAAAAAGTTAAAACACCCTGTATTTTAACTCAACCTTTTCGAGTGATAACCATAAACTTCTAAAAATTAATCAATCAACTTCATTAGTAATTTTACTAAAAAANATCAATCAACTTCATTAGTAATTTTACTAAAAAATTTACCAAAAAAATTACAATTTTAATGTGTTTTTTTTTTCTCCCAGGGTTCACAAATTCTAAACGCATTGTTTTGACCAAAATTGGAAATCAAATTATAACAAAATGAGACTCAAATTTAAAATTAATTTCCTTTCTACTAGAACCAATTGAGTGAGTCCGTTGTATCCGATGGAATTAATAAGTTACCAGAGCAAGTATAACAAAATTTCCTGAAGAAATTTTAGTTGGATGACATTGGATGAATTGAGTTAGTGAAGCAGAGTCCACTTTAGACATAATTGTTTCACAAAATGAGATTTCCGCTCAAGAACTCATAGTAGTGAGCTGTTGGATCTCTCTACACTGAAAATGAAGATTCTCTATAACTTTGATCTAGAAAAGTACATAGAAAGTGAAAGCATTTTCTTTTTTTTTTCAACTTGTCTCTTACTACTTTCCCCTCGGGAATCTCTCATTCGTTGAAAATACGAGAGACGAAGAGATTGGACAGAACATGAGAGTCTATAAGGTTGGTCAAGAAATCTATTAACAATTTGATTCGAATTTTGACCAATCATAGAGCAAATACAGTGGCTCTTTGATCCATCATGTGTGAACTCACTTTAATGGATAATTTTTAAATTCCTTTTGAACTTTGACATAAATTGTACTATAAGCGATGAGTGTCGTTTTACTTACTGTTCATTGATTGGTTTTAGTGCAGGAGTCTATGAAAATGTGGTCTTTCAGCTTATAATGCCTGGTTTAGACTTTTTTTTTCGTCTTTTTCATTCTTTTTTCAATTTTTTTTTATTTTTGGTAACTTTGAAACAGAATTTAAACTTCCTGGAAATGATTTCATTTTAGATCCACTAGAATTTCATTTTCTTGAAAATTCCTTTNGCAGGAGTCTATGAAAATGTGGTCTTTCAGCTTATAATGCCTGGTTTAGACTTTTTTTTTCGTCTTTTTCATTCCTTTTTCAATTTTTTTTTTATTTTTGGTAACTTTGGAACAGAATTTAAACTTCCTGGAAATGATTTCATTTTAGATCCACTAGAATTTCATTTTCTTGAAAATTCCTTTNGAACAGAATTTAAACTTCCTGGAAATGATTTCATTTTAGATCCACTAGAATTTCATTTTCTTGAAAATTCCTTTTTGAGTTCAACTTTCAAGAAATTAAAGACTTTAAAAGAAAGTGAACGTTTCATGACTCATCTAATGAAGTTTAATAAATAGACTAAAAAAAATATAATTGAAGTGAAAAGGAAGTGAAATTGGATTTAAATGAAAAGGAAGTGAAAAATTTCAATTCTGTGCATAAAATACTTAAATTGAAATGGAAGTTATGAAATTGAAACAAAAAAAAAAGATGACGTTTTATGGAAAGTGTGATGGCTTCATTATTGCGATAACTTTACCACACAACTTGTAGTGACCTCAACTCAAGAATTGTTGGTTATAGTATGTTCTACTTTAAAGTTTACTGTGATTTCTTCGACTTTATCCAAAAATGACAAATGTGACTTAATGCACGTGTAGAAAGAACAAGTGGAAGATTTTTAGCCAACATGCAACAAATCGACAACAGCTGAAAAGTTAAGGGAGCAGGTTAGGTAATCAGTAGTTATTTCATTTAATCACTAGTTCAACCATTGGTTAATTTATCCATAGTTGATAAATTATCAATAATAATTCGATTCATATTTCCGAGTTCAAATTGACCACAATTTTATTAACCAAACTTAATAANTAAATTATCAATAATAATTCGATTCATATTTCCGAGTTCAAATTGACCACAATTTTATTAACCAAACTTAATAAGATGTTGAAAAATAATTTAACGAACATATGCTTTCATAAATTCGTGTTAATAAATTAAATTTGTTATATGGACTCTGGTATTAGTTTATTCATGAAATTCCTTATATTTAGAAGTCACCACTGCAGTTTTTGTGAACGTTGTATACNTAAATTATCAATAATAATTCGATTCATATTTCCGAGTTCAAATTGACCACAATTTTATTAACCAAACTTAATAAAATGTTGAAGAATAACTTAACGAACATATGCTTTCATAAATTCGTGTTAATAAATTAAATTTGTTATATGGAATCTGGTATTAGTTTATTCATGAAATTCCTTATATTTAGAAGTCACCACTGCAGTTTTTGTGAACGTTGTATACNCTCTGGTATTAGTTTATTCATGAAATTCCTTATATTTAGAAGTCACCACTGCAGTTTTTGTGAACGTTGTATACTCAAGATCATCACTATCCTCTTGGGGTAAGAATAGAATTGTTAAGCTAACTTGTAACAGGCACGCAACAGAGCACTAATTTCTAAAATGTACTCTTATGTAAACTTATTCTTGCCCAGAAACAGTAATGGTCCATTTTTAGTACACAACGTCCACACAAAATGCAAGGGTGACTTTTGAATATAAGGAATTTCATGAATAAACTAATCATCAGAGTATATTACAAAGTAACATTCACTAGAAGAAATTTATGAAAACATACATTCGTTGAATTATTTTTCAAGATCTTATTAAGTTTTGAAGTTAATCCAAATCTTGGTCAATTGGATCGTAGAAAAATCAATTGAATTATTATTGATAATTTATCAACTATGGTTCAATGGTTCAACAACCAATGGTTGAGCTAATGATTAAATGAAATAACTACTTGATTGGCTAACCCGCTTTCTTAACTTCTCAATTTTTGTCGATTTGTTCCATGTTGGCTAAGAACCTTCAACTTTTTGTTTCTACGCGGGTATTAAGTCACCTTGGTCATTTTTGGATAAAGTCGAAAAAACCACTGTAAACTTTAAAGTGGAACATAATGTACAGTGCGACTACAAATATCAAAAGCTATGGGAAGAGACTTTTGATTTTAATGACCTTTGCTGAGGNCATAATGTACAGTGCGACTACAAATATCAAAAGCTATGGGAAGAGACTTTTGATTTTAATGACCTTTGCTGAGGAAAGCAGTGACTTTGTAATTGGTGGGCAGTATTTTGACTGAAATTTTTTGAACTACTAGAAATTATTGGTAGTTTCAGCAAGACAATCAAAAAGTAGNCTTTGCTGAGGAAAGCAGTGACTTTGTAATTGGTGGGCAGTATTTTGACTGAAATTTTTTGAACTACTAGAAATTATTGGTAGTTTCAGCAAGACAATCAAAAAGTAGTGGAACAAAGTAAAAAAAATGAAGACTCTACAATCACCGAAATAAGTTATCATTTTTTGAAAATTGAAATTTTTGGATGAAATATTTTAGATAATGCAGTAAGAGATGAAGGTTTGAAAAGAATATCCAAAAATTTCATTTAACAAAACAAAGAATAACTTCTGATACATTGATAGTAGAGGCTAGATTTTTTCAACTTTATTATCCAACTTTTCAATGGTCTTTCTGAAACTGTAATATTTCCCAAAAAAAAATTAAGTCTAACAACTTTTCCTGCGAAAAGAAACAACCTAATCANGAGGCTAGATTTTTTCAACTTTATTATCCAACTTTTCAATGGTCTTTCTGAAACTGTAATATTTCCCAAAAAAAATTAAGTCTAACAACTTTTCCTGCGAAAAGAAACAACTTTAGCTTCTGCTTTCTTTAGCAAAAGACCATAGGCCAAAACTATTTTCTATTGCCTTTAAGATTTGTAGATTGACTGTATTTGNGCTTTCTTTAGCAAAAGACCATAGGCCAAAACTATTTTCTATTGCCTTTAAGATTTGTAGATTGACTGTATTTGTGATGAGACATTCTTTATCAAAAAACTAAGGTCAGAAGTCATTGAAAAAGTATGGGACATAGAAAATTTTCTGAAATTTTTGATACAAACTCCCCAATGTATGTTAATTTATGGAAAAATTGACATTAGGTCTCAAAGGTTGTGGTCACACGAGGTCATCAAATGATAAAAATATAATTTTGATTTTTTGTTTCATATGGGGTGTCATTTTAAAGATAATTTCAAGCACAATTTGCTAAAAATAATTATCAAATTTGACCTAGAAACTTGGTCAAACAAAAGAGTCATTCATTCTGACTCTTGAGTAAAAAATTGAGTAATTAGAGTCATTAGCTAGCACTTAGCATCTTATTCATTTATGTTCAAGAATTTCGCTTATATGTAAACCTACTTAAAAAAATTGTTAAAAAAATAGATTCGTGTTTTCAAAATTGCCTGGAACGTTAGATGTTAATAATTTAAAGAAAGCACTGTAGAAAATAACTGAAAATTTTTTCAGTCCTGCGCCACTCGATCTATATTATTTATATAACTTGAAAGTTGGAATCGTACAAATATTTTTTAAACATCAATTACAATCCCATTTTTCATAATATTTGTTTATCGACACAAAATCTTTGCCAAAAGTACACAATTTCGACTTCATTAACCTTGAGTTCACTAAAATAATTTATACTAAACTATTTCCGTTTTTTTTTAATATAAATTTTTTACATCTACAAAAATCTTACTTCTGCAAAAATGATGATGTTGAGAACAATGAGGACAACAATAGGAAATAGAATCATAACAACAAAATTTGTCCATTGTACATAGTAAAAAATGTAGTCAGGATTACAACGAAGTTCAGTCATTTCATTCCGCGGGTAAGTTGAATTATTCTCTGTTTCCCGTTCCATTGTTACAAACTCACCCCATCTAATGAATAACAATAAAAATAAAAATTAATTTACAAAAATATACTTTAATTATACAAAATTTACTACATTTTTTGGTTCATCCTTTCTCCACTTTTTTTTTTTTAGAATTGACAACTTGTTTAAAGCTTAAAAAAATCAAAAAGTAGGTAGTTAAAATTAGCCTAAAAGCAGTTAAATGTACGATTTAAGTAATAAAAATCTTTATGCTTACTCAATCCTAGAGGCTTTACATGAGTATTTTTGAACTTCATTNTACGATTTAAGTAATAAAAATCTTTATGCTTACTCAATCCTAGAGGCTTTACATGAGTATTTTTGAACTTCATTTAACGCTTAAGTTTTGTAAAAAAAAAAAAAATTTTATGTACTGAAATTGTTTACATCATTTAAGAAAAAAAGAGGTGAAATTATAAACCAAAANTGACGTAATAACGCTTAAGTTTTGTAAAAAAAAAAAATTTTATGTACTGAAATTGTTTACATCATTTAAGAAAAAAAGAGGTGAAATTATAAACCAAAAAATTTCCAACTACATGTGTTTTTCAAGTAAAATTGTTTCATTAAAACCAAAAGTCGGCATAGGAAGTAGGTAGCTCCCAACTTTGCCTATTATTATATTTAAAAATAAAAATTTTTTTTTATTTTTTTTGAAAATTTTTTTTTGAAAATTTTTTTTTTGAAAAATTTTTTTTGAAATTTTTTTTTGAAAATTTTTTTGAAAATTTTTTTGAAAAGTTTTTTGAAAATTCTCACTGAAAATTGATTTTCATTGGCTCACCGTGGGATATTGTAAAGTATAGAGAAAAGAAGTACACCCAAAGTATAAAATTTAGCTCTGGACCATGTACAAATTGATCTGGCATAAAGTGGATGACAAACAGCGATGAACCGCTCCACAGTCACAGCGATTACAGAGTACACAGAACCCGTTTGAGCTAATTAAAAATAATAAAGAGAGTTATCAATTCTTAATTAAGTTTTCTCTTCTAATGGTTCCTTTGGCCTTAATTTACATACAATAATTAAAAATTATTATATTAAAAACAAATTTAACTATACAGGGAAACAACTCCTTATTGTGGTATGCACAAACCGCCTTGAGCACTTTTGACAATATTTCTAGACAAAGTAAAAGTTTCTTCAAGTGGAATAGATTATTTTTTAATGCCAAGAGCATAAATGCTAATCAAGTCAATCAAAATTAGTAGAGAATTTATAATAACTATTTTACGTAATATGAAAGAAAATACCCTAAAACCTCTCATAATTAATAAATCTGGTGAGCTTTATATNACAAAATACCCTAAAACCTCTCATAATTAATAAATCTGGTGAGCTTTATATACATCTAAATAAAAAACTTTTTAGGTCGTTTGGATTTTTTTTTTTATAAAATCTTAAGGTTGTCACAATTAAAGTTGTGCAAAAAGTTTTTCAAATTTTATATATTTTNCAAGAGCATAAATGCTAATCAAGTCAATCAAAATTAGTAGAGAATTTATAATAACTATTTTACGTAATATGAAAGAAAATACCCTAAAACCTCTCATAATTAATAAATCTGGTGAGCTTTATATACATCTAAATAAAAAACTTTTTAGGTCGTTTGGATTTTTTTTTTATAAAATCTTAAGGTTGTCACAATTAAAGTTGTGCAAAAAGTTTTTCAAATTTTATATATTTTTATTATTATTTCATAATTTACAAAAAAAAAAACTTTTTTGTAAATTATGAAACTCACTAACTCACAATACTATATAGTATATTGAGCCTTAAAAAAGCAAACAAAAAAGTCCATAATTTCATTTTCCAAACTAATAAAATGCTTAAATCCAAATATTTCAATGAAACGAAACTTATTGTTCATTGGAGAGAAACTTTTCTATATGAACCAATGAGGAAAACCTGTCGAATATCAAATTTTCACAACGAACCAATAATGTTTACTTAAAAGTTATGTAAACTACGAGAAAATGGTTTATTTATGAATGATTGATATGCTTATGTTATATGCAAAAGTAAAAAGTAGTACAGAAAATTATATTCAGTAAAAACAGCAGTTAGGGTATACATGGCTATTAAATTTTGGATAATAACAAAATACCGTATTTATTCTATTTAGAGCTGCGCGCGCCTATTTAAACTTGATATTACAGCAGCAAATGTATATTTCAGCTTTATGGTATTGTACTTGAGATACAGTACTTTTTTTTTGAAAAAGTGTGTAAATTTAAGTTTTTTATGGATAATTTATTTTTCGGTTTTGTTGGGCGCTTACAAGGATATGGCTTGTAAATAAAATAAATACTGTATTTTCATTAACCCTATGATATCTAACCTGTTAAAAATTATTCTATGTTTTTTAAAATTAATTTCATTCCAAAATAAATACCTGTCATTCCAGAAGCATAGAGCATAGGAGTTGTATACTCAATTAGAGATGAGTAGCTAAGTCCAATGTCAAAATACCCTGAAATCGCAGGTATTGAAAAGATGATGAGTGTATTGAAAATGAGTACTGTGTCACAAATTGTAAGTCCAAGGAGAATACAATTAAGTGAACTTTTCATTTTTGGACTAGAAAGAACTATAACACTACAGGCATTGCCGAAAATTCCAATAATACAAACAATTGTAGTGAGGAAGCCAATAACAATCAATTGAAACAACGTCACGCTCTGGGATAGGTGAGATGGANATGAGTAGCTAAGTCCAATGTCAAAATACCCTGAAATCGCAGGTATTGAAAAGATGATGAGTGTATTGAAAATGAGTACTGTGTCACAAATTGTAAGTCCAAGGAGAATACAATTAAGTGAACTTTTCATTTTTGGACTAGAAAGAACTATAACACTACAGGCATTGCCGAAAATTCCAATAATACAAACAATTGTAGTGAGGAAGCCAATAACAATCAATTGAAACAACGTCACGCTCTGGGATAGGTGAGATGGACCATTACATACAGATGAATTCGACCAATCAACTTCCTCATTTTTTGCTGTTCCGCTAGATCCAACTACTTTGTTATCCATCGTCGACGGGATTAATAAATTTTACTAATCTAGGATTCCTGCTACCTAAAAAATTATACATAAACATATAAGAAATTATTATAATTTATGTTTTAATTTTATAAATTTATTACATTTAAAAAAGAATTTTTATTTAAAAATTTTGTTTTTAATAAATTGGAAACGAAATTTTCACAGAAATATGTTTTTATTTTGTTTTAAGCTATACAACTTTGTAAATTATCAAATAATTAGTAGTTGTTTATCAAATTTTAGCTAAAAAAATTGTGAATAGTTATTGAACGAGGCTTCTTTAAGAGCCTTTGTATTAACAACTCATACAATATAAAATGTAATGTGACAACTTTAACCTCTGGTCAACCAAACTTCAAATTGAATAAAAAATTTAAAAAAAATTCATTTACCGCTATTTTTTACTTTACTCAAGAACATTTCTCATATATAATAAAAATTAGTTGAAAGTAGAGTACAAAAATAGATTGATAACCATGTACTTACTTTTTAAATTATGTTTCCCCGTTTAGATAATCTACAATGTTGATTCTACATAGTGTAAATTAGTTATTAATTCACTTGTATATTGAATAACACAAAGTAGACATTAGAAATAATTGTAAATAATTAGTAAGTTGGATAGAAAAATTATTCCAGTTGGAGTTAATAATAATCACATTTAGATTCAATTGTTGCAGAGAAGGATTGTTATTGTTCGAATATGAACTCGACATGACAAAAAGGGGCAGTTGGAGATCTTGTTTCGATACCGTCAAATTCTCAACTACCAGAATTCCGGCTTTTCATCGGCATTTTATTTCAATCTTTCGTTTATTTCAGCCTACTAACACACGACATTGCTCAGAACTGAACTTTTCGGTACATCGTTATGCGAGGATGACATAAAACAACTTTTTCAAAATATCATATGGATACTGGATATAGTAGTCGACGGTTATAAGACCATCCGTTATAAGACCATATTTTTTATAAGATAATANATATGGATACTGGATATAGTAGTCGACGGTTATAAGACCATCCGTTATAAGACCATATTTTTTATAAGATAATACTATAAGCACTACTATATACTACATATATGATATACTCATATAAGAATTACAAAAACTAAAAACTTTAAATTTTAAAATTTTCTTCAGAATTCGGACCAAAACTTAAATACACAAAATCATTACTTTTAACTATATTTATTATAAAAAAGTACACAGTTTCATTTCGAGGAGAACAACTTATGTAATAGTTATCGGAGGAAAGACTGTTAACTCCTTTCAATTCAATTCAATAAGTTACGATTTTTTATAGCTTGGTTTGATTTAATTCATTTAGAATGGGTGAATAATTCGTTATAGACCNCTTCAGAATTCGGACCAAAACTTAAATACACAAAATCATTACTTTTAACTATATTTATTATAAAAAAGTACACAGTTTCATTTCGAGGAGAACAACTTATGTAATAGTTATCGGAGGAAAGACTGTTAACTCCTTTCAATTCAATTCAATAAGTTACGATTTTTTATAGCTTGGTTTGATTTAATTCATTTAGAATGGGTGAATAATTCGTTATAGACCAACGGATATAAGATCAATGGATAAAAGACCAAAACGGATATAAGATCAATGGATATAAAACCAAAACGAATATAAGATCGACGGATATAAAACTTTGCTTTTGGCCTTGTTAATTGTGTCCCCCAGCTCGTTATTAGACCCAATTTTCTCCTTATAAGACCCAAATTCCTTATTTAACGAGTTAGGTTAAGATTTATTGGGAGGTAAACCCCTCGTCGACTTCAATTTTTGTACCACTCATCCCCAATAGACCATTTTTTGTTAAAAATTTACGTATTGTAATTAAGTAAAATAAAAAACACATTTTGATGTTGGCTTTTTTTAAATGTTTCAAAATTTGTTCAAGTTCAATGAAAGATGCATACCTCCATATACTTTTTATAAGACCCAATAAGTCTTCTATCCCTTATAAAACCATCACTCTTACAAGACCAAAATTTGCCGTTGCAAACTGAAAGTTATTATATCCGGCGACTACTCTATATGAACATTTTTTTTGCTCTGTTTATAAATTTCAAAAAATACATACCTAAAACGTCTTTGTACTATTGCAAATGGAACAATGTGGAGACAAGTCAGAAAATGGAACCTTGGACAACTCAAATATCATTTGTATTCCACAGTACAAGAAAATACGGCGTCGACATCATGGACCTGAAATTACGACGTTTGGAAAGCAAGAGAGACAATAATATTGTTCTAGATTCTACTGTCCAGTGAAGCATAGCTATTGAAAACATAAAAAGGAAGTAAATTTCTTCAATGGAAAGAAAATATAGTATTCCGAACTTGATTTTTACACCGAAAAATCTTTCTGGTAAATAGAAAAGGAGACACAACGGTCTGAAACTGTTTCTGTGGCAAGAATTCTGGCACGGTGAACCTACAACTTTAGTTATATTTAATAAATCATGGATAATGAGTACTGTGTTACAAATTGTGAGTCCGAGAAGAATACAATTAAGTGAAGTTTTCGTTTTTGGACCAGAGAGAACTACAGTGAACCTCGCCGATAATGACACCGGATGTATTGGAACCACGGTTATAATGAACCTGAACCCTCAGTCCCTACCTAGAGATAGGCACATTAATGTTAAAAACCTCGGTCATAATGAACTAGGTTGAAATGAACACTCGGGTGTAATGAACCATATCTTGCGCTCTAGCTTTCATTTCACAATTGTCTGAGATGAACGAAACCCTATTTTATTGAAAAAGTCAAGCTAATTTAATAAAATGCATTATAAATGGATGAAGGATTAAAGTTTTGAATCACTTGGCAAATATGTTCGTATTATTCCGTGGCACAGAGAATAAAATAAGACAATTGTCAAGACTTTTATTTTCTATTATTCTTCTTCCAGTGTTATAGCTTTTCTGAATCGTAAATATATGCTAGAAGTGTACAATGTTGCAGATATTCTACAGATTTTTATCCCTGTCTTTTTCTATTCAAGCAAAATTTTGTATTGTTTGGGTGGTGCAGCAGAAGACTCTAGAAAATGTAATTAATTGACTCAAGGAAAGTAAAAAAACATCGGATGTTATGAACATAACTTTAAATTTAATTTTTGTTCATTATTCGTCTTTNCTCAAGGAAAGTAATAAAACATCGGATGTTATGAACATAACTTTAAATTTAATTTTTGTTCATTATTCGTCTTTAATGAATATCGGTTGTGATGAACCTAATTTTTTGGTCCCTACACCTCTATAACCGAGTTCCACTGTATAAAACCACAGGCGTTGCCGAAAATTCCAATAATACAAAGAATTGTAGTGAGGCAGCCAATAACAAACAATTGAAGGAGTGTCACACTCAGGAATAAATGAGATGAACCATTATATATGGACGAATTCTACCAATCAGATTCATCATTCTATGCTGTCCCGCCATATCCAACTACTTTGTGGTTCAACGTCGACCGGACTAATCTACTTAATTATGAAGATAAGTTTGTGTACCAAATTTTGCTAAAAATTGTGCAAAAATATTGGATGAGCAAATAAAATCAAAAATATTCAGAGCGCTTCTGTTGATAACTTACATTACAATGTAATATGAGAATTTCAAGACACACTTTACATATTTGTTACATAAAAATATAGGTAATAAAACAAACATTGTTAGGAAATAAGTTTTTAGTTTTACTAATTTTAAAAGAAAATATGACTGTTTTTACATATCTGTAAAAATCTGCAGGGGATATTAAGTTACTAAATTTTTTAACTAAATAATTAAGTTACTAATTTATAATTAATATAATTGATTATGTGGACCCATCAACCTCTGGTCAACCAAGTTAAAACTGTAAACAAATTACAAAATTTTCTTTATTTATTGCCATTTATCTTTTGTTCAACAATATGCTACACATGAACTAAAAACTACAGTTGAAAGTAGAGATCACAAAAAAAATATTGATCACCCTGTAGTTACTTTGAAATTAAGTTTCCCCACTTGGATAAATCTACATAGTGTAAATTAGTTGTTCATTCACTTGTAAATTAAATAGCACAAATTAGACATTACAAATAATTGTAAACAAGTAATAGGTTGGGTATAAAATCTATTGGAGTTAATAATAAACACATTTAAGTTCAATTATTGTTGGAGATGATTGTTATCGTTGGAAAATGACTTCGACATGACAAAAAGTGTCCACTGCTCGTTTTTTTCTATTTGGAGATCTTATTTTGTTTAGCATCAAGTTCAAAATTACCAAAATTTTGAATTTCCATCGCCATTTCATTTCAGTCTATAACAGCTTGTTGTCTAACTAACTTTCTCATTTGAAACTACGGCAACATTGTTAGGTGCATGTGTCAATTTGTTGAAGAAAATTTGTTGGCTAATTCAATTTTTTTTTACAGATCTGTTCGAATTGACCAATTCTAGATACTCAGTGGATTATCATGGTATAGTCATGTTCCACCAAGGAATCACCACAAATAACTAGAGAATCAATTTGTTAATCAGTCAATCATGGAAAATTTTTTTCATAGATGGAAATTTTCATTTAACAATTCTCATTCTATAATTTCAGCGCTATACTTTCGTTAATCATAATTCCGGGGCGAATTACTCTGTGCCATACTTTTTTGCGTCGTATCTTCATATAATTCTAGAAAAGTCATGTAAAATTACCACTTTCAGCAAGGCAGAAACAATTGTAAGGAATGATTTCCATAGATGGAATATTTTGTATCAGGAATTCTGGACTGTATTGTTCTGGACTATACTTCATCGAAAAAGGTAAATAAAAAATATTCGTTAAAANGATGGAATATTTTGTATCAGGAATTCTGGACTGTATTGTTCTGGACTATACTTCATCGAAAAAGGTAAATAAAAAATATTCGTTAAAAAAATTTTTTTTTTGGAACAAAAATAACTGTAAGTATGCCAGATTAAAAATGAAGAATACAAGGTTAACCCTGTATGAATAGAAAATTTTGACCGGCACGNTATCAGGAATTCTGGACTGTATTGTTCTGGACTATACTTCATCGAAAAAGGTAAATAAAAAATATTCGTTAAAACAAATTTTTTTTGGAACAAAAATATCTGTAAGTATGCCAGATTAAAAATGAAGAATACAAGGTTAACCCTGTATGAATAGAAAATTTTGACCGGCACGAATTCTGTCGAAAAGTATAACCATGACTTACCTCAAATTTTAATGCGCAGAATCATTTCCCTTTTCTTTGAAGTAAACTCTGTTTTTTGGTGAGACAACTTTTATCTGCAGAATTCGTTTTCGATTCTAGTGTCCCTCGGTGAAGCATAGCTAACGAAACATGAACGGAAGGATATTTTCGTCAATGGAAAGAAAATACAGTATTCCATTTCCAATCAGAATTTTTTCATCGAAAAATCCTACGGTAGAGCATACGAAAAGAGATGCAACACACTGACGGGCATATTCCTAATAGCCACTTTACGTAAGTATGCACTTAACCTAACAGCAATAAATCACTCTTAATTAATTTAAAATAGGGTCATTTTAGCTAATTGTGAATTTTTTTTTCACTTTCCGAGTTTGACTCAAAAATTATATGGGAATAAATGTTTTCCTAAAAAAATTTTTTGACAAAATTTATTCAAAATACAATTCTCTATCGTTGTATGCTTTTTATTCAGTTAATTTCTCTTTTCGAACGCCTGGAGTGATTTAATTGTATACGTAAAACTACTTTCCACAATTATGAACAAAATTGAGCTAATTGTGAAAACTAGGTGTGTGAAAAGTTAGATAGAATTAATTTACGGTCATTACAACTTAGACAATATTCATAATATGATAGAGGATATCAGACTGATGTTGATAGTGAAAACTAGAACATGACTCGCTTTCCTGGTTATTTATGGGAGGCTCCAGAAATTAATAGTTCAATTATTTTATAACCCTATCTCTTACCATGTCTTTCGTCACTCGGATTCTTGAGAATTTTGAGTATAAAACTTTAGAGATTTGGAGGGGTCAATTTTTGGTGGAGGTCGGAGGGCTGGAGGAGAGAAATCTGCTCGGAGGGCTGGAGGAGTGAAGTTGATCTGAAGGACTGGAGGGGTCTTATGTTCAGTGGAGGGCGGAGGGCTGGAGGGTTGAAGTTGATCTGGAGGGCTTTTATGTTCAATGTAGATTGAAAGGTTGGACTGCTCTTCCGTGAACAGTGTTTTCGTCCGGGGTAAGGTGGATGGAGGGATAATTCCTTGACCATTTATGTGGGCAAATAGAAACAAAAATTGTTTTCTGTGTATGCTGTGGGGATTTGAGCATAAGACTCAATCTCCACTACTGTACTCATAAATGAGACAGTAGACTTCTTACCNAAGGATAATTCCTTGACCATTTATGTGGGCAAATAGAAACAAAAATTGTTTTCTGTGTATGCGAAACTGGACAGTATCGCTTGCTCAAAAACAAAATACAGTGAAGTCCGGTTATAGTGAACCCGTAGGGACCGGCAAGATGTTCAGTTTAGCCGGAGTTCATTATATCCATATAGTGAACGGACCAATTCAATAATTGTTCATTATATCCATATAGTGAACGGACGCTACAATTCAATAATTATTCATTATATCCAACCATTAAACTATAAATTCAGCTACTTCGATGTAGAGTTACTGGTTGATGGAATTTTGCTTAAGCCTTTAAGTTCGGTTATGTTCTCATGTTGAATTTCCATTTCAAGTACAGTTAACGCCTACACCATCCCCGAAACTGCCGCAAGGAAGATCTTGGCAAGCGTAGTCTTTTGGTACGTTCAATTTAACTAAAGCTTTGTTGGCTAGAAGCTTGTTCCCTTGCATGCATAGGCTTTATAAGGCTAGTTGTTGCAAGGTCAATTTAGCTTGGAGGGGTNCTAGAAGCTTGTTCCCTTGCATGCATAGGCTTTATAAGGCTAGTTGTTGCAAGGTCAATTTAGCTTGGAGGGGTGGAGGAGTCTTTGCTCTTTACTCAATGGAGGGTAGATGGCGTATTCCATGCCCATCTATGAGACAATCTGTATTTTCAAAAAAAATCTCCCTGAAATTTTAACACTTGAGGGGTGGGCAATACAAAGTCGTATCTTAACATATAGTTGTACGCAGGTTTTTCTTTTTTTTTACTTTTTGGATTTATTTTCGTGTCAAGGTCATCATTTTACAATGTTAATTGATCAGACACGCCTGTAACAGGCCTAACTAATTAAATTAAGAATTAAAATTAAAATTAAAGTGTTTTAACGTGGCACTCATCACAACTTTAACATTGAGCTTACTTAAGATTATCATAACTCAATCATGTTTTTGTTGTTGTTGTATAATAGGTCGAGATTTAGGCATAAATGTCAGTCCTAGATTCTTTAACCCATACTTTAACCTTTTCTTTAAAAGTACTAATAGATTGTTGCTCTTTACAATTGTTTACTTGTACAAATTTATTCCGTAGTGATATAGCCCGTACATAGAACGCTTTAGATGAGAATTTCGTCTTAATGTAGGAACTACGAGCATCTTCTCGAATTTTGAGTCTCTAGAGAATTTTTTATTTTCAAAGTAATCATTTAGATCCTTAATATCTAAATAATTAATTATTTTAAATGTTTCAATTAATGTGGTATAATTAAGTCTTTCAGTCAAACTTAGGATGTTAAAGTCGTCATAAAGTATAAAATAATCCGAATTAGTCGTTACATATAGTTGTAGTAAAAATTCCTGCCACTATTGGATCTTATTTACCAACGTGATGCTGATACCGCTAATCTATACTGGACCGAAATTATTTCACTGCTACCGCCATCGCTACTTTGAACAGTGGCATTATCCGTTCGAGGACCTACGGTAAAGCCACACTACATCGGTCCTTCAATGATAACAAACATCCCAGAAATTAGGGCAAATACAATTGGCTGGTAAGGTCAAATTGAGAACCATTCAATATTTGTGGCAACAATGATTGAAAAAACAAGAGGTTGACCTATCAAACTGATCATTCGAAGAAAACAAATGAAGAAGTGATATAGCAGATCCTATAATATACCATCATGATGTGGATAATATTCTTTACTCCCCAAGCACATGTGATGTAAGCCCACAGGGTACCTTGAGAATACGCATTAATCACCAATCACAGAGTGGTTTGATTAATAATTTTTCAATGAATGAGAGTTTTACCACGCAGTGAAATGAATACTGAACAAGATTAAGGCAATTTGATAGGGATTTCCAATTTGTTTGATTGTTGCAAAAATCAACTATTGTTTCCCTCTAAAAGTAAATCCAACTAAAATCGATTAATTAGTAAGGTCAAATACCATGCAACCAAAGTGCAAACCAAAGAGAATGTGTAAAGTTGACACTGCAGGGAAATTTAAAAATTTGGCTTTTACTCACTATTGTAGTTGTGCTGGCACCATTGTTACAATTATTTATTTGACACATTCATGCCGCCAGTGCTACACTTCTCAATACTTTGACACGTGGTACCGCTACCGCTACTTGGGTGAAATTAGTTCGCCGATAGCGTTTTATTTAAATTCTACAAAAACTAAACCACATCTTATAAAAGTAGAGATGGAACTGCTACACAGAAATATCCAACATAACTGCCGTTGGAATTAGTTTTGAAAAATAAGGATGAAATTTTGCAGCCAATTATGTCCAGTGTTGAGTGTGTGTTGCTGAATTACGACGGAATTATAAAGAATTTTGAATGGAAATATCCAAGGTTTCCCCCCATGTTCGATACTTTTTATTTTTTCGTCAATCCTTTAGCAACAAATACTTCATTTACTGCGATTGATTTTACTAAGTTTTGACGTAGTTCTCTAATTTTGTTATTGCTAAACCTGTCAGGATTGAAAATTTAGTGTATGTGTTCTAAAAGTCAATCTTTGCCATCACTAGAACAGGCTATAAAAAGTATGCAAATTTTAAATTCAAATTATCATAATTCCTGTTATAGTAATCAGATCATGGAGGCTTGAGTTTTCAAAGAATTGTACTCCATTTCTCAATGGTTTATCTGCAAATTGAAACCGTTTTAAAATTTTTGTAAAACCTATCTTGTCGACTAAATTGTTTCTTCGAATGTATGGATACTATACAAACCAAGGTTTTATTATAAGGCTTAGCGAAGCAACTTTTGACCCTATTCACTTTGCTGGAGGAAGGTATGCCTTATAAATTTTGTTTCAAATCTACCTCGTAACAAAAAAAATTTTTTCAGCGACAGTGTTAAATAGTATTTGATGCAATACTTACAAATTTTTAATTAAAAAAAAATTAAGAAGTTGTTTCCGAGAGCGAAGTTTGTTATTTAAAAAAAATTGGAAGTTTTCAAAATTATCGAGTTATGGACTAACCTGATGAAAGGCAATTTTGTGTAATCCTCATAGCAACCTTGGCTCTAATTTTCTCTTCAATTCGATAATCAAATCCACTACCCTCTATGGTGCACAAATTTGGGGTCTAGACCTCGGGAACCAAATCGAGAAAGTCCAACAGTTCTTCAAAAGACTGCTCAGACTTCCTAATTTTACGTCTAATTACTTTATAAGACTGGAAACTGAGATTCCACCCCTAAAATATGAAATCTTCAAATCCTCCCTGGCCTTACTCCTGAAAATACTTAACTCTTCTCCTAATTCTCTAATACACAATGCTTATTTAGAACTAAAAAAAGTCTCCGAGAAACACCCTAGAAATATTCATACCTGGTATAATCAGATGAAGTTGATTTTTGTAGATGTAAACAGAGAAGACCAATGGAAAGGTATTTCTGCTTCTTATGTTTATTCTTACAAGACCAACCTGCTTCACGAATACAGACAGAATCTAAGGAACATTGACGTTCTCTCCAGCCTTAATTCAGAGTCGATTCCTCACTTCCAGACAATCAAAAAAAAAATAAGGGGGTACCAGAGTACCTTACAGCATCCTTGCCTCGCCATCTCGTGACATTCGTGGCTCTAATTAGATCAAATCTTAACATTATCTTCATTAAAGGGAAATGGCATAATCTTGGCGCCTTCGCTGACGATCCGTGTTCATTCTGTGGCGATCCAAGATCCCTGACTCACTTGTTCAAATGCCAACAATTTTTATGTCTAAGACAGAAATATCTGCCTCCTAATTTTATGATTGACTCATTTCATTGCAATTTTAATTATTCTGATAAACAAGTGTGTGAAAACATGTGTTTCTATGTCATTGAATCTGTTCAACAGTACTATAATTAATTTCGATTGTAGCGGGGGGATTTGGCCGCGTGAATATAAGTCCATTAACACCAGTGTTTCGTTTTACGAGCGTTTTTTAAGTACCCTCCGCGTTTTACGCAAAAAAACGCGTAAAACGCGGTTTTTCGCGTAAAACAGAAAATCAGCGTAAAATGTAATAACCGGCGCCAAAATTCAAATTTGAAACAACTACATTCTTTTTTTTTGTTAGCAAAAATCAGAAAAAGTTAATTAATTAAGCATTTTTAACTGAAACTAAAATAATGTTCTGTTCTGTCTGACTTTCGATTTTTACGATTACATCATCTATAGTCTAGTATAGATGCAATGATGTAATGGTAAAAATTGAAGTGAGTTACTTCCTCTAAGCTTTAGAGGAAGTAATTCGCTTTCAGCATCTCAGTCGAAATACGAAACCGCACCAATGGAACCAATGGAAATTGAAGGAACCCATTCTGACGGTAATGAATGTTTGAAATCTCCAATTTTATGATGACTTGGCACTGACTCAAAACTGGCACTGACGCAAGTAATATCTAATTATTCCCTAGTAGGTGACGAGGAGTATCTTCCAGATGTCGACCNTTATTTAAAGTGCTTAACTTGTTCGCGCGCATGCTGCAGCATGCCTCAAAGTGAGTTATTTTAATTTAACGCAGTTTTGTTATAAAACGCGTTAAATTCAAATAAAAAAACGCGCTTTTTTGCGTTTTACGCACCAATTTTACGCATTAAAAACCGCGTAGGACGAAACACTGATTAACACCCTAATTGATTGATTGATTGACTAAATAATGAAAGTATAAAAAATTTGAGAAACTTTATGGACAATTTTAATTTTGACAATCTTCAAATTTTATAAAATGTCCAAACAACCTAAAAAGTTTCCATTCAGTTTTATGTAAAGATCACCATATTTATTAATTATGAGAGGTTTTAGGGTATTTTCCTTTATACTACATAAAGTAGTTATTATAAATTCTCTACTAATGAAATTTTGATTGACTTGATTAGTATTTATGCTCTTGGCATTAAGAATAATTTATCCCACTTGAAGAAATTTTACTTTGTATAGAAATATTGTCAAAAGTGCTCAAGGCGGTTTGAATATAACACAATGACGGGGTTCCCTGTATAGATAAATTTGTTTATAATATTTAATATAAAAACTTATGTCATTTCTAGTTTTGACTACTGTATAGAGATTTGGGCAGTTCAATCCAAAAAAGACATGGACAAATTTCAAAACAAAATCAACCGCTTTCTCTTCGCTGGTACTCAGGGCTAATTATTTCGACAGCTGAGAAGAAAATTCAAGAAGGGTAACAGTAGTATGTACAGGGCGATGTTCCCACACTCACCGCCCTTAAAGCCACCGACCAACATGGGGTCAAAATCTATTTTTGTTCACCCTAAGACCCTTTCGCCCTAAATCTATTTTTGTTCACCCTAAGACCCTTTCGCCCTAAGACCCTTTCACCCTAAGACACATTCACCCTAAGACCCTTTCGCCCTAAGACCCTTTTACCCTAAGACACATTCACCCTAAGACCCTTTGTTGGGATGGAAGACTCTAAGTATCAAGTTCAAACATGTTTAAACCTGCCTAAGACCCTAAGACACATTCACTCTAAGACACTTTTACCCTAAGACACATTCACCCTAAGACCCTTTGTTGGGATGGAAGACTCTAAGTATCAAGTTCAAACATGTTTAAACCTGCCTAAGACCCTAAGACACATTCACTCTAAGACACTNCTAGAAGCTTGTTCCCTTGCATGCATAGGCTTTATAAGGCTAGTTGTTGCAAGGTCAATTTAGCTTGGAGGGGTCAATTTAGCTTGGAGGGCTGGAGGAGTCTTTGCTCTTTACTCAATGGAGGGTAGATGGCGTATTCCATGCCCATCTATGAGACAATCTGTATTTTCAAAAAAAATCTCCTGAAATTTTAAAATTAATGGTTAAATTTCATAGAATGGAAATAATTTTTTAAAACAATTTTTTTTTTACAATTTCGGAAAGACCATTTAAAAGTAGTGTAACATTACTAGTAAAAAAATTAAGACTCTATAATGACTAGAAGAAAAAAAGTTATGATTTTTTGAAAATTGAAATTTTTTAATGTTCTTTCCAAACACTCATCTCGTAGTAGATCATCTCAAAATAATATCCAAATATTTAAATTTAAAAAAAATCATAACTTTTTCTAATAAACGAAGAGTCTTAATATCTTCACTTTGTTGACTTGGATGATTTTTTCAAAATTATTTAAAAATTTTTTCCAAAAAAATTTTTTCTCTTACGATGAAATTTGAACATAATTTTAAGGTATCTTCTTTCTCTAGCAAAGAGCATAGGCTCAAAAATCTCTTCTGTTATGCCTTTAAATTACTAGACACATTCTACGCTATTAAAATAATAAACTTTATCTTATTTATCATTTATTACAAACATGATTTGATTACTTACCGCCAATTTACTACAAGTGAATTCGTTATTCTGAATATTTTGAATCATCATTGCAGTACTAATATCAGATTTCCACATATTTTTATCTTCTTGTTCACGTATATCAACATATGAGTTTAGACAATCTGTCAAGGCAATCGATTTCAGTTCCGTCAAAGTCCTAACCGTGATTATTTTCCCTATATATGGTATAATTTTGTGTACAATCACAATCCTAAAGTTTCCTTCTATTATTTTTGGGAAACTGTAAACAAGTAGTCGCATAAACTTTCATTTTTATTTCTTTATGAAATCTTCTAACATCACATACAGTGTGAGTTTTTTGGTAGGAAACGCAGATACCTGATTTACATTACCCCCACCCATCTCAAATATGGTCATCAGAGTTTTGTTTGGTATCGTTAGTAAATGTTAAAATCCAAATGAGACCTTTAAAATTGTTGCTAACTTATTGTCCTTTTGGAGTATGGAATTATCCTTGAGAATGCCCATAGCTATAGTGTGCAAATTGGTGGGGTTCTGTTTTTGGTTTGTAGTTATTGGAAAATTTCAGAAGGGTAAAATTTTTTCATTTGACTCAAATTGGTTTTATCGTTCATTTATATTTCGTTTTGAAATGGGTATACAAGCGTACCTATGGTTCATTGTCATAAAATATCGATACCGTTTTTCTGACGACAGTTACTAGCAACTTATGGCCCGGTATAATGCCCATCCCGCCACAGCAAATCATCAAATTAGGAGTAAGGCGACGATCAAAAAAATTCGAAAACTCGTTCTCGCTACTTGACTCGTATATCTAAAAACCGACACAAGACAGCTAAAGGATAAGAAATGGCAGCAGCAGTGCTGCTGCGAAATTGGATCTGCATACAACATCCATTATCTTGCGGTATTTTAAATTAAATATGCCATACACTTAAAACAACACAAATTCATATGCCCATGCATGATGATTGGGATGGGTGGGGGCAATATAAATCAGGTATCTGCGTTTCCTACCACAAAACTCACACTGTAGATGAGAGATAATAATAGATAGGACAAGCTCGTCAGAGAGCCCAAAAAGCTCTAATCTCTCTTCTTGATTGGTCAACATTACCAACTCCCATCTAATCTCTCTTCGTGATTCGTCCTCAGAAAACCACATAACCTTCTATAGAGTTTTTCCTATCTATTACTATCACTCATCTATGCTAACATCACTTACAAAACTCTTTCTATTATACATGAAACAAGAGCGACGCGCCCAGGACCTCCAACGTCTATCTCCAAGTCCTGCATAAAGAAAATAATCCTTAGGAATAAACTAAATAAAATTCATAAAATTTAGTGTGTTACGCCCGATTTATATTTATGGCCCAATTCCCGCAATTGTATAGAACACTTCATAGTACTGTAGGACTATGATATTATGAGATTAATACAACTATGAAACGTGACTCATTTTGGAGGTCTCTGATTGGTTGAAAAAACTATGAGGCTCCCGCTAGTTCTAATCTACTCAGAGGCATGTATAAATGTCATAGTCCCTCAATGCAATCCTCTCCACTCAAACTCAAGAGAAACAAATTCTGTTTGAGAGGAGTTGTGGGGATGGGAACACATTTTCTCAACTCTGTAGTGACTGATTGAACACAGGCTAGTTGTCCCCTTGATAATCTTCCTTACACATTTCGGTTTGGAATAGACAGCTCTTAATTCTATCACAACTTTTCTATCATTTTCGTTCCCCTAAATTTTCTATAATCTCAAAGTACTATGAGCCTTGATACTATCAGGCGCTCTATACAATTAAGGGAATTGGCCCAATGTTATTCGTCCTTCATTCGAATAAAATACAGTATGATTGATGAATTCGCAACAAATTTTGCAAAAATTGTCACGGTAAATTAGATTGCAAAATTTGTTACAAAATTCATCAATCAATACTGTATTTCATTCGAATAAAGGACGAATGACATTAAATATAAAACGGGCGTTACTGATAAGTGATGAATGATGATACTGTAATACTGTGTTATTTACTCATATTGTGTTACTTTAATGAGGCTCTTCCCGTTGCAAATGAAAGAACTTATACTTTAAGAAATTAATTTCTTTTACAAGTTCTTTCGAGGTTATTGGAAACGCTAAAAGTTGAAATTTGAAAGAAAAAATATGTCAAGAAATTTTTTATTAGTTTTTATTGTGCAAGCTATTAATTTTTATTTTTATTTTTATTTTTACAGTTAAATGTTAGTTCACCAGATTGGGTCTTACGCTAAACATTATTTATTAATACAAAAATGAAATTGTTAGATTTCAAAAAATTTCTTCCTTGATGTTAAATCTGAATGATAAATAATTTCCATTATTGAGTTTAAAACTAACTCTAACTGTACTTTAAGATACTAATTTCTTTAAGAATCATTTTATGTGGTTGGTTCTGCTAATATTGAACAGTTTGTTTTGTTTTGTTTTTTAATTTCAAATATATTACAGTACATCTTTTTATGACTAATGCCCATCTCTGAAATAATACTTCAGAGTTGGTTTGAATAAATACTTACGGTTTTTCCAACGTATTTTCTACTATTGATTTTAATCCCATTAATTCCCGTTATATTTGCAGAATCAATATAATAAAAACTGTTGTCAAATTGGATTTCACATCTTAGTACTTCAAGTACTGGATTTGGCAACTCATTCCAATTAAGTCCACTTACATTCTGATATATTTTCATTGGAGTATTGATATTTGGAAATACTTGAGTAATGAAAGTTGTAAAATACATACTTTCTACAAGGTATTGTGTTTGAGCAATTGCATTTGCCTCTCCATCAATACTGTACTTGTTCTCATTCTCAGTGGAGGAACTCAATTTCAGGCTTAGATTGTGTATAATTTTCCAATTCACATTTGTATCATTTTTGGAAGTAAAAGTACCATAATACATCTGTAAAAAATAATATTTAATAATAAGAAAATTTTTTTATGTAATCATGAGATTGTTTTCCACTTTTACGAATTTAATTCAAAATTTTTATGTGAATGATGCTTTTTTTTTCTAAAAAAAAATTTCCTTCAAAATTTGGATTCAAAATACGATCGAGTATGGTTTTATGGACTTTTCCTACTTATTTCCTGTTAGAATGCCTAGAGCGATTTATTTGTATTCTCTAAATAAGTTTTCATAAATATAATAAACAATATGTTACTTGTGAAAACAACGTGTGGTAATTCAAGAGCATTATAAAAGATAACATTGGTCACTCTGAAATTCCCTTCGTATCTTCTGCATTCCGAATTGTTTTTTTTTTGCTTTTTTAGTTTTTAAGATTAATATTTTTTTTACAATTTTCGAATTTACAAGTTTCAGGTAGAGGTAGTTTTGATTGAATTTCAAAAAAAAAAAATTCCTGAAAAATGTAAAATTGCTTTTTTACTTTTAAGTTTTTCACAATTATGATTCATTAGGAAGTTTCGTTTATACTCGCCATGAAAGTTTATAAAATGTATAAAATTTTAAATCTCTTCTACACAATCTCACCTTACACAATCTCACGCAAATCCACGCACGCTATTGGTAGACCCCTAATGTGGCTAGTAATTTAAGCTAATTGGACTATTTCTAGGTGGTGCCGCATTCATTTATAAATAAAGTATTTATTTTTTGTGTCACTCTAATGATTTACTTACCGCCAATTTACTACAAGTGAATTCGTAACCCTGAATATTTTGAATAATCATTGCAGTACTAATGTCAGATCTCCACAAATTTTTATCCTCTCGTTCACATAAATGAACGTATGTGTTCAGATAATCTGTCAAGACAATCGATTCCACTTTCGTCCTAGTCCTAACTGTGAATACAGATTCTTCATATGGGTTAATTTTGGATTCAATTACAATCTTAAAGCCTCTTCGTTTTGTTCTGCTGTCTTCTGGCATCAGGTTTTCTTCACTACAAATAAGTAGTCGCATAAATTTTAATTTTTAATTCTCTATGAATCTTTTCAAAATAACTTACACAATTTGTTCTATTGTACATGAAAGAAAACCTGGGCAAGAAGAACCTCCAAAACCTATCTCCAAATGCTGTAAAGAGAAAATAATCCTTAGAAATAAATTAAATTAAATTTTACTAATTTAGTGTGTTGCTGATGATAATAATATTAAAACTATGACATCAAATAATCAATTTACATTAGATAAACTGAAGTAGTTTAAATTTTTTTAAATGTAATTAGGGTCATGTGTGGTAATTGTGAAAGTGTGGTAATTGTGAAAAGTTTAAAAAAATTGTGTTAAGTGAGACTTTTGCGGGAGTTTTTTTTTGAAAATATAGACAATACATCTGTCTATCCTTGGGCAGTTGGAATTTTTTTTAATTTCATAAAGCTTAATTAATAATTGACAAAAACTAAAAGTAAAACAAAAATTCCAATTGAAGAGTTCTGGAGCACTATTGGGAAGTTAGTATATTATATATTCTATATTATATAGAAGAAAGTATATTATACATTTTTTGAATTTGGAGAGTAAAAATAATAAATAATAATTAATTCTAGTGAATTTCCTAGTGGGTATTAGCATTAAGAGCGTGAAAAGATTTAAATTACCATGATCAATTTCTTACAATTTTTTAAAGTCACTAAAGAGCAGTTTGAAAATGACATACGTACTAAATGTCATTAAAGTACAAAGAACTAATATTTGTATTTTATTTAAAAAGAAATTCCTTATTGAAATACTTAAAGGGTAAAGTAATAATTTAAAAATTTAATGGATCAACAATAGGAAATAAAATATAACTGTTTAATGCAAAAAATGATATTCTCATATTTAAAAAATTTCCTGCTTGATATTAGATCCGAGTGATAAATAATTTCAATTTATTTACTTTTAGCTCTAACTGTACTAAAAGATACTAATTTCCATAGAACCATTTTATGTGGTTGGTTCTAATTAGTGTACCGCATGGCTCAGGTTTAGGTGTGAGCCAGAGCCAATGGCTCATGGCTCATGCTGATAGTGAGCCAGCTCATGAGCCATGGCTCATTGCTCATGATGATAGTGAGCCAGCTCATGAGCCATAGGTCTGGCTCCCGACATTTGTAGAGCTGGCTCATGAGCCAGAGCCATGGCCCAATAAACCATGGCTCATAGCTCAACACAAATTAAAAAAAAGTTTTTTTCAACATAAAAATCTTTCTTTCATTCGGATTTATATGATCAATCAATTATTGTATGAGCTCTGCTGTTAGAAGTAGTATAGCTGAAATATTTAGGAGCTGATGTTAGATCTACGAGTTTAAACTTCTAGATATTTTGGCTGAGCCCCTAGATTTAGCAGCTCTTCTAAATTCATTAATATTTCTAAATTTAGGTATTAAGTATTCTCGATTGAGTTTTATCTCAGAAATACAAGATTACTTGGTCAGGCATCGAATGCAACAAAAACTAGTAAAAGTTAATTAATGCTATTGTGGAGTGGCTGACCCTCCACTTTGAGGTTGAGACAGGGATTGCCACAAAAATTTGTTCTCTGGTGGGGTATAATCCCACGTCTAGGGTATTTCGGACCCAACGCACTACCATTTGTTCTACAGATCCGATTTGTTGGAATCCTGTCTACAATTTCAATACAACTCCGAAACTCACATTTGCTTTGCTTTAGCACAGGCGATCTCCTTCTTCCTGGTCATTCATTGCCAGGTAAGGAGTCTACTGACTCATTAATGAGTACAGTAGTGGAGATTGAGTTTTATGCTCAAATCCCCACAGTATAATTTACAGGCACATTTTATTGAATAACTCAAACCTGCTACGTTGAAATTTTTTTCGGCACACGGTGAAAAGTTGCTAAATTTGATTTACTATCGATTAAAAATAGTAGCCAAATTGATAGTAGCCAGATATGTTCGAGCTTTTGAGTACATGAGCTCAAAGACGCTTAGATCTAGGAGCAGCTGCTAGATTTAGCAGCTTAGCTTCTAAATACAAAAGGTTAGCCCCGCCCCTACCCCTATATCTAGTGGCTGAGGTGCTAAATCTAGCAGCCCTACCCCACATTCAGCAACAGAGTTGCTATTTATAGTGTATCTAATTTGACTGATGTTGTGACACGACTTTCTTCTGCAAAAAGCTAATAAATGAGCCATTGAGCCATGTAGTTGAGCTGGCTCATGAGCCATGGCTCTGGCTCAAAATTATTGCATGAGCCAGAGCATAGGTCTGGCTCATGCAATAATTTTGAGGCAGAATTCTGCCTTAAAATTATTGCAAGAGCTATGCTCTGGCTCTGGCTCAAAAATTGTTGTGAGCCAGAGCCAGAGTCATTGAACCAGAGCCAGAGTCATTGAACCAGAGCCATGTGGAACACTAAATCTAATGTTGAATAGTATTTTTTTTAATTTCAAAAATTACAGTTCATCTTTCTATTGCCAATATCCATCTCTGAAATAACAGTTCAGAGTTGGTTTCATTCAATAAACACTTACTTCTTGTCCAAAGTAATGTTGAATATTGACTGATTCTCCATGAATTCCCGTTACATCAGCATCATCCGTATAAGAAAAACTGTTGTCAGAGATTTCACACTGTGGTACTTCAAGTATTTCTTCTGGTAACTCTTTCCAAGTCAGTCCGGTTACATTTGGAGTCTTCCTATTCTTATATATCTTCATTCGAGTACTCGATTGAAATATTTTAGTAATGAAATCTTTAAAATCAGAACTTTTTACAAGGTATTGTGTCAGAGCAAGTTTTTCCTTTCCAACAATAATGTAATCGTTGTCATTACTAGTGGAGGAACTCAGTTTTAGATTGTGTATAGTTTTCCAATTCACGTTTGTTTTATTTTCGCAAGTAAAAAGACCATAATACATCTGTAAAAAAAATGAAATTTAATAATAGGGAAATTTTAATGTAATCATAAGACTGTTTTCCACTCTTACGAATTTGATTCAAAATACGATCGAGTATGGTTTTATGGACTTTATAACAGGAATTAACTGGAAGTTTTATGGACTTCCACTTAATTCCTGTTAGGAAGCCTGGAGGGATTTATTTGTATTCTCTAAAGAAGTTTTCACAATTATAATCAAATGTCCTAATTATGAAAAATTAAATGCAAGACACAAAAAATATCAATTTTCACTCTAACTTTATTATTGTTTTTCTTTTTCAGTTTTTAAAATTAATATTTTTTATTCTAATCGATCCCGATCCACGATCCAATCCAACAACCAGAAAATCGTTCGATACCGATCCGTGGTCCAGGAAAAGAATTTAAAAAAACTTTCGATACAGATCCGCGAGCCGAGCCAAGCAATAAAAAATTTTTTGATACCGATCCGCGTTCCGATACATCAAAATTTCCATCAATATCGATCCAATCTGATCCGCGCATCGATTATTGGGTCGAGTTTTATAAAAAAAACTGTCACAGATGACACTAAGAAAAATTTCCATACCTATCCACGATCTGAGCCAAGTCAAATCGATACCGATCCGCAATCCTAGCCAAAAGTAAAAAATCTTTCGATACCGATCCGCGATTCGAGCCAATGGACAACAAAGTACTCGATACCGATCCACGATCCGAGCCAAAAGTTAAAAAATTTTTCGATACCGATCCGTGACCTGATACATAGTAATTTTGTCCGATACAGATCCGATACACGATCCAATCCGATCTGTGGCTCAATTCTTGGATCGAATTTTATTAGTGGTTTTGGACCATCTGTACATAGGTGGTTGGGGTTCACAAGAGTTCGGTAATCTAGTCATAGTCATTCGCATTACGAATGGGGGAAATTGATGACAATACCCAATTTTGGAAGGTTTCACCACATACTACATAAATTTTACTTGTGGCGGGCCTGACGCGCCACTTTGAAATTGAGACAGTGATTGCCCCAAAAAGTTGATCTCTGGTGGGGTATGAACCCGTCTTGGGTTTTCCGGACCCAACGCACTACCATTTGTGCTACAGAGCCGTTTTGTGGAATCTTGTCCTCAGTCTCAATTCAACTATGAAACTCACCTATGCTTTCCATTAGCACAGGCAATCTCGTCTGTGGGAAATGAGTCAAAAAGTAGAGTAGCCAATGTGTTTCTACACTGGAACATGGTTCTCCTTATTTCACATGAGAGTTTACAACTCATTCTTATTGACCCTGGGTATTAGAGCCTCGCTTGGCTACTGTGAGATTACGAGTCTCCTCACCTACACACCTAACCGATACAGAACTCCCACAGAACCCCCCTTCCTAATAACACTGGTCCCCAGTGTTCATTCTCAAGAGCCTACTGTATCCTCTAAACCAGTACACCTAAACTTAATTTTCTACGGATTCGGCAAATGGCGGAAATTCAAACGCCCAGATTATTAATATCTAAAGAGATAACCTAACTAACGGGGTGAGAACCCTGGAAGACTTTGAAAAAGTTTCGGGCTTGGGGAGACTCGAACCGGGATTCTGCTCGCCATCTTATGTGGAAAAGGAGTAAAAAAAGCAGTGTAGCCAGTGTATTTGTACACTGGACCATGGTTCTCCTTATTTTACAGGAGAATTTATAACTCATACTTTAACTTATTTCCCACATAATAGAACCCCCACACCTCCTTCCTGGCCATTCATTGCCAGGTAAGGAGTCCACTGTCTCATTTATGAGTACAGTAGAGTGGGTTGAGTCTTATGCTCAAATCCCCACATTATTTTACGTAAACACTAGAGGTTTACCTTTTTAGTTTCACACTTTCACAAATGACTTTATTGCACACTCTTTTGTTGAAGCGCATATGAGTGTAAAGCTACAACGGGTGAGACATCTATACAATTCACACTTGAAAATATTTCAACTCTTTCTGTACCAGTGCGCAAAAGTGTGAAGAGGAATCGGGTGAGCCCTAGTTTTGAAGTAACTTCTACTTGAGTTTTAGTAATTAAATAATCCAAATAAGAAAATAATCAAATAAAGTTAAAGTCACTTGCAATATATGTATTTGAGGATCTTGGTTCTGCTGAGGAGTCAAAGGAAGATGAAATTTACCTGAATTTAATTTACGTTGAGCAGGTAATTTTGTTTTAAGTGATTTTTGTCGTTGATCAAAATATTGAAAACAATTGAAACGAAAATCTGAAGTTTTGAGGCACGTTTCAAATTGACGGAGAATTAGAAGTGAGAAAAAATAATTTGATCACTTTCACACTTTCACACTTTGTCCCGCTATGGAGTCTCATTGGCAAGTTTTGAATTTTGGGGCGTGTTTTCACACTTTTGTACCGATCCCTTCAGAAGTAGTTGAGCTTTTTGAATTTTTTTTTCATTCCCTGTTTCACAAACCTCACCTATAAATATATTCAACCCACATATTAAATTTTCTCATAGTGTACACCCACCACAATGCAGAGTCGGGCACGACTACTACGAAATTGCTCAAGATTCCCATGGTATGCGAAAAGTAGATTTATTATGCGAAGCAGACTAATACAAAAGAATTGAAAATTGGAAAATTTTGTTGAATAAATTTTCATAGAGGCAGAAAATTTTGTTGGATAAATATTCATACAGGCAGAAAATTTTGTTGAATAAAAATTCGTACAGGCAAAAAATTTTGTTGGATAAATTTTCACACAGGCAGAAAATTTTGTGGGATAAATTTCCACACAGGCAGAATATTTTTTTGGATAAATTTCCATACAGCCAGAAATTTTTTTTTGATAAATTTCCACAGGCAGAAAATTTTGTTGGAAAAATTTCCACACAGGTAGAAAATTATGTTGGATAAACGTCCATATAGGCGGAAAATTTTGTTGGATAAATTTCCATGCAGGCAGAGTGTGGACATAGACTGCTCCTATAATGCCCATGTTTCTTACAGATTACATAAAACTGAGATATTAATCCAACAAAATTTTCTGCCTGTATGGTAATTTATCTAACAAAATTTTCTGCCTGTTTGGGAATTTATTAACCAAAATTTTCTTCCTGTATGGAAATTTATCCAACAAAATTTTTTGCCTATGTAAAAATTTATCCAACAAAATTTTTTGCTTGTGTGGAAATTTATCCAACAAAATTTTCTGCCTGTATGAATTTTTATTCAACAAAATTTTCTGCCTGTATGAATTTTTATTCAACAAAATTTTCCAATTTTCAATTCTTTTGTATTGGTCTGCTTCTCATAATAAATCTACTTTTCGCATACCATGGGCACCTTGACCAATTTTGTTGTAGTCGTGCCCGGCTCTGCATTGTGGTGGGTATACACTATAAGAAAGTTTTAGTATGTGGGTTGAATATATTTATAGGTGAGGTTTGTGAAACAGGGTTGAAAAAAAATTCAAAAAGCTCTAACTACTTCTGAAGGGATCGGTAAAGTCTTCTGTGAAAGTATGAAAGTGCTGAAGTATGAAATTTTTTCGGATGAGACCTGTTTTTTCTGCACTTCTGTAATTGGTTCTTTACACTTTCTGAGAAGGAGTTTCGCACTTCTCCTTCACACTTCTGTGAAAGTGTGAAAATGTGCAATATGAAAAGGTAGACCCCTACTGATTCTGCATATTATACAGAGCCAAAAAGTTTTGTAGTAAACGGGGATACTCTAGTTCACCCACCCCACTCATTGTTTTAATTTCATTCTAGATTATTACTACGCAAATTGAGATGCCCATGTATGCAGATTGGGATGGGTGGGGTTGGTGAACAAGGGTATCAACGTCTCCTATCAAATTGTTCACTCTGTAGCTGTGCGGTAAACTTAATTAGGATTTTGTTATGATACTGTAGTTTATCTAACAAAATAATACTTACTTTAGCATTGATGACTGAGGCAAAA
The DNA here is from genome assembly GCA_002738285.1 of Holacanthella duospinosa. Lineage (NCBI taxonomy): Eukaryota > Metazoa > Arthropoda > Collembola > Poduromorpha > Neanuridae > Holacanthella > Holacanthella duospinosa. Next base: position 138,306 of record NIPM01000339.1, on the reverse strand, counting down.
CAGGAAATGAGAACCGTGATTAACACTATATTCATTCTTATAAACTGTGTGTGGCTTCAATTTAGACAGTGTATATAATCTTCAAAAATAGAATACTACAATAGTGTAAAGAGAGTGACAGGCCTGTTGGCTTATTTCCGTAGTTGGGAGATTCTGTTATTGGAAAAAACTAATGAATTCTTCAGTGCCAGAATCGGTATTTATATGAAATCTTAGAGTTGGTTAGGTGTGCATTTTACATAGCAATCAAGTAATAGTTTAGCTAGTTGGATGAATCGTTTATCACTAGCACTGCTACCTGACTTAGAACAACCAACCGGAGTAGTATAATCCAAGAATAGTAATAAATCAATAAAATAAAAGTGTGTGACTCATTCTGTTTCGGAAAATTGGAATTTAGCATAGTTAACAGCGTGTTAACACTTTCATCGAAAAAAAAGTACCAGTATTGTAAAGTCGCATGTTTTCCCAGCAAATGTCATCTGTCATCTGTGAATGTCTTTCCACTTTTAGACTTTAACGCTGTGCCTTAGTATTCCATCTCAAAAAAAAAATTTTTTTTTCAAGAAATTATAATACCTTCTTCTAATCACCATAGTGATTGACTTTTTAGAACTCTTACACTCAATTTTGAATGCTTTGTCATATTCAGCATTATCAAAATTTGATAGTTCCATCGAAACTCTAAGAGAAATCACTCGCAGTAATGTGTATTAAATCGCAAACGTTGAAGCCAAAGTTGCTGAAAAGGAGACGAGAGAGCAAAAATATCGAGCACGAGGGAAAATCTTTCGAAATCTGCAGTCAAAGTTCACTCGAAAGACAATGAATGGCAACCTGGTTTGCTTCTCCAAGAGAATTTTGAAGAATTCAAAAGTGGATTACAACATCATGTTCTTTTAAGACGATGTACTAAGAGATTGAATTCTCAAAAGAACATTCAAAATTGCCAATTTTCAAGAAATCATAATTACTTGTTCTAGTAATGATCAAAGAGTTTGACATTAAGAACGTATTTAACTAAATTCTCAATACTATGTATGTCAGGTTTACCAGTTAGCAAAATTTGTGTTCGTCAAAACTTTCAGTAAATACTTTACAGTAAAGTAGTAAATCAAAGCAAATGAAGTATATGTTGCTTGTGAACAGAGGATAACAATATTGTCGAATACGAGAAGAAACCTTTGGACATCTCCATTCAAAATTCGCTCGAATTTTGTTATTTAGTTCAGCAATACCCGTTTAAGTTATTATGCTATTTAATTTTAATATGAATCACTATTTGCATAGATTCTATTCATCCTATTGAATTGATTTTGTATATGTACTTCCTACTAGTGTTCGCTAAATCCCCAATTTTTCGTTCATCTCCCATTTCCTCCGGGAGAAATGGGATTAAGTGGAGTGATTGAGAGAAATGGGAGTATTGGGAGTCCGCGAATTCAAAGTTCGCCAAATACAAATTTGGATTAGAAATTGAATTAAAAGTAGCAAAAGCAAAACAATTGAAAGTTTAAAATTTTTTTGTTATTCAATTTGAAAAAAGGAGTAGCCTTTGTTTTCGCGCGTATCAAAGTTTCACGTTTCCCAATAATAGCACGAATTAACCCCCAACTCCCAATACTTCCATTCCTCCCAGCCTCACTATTCCCTCAAATCCCCATTTCTCCCAGTTCTCCCACCCCGCTGGGGTGGGGGTCAGCGAACACTGCTTCCTACCCTACTTTTGAATGATTGATGTGAAGCTGTTAACAGTTTCGCAAAAAAGATTTATTTTTTTTTACGAGATCGATTGGACAAAAATTTGGTTATTTATCCTTCCTTCAGCAAAGAGAATAGAATCAAAAGTAGCATCCCTGTACTTTATAAATAAAGTGTTGGACTGTACGGGGTGAGCAATCTATGTTGGTACCCTCTTTCTCCACTTTTACCATAACTCCTCCCAACCTATGTAGTTGCTTGCAATAGAGCGTGAATAATATACACCGTGAGTTTTTAATAACTATCCAGGGATACCCACACTACCGTAATATCACCCACTCACCCATGCATGCATGGCTTCAAACTTTGGTTAGAAATTTTATGAAGTGGATAAGTTACACAAACGTGAGTGGGTGATAGTAGGGTAATATTGGTATACCTGGATAGTTGTCAAAAACTCATTGTGTTTTTATGGATATCAAATCGAAACAAGTAAATACTTTTGTTAGGATATGGAATTCTGCAATGGTAAGAGGTGGTTATTTGAGAGAATAAACTCAAAGTGGTGGAATGTGTTATGATCCTTCGCATTACTCCATCTCACTCAATAGAGAATCTGCAGACCCCTCTCTATATGCCTCTCTGCTTTGCTACATTGATTTACAATAATATAATGAAAGCAGGTTTGGATTTTTTTTTTGAAGAAACACTACTCTGTACTACTGAGGAGAGGTGATGAATTGGGAGGAATTACCAGGTCGATGAATCGGTTTGATATATTGGCATTTAATCCATCCCACTCAACAGAAACCTAATCAAAATACACATTAAAAAATTTGTGTGACGATACTCCTTTCTGTAACGCTGATAGTTGGAGAGTTGAGAGAAAAAGACAAAGTGGAGAAATGGCGTATGACAGAAATTGAAGCAATAGTTGCTGAAAGGGAGACGAGAGAGGAAAAATGTCAAACATGAGGGGAAATTTCGCCACATCTGCAATCAAAGTTCGCTCAATGAATGGCTACTTGACTTGCTTCTCCAACAGAATGCTGTGTTAGTAAGTTGACTGAATAAGTGCGGAAGATATGAAAAGTGATTTGGAACTGAAACGATCCTGATGGCTCTATTCCGTAGAGTCGCAGTTAAGATTTGAGCTACCAATACTTAAGAGCCAGATAAACTTTCTAGTCCAAAGGTGATTGTGAAACAAGACCTAAATAGAAATAACCAAGAAGACAGCTTGAGTAAATAAAGATGTACAAACACTCCGAAAATTGTGAAGAAAGACTGGTCTCCAATTCTAACAGATTTAGATACAATTTACGAATTTAATATGTACAATTTTTTTGCTTAAAGCTTAGTACTCAGGTGGGGATTAAACCCGAGCAAAAAGTGTGACAAATTTTCAGGCTGGGATGAGAAGAAACGTAGGAAAAAAGTTGAGCTGAAAATGTCATTTTTGCCCACTTTAAGCCAAGCGTAAAATAGAGGGTACTCACGTCAAGGCTGAGCAAAAAATGTTTCATGTGACTAATTTTTAAATAAATTGATTTCAAAGAAAGAGTTCGGATTAATAAATTGTCACTGTCCATTGTTAATTTAAAAAGTTTTTGAAAATTAACAGTTCTGATTCGAAAGAAGATGATGATTTGGTGTTTTTTTGATTTTTGAATTTTGAAAAATTAATAATAAAGATTTTAACTAGAAGTTATTCTCGTTTTTGAAACTTGTGAAAAACTATTAAAAAATGTTTCTAATTCCCCAAAATTTGATTTGAGATTATTTTTCTCACTTTTTGCTCGGCAGAAAAAGGGGGTCGTTCTTCCTGAGCAGAAAATGTTCTTTTTCTTCCCTGGAAGAATTTTTTTACGTTTCTGCTCTGATTTTGCCTCGACCTGAGTACCAAAATTTTCTTCCAAGCTCTAATTTAAAAAAAATCGATTCTTCTCACTTTTTCTCAACCTGAGTACTATACTTAACACAAAAATTTCACTCGGGTCTACTGCCACATCAAGTCGGTATGAGAATGGAGATAAAATTTTTTTGAAAAGTGAGTTTGGATTGAGCAGTGGAATGTAAACGGATAGGACCAGATGGAAACGTACAAGGTAACTCTACATTCAGCTTAAGTTGTACTACCTGGCATTATTACACCTAGAAGGGTATTGTGATTATCGTGTCTGTCTGTCCGTCTGTCTCCAATGTCTATAATTATCAGCATCGGTACTAATTACATATCGTCTGCTTTTTAAGTCATGCGACACTTTTCTCTTTCAACTTTTTTCTCTTTGCTGACGTTAATTTAATCTCACACACAAGAACCACCAAGTGATACATATCTGGGCAAATATGTTCGTATCAGTTTATAAAACTCAATCAAATGGTGAGTCAAAATAGCTGATTTCGCTTATTTGTACATTATCCCTTTGTATGGGTAAGTTATGTCAATCGATCAGAATATAGCGTAGATTAAGGGTATGACATCTATTGTTGACGATCAAGTCAATTCTTGCGAAAATTTAGCAAAAAAATTATAGGAATTTTTTTTTTCGCTAGGCTACAAGTACTACTCTTGCAACTAATCAAAGCTAATATTGTGAAGCCACTGATTTTATTTAGCCATAAAATTTTTGCCAAATATAAGTCACCATTAAGCTTCGACACTGCTCAGCAGTAGAAAAGAGATAATAATAGGAATTGTCGGCTTCGACTAGCTTCGCGCAATCCAGAAACAGCGAACTTATACGATACACGTCGTGCTTAGCCACCTCCAAACGTTAGTCAACATTGCGTTATTACGATCTGTTTATGCATGTATATTAAATAGAATAATTCCACTATAAATCTTCAAAAGTTTTGTAAACGTTGACCTAAGCACAATGGTAAGTAATATTAAAAAATAATTTTATTTTGGCACAATTTCACATAATTTTTGTAAAATTTGACCTGACTTCTAAAAATGGGTGTCACATCAATGTACGATATATTTCCAATAAATTGGCAAATTACTTACACAAATTCACGGGATGAATATTTTACGAATAAGTCAAATCTGTTTATCCTAGGTCACTGTTTTAATTTTAAAAACTGATACGAACATATTTGCCCAGATATTTATCACTTGGTGGTTCTTGTGTGTGAGAGTAAATTAACGTCAGCAAAGAGAAAAAAGTTGAAAGAGAAAAGTGTCGCATGACTTAAAAAGCAGACGATAGTTACTATCGTAAATAAGTTAGTTCAATTACATCTAAATAGTAGCTATCTTATATGTCTTATCTCTCTATCTATCTATCTACTTATCTATCTATCTATCTTCTATTTATCAACCAAAATATCTATCTATCTATGCTACCTAAACTTCTTGGTATGATGTAGTCTACGCGTGTTTCTACCGTTATTGCCACGGATTTATGCTGCATAGGGAAGCTACTTTTGGTTCCAAGAATAATCCTTTGCTTGAGAAACGGTAACATAAATTTATGTCAAATCAGCATCATCAACTAAACTTTTTCAGTGAAATTGTAAACATTTCCATAAAGCATTGAAAACCTTATGAGTATTGATACTATGTGGGAATTTGAGCATAAGCCTCAATCCCTTTTACTGTACTCATAAATGTGACAGTAGACTCCTTACCTGGCAATGAATGACCAGGAAGAAGGAGATCGCTTGTGCTAATGCAAAGCAAAGGTGAGTTTCAGAGTTGTATTGAGATTGAAGACTATTTAAGACTATTTAAATAGGCTCTGTGGCACAAATGGTAGTGTGATGGGTCCGGAATACCCAAGACGTCGGATCATACCCCACCAGAGACCAAATTTTTGTGGCAATCCCTGTCTCAATCTCAAATTAGCGGGTCCTCCTCCACCACAACTATAATAAATAGAGGTAGCAGTGGGAATTAAAATCCCAAAATAACAGAATCCACAGCAGAGCCCAAAGAGAGAATCCGGTAAACAAAAATTACACATTTACATGGTATTTTGACTAATTTCTTAGGAATATCTTAGTTAAATGGAAGTAAACTATAAGATACATACAGGGAGCATCCTGCTGCCATACAAAAAATTTCTTATTGCCGTCCATTTGGTGAAGGTTTTTGACGAAATTAGCCAAAATTTCAGGGAAAAGTTTCTTTTTTGTTTACCGAATTGTCTCTTGGGTTCTCCGGTGGATACTGTTGCGGAATACAACTTCAAAGAAACAAGTGAAAGATGGCTGGAGAAGTCATGAGTTTGAAAATTGAAATTTTTTAATGACGCTCTTTTAAGACGATGTATAAGAGATTGACATTTGGAAAGAATATTCAAAATTTGCAATTTTCAAGAAATCATAATTCCCTGTTCTAAATAGTAGTGATCGTAGAGATTAACTTTTAGAACGCATAAACTAAATTCTCTATGCTTTGTCAGGTTTAGTATTAGCAAAATTTGTGAACTCCGTCGAAACTCTCAGTAAAATACCCACATTATTGTATTAAATCGCAACAAAAGAAGTATTATGTTGCGATTGGACAGAACGAAACAAAATTCTTTTACACGTGGATAAACCTTTGCACATCTCCATTCAAAATTTGCTCGAATTCCGTTATATAGTTTAATAATACACTCTTAAGTTACTGCAGTTTAAGTGCAATATGCATGACTGTTTGCATAAAGTCTAGTCATCCTAAGGATTTAATTTTGTTTACTTTTTACCCTACTTTTAGATGAAGCGTTTGTTCAGCAGACGGTTACATTCAGAGCAGGTTTGATTACAGAAAAAATGTAATCAGATTACTGATTACATGATTACAGTCAAAAATGAGTAATCGATTATTAATCATGATTCTGATTACATTTTGGAGTAATCATAATCATAGATTAGTAATCTGTAATCAGTAATCATAATCTAAGGCAGGTATGATTACAATTTTTGATTATTTTGGACTTTTATTTTATACATGGAATCAAATTCTAATATTGAGTTTTTTCAAATACAGTGCACGACGTTTATAAGAGCATCCTTTATAAGAACATTCGGGTTATAAGAGCAGAGTTTTGCGTGTTTGGTTTGTTCTAACGCATTTAGCATGGGACATTAACGCGTTATAAGAGCAACGTAAGTAGTATGTTCCCTACTGGTCTACGGCTTAATTTCAATTAACCCGTAGACCAGTAGGATGCTTTGTAGGTCATACCAAGTGAATGAAATCTATCTTTAAAATATACATCATATAAACCTTGTGTAACATTGGTTGTTTGTTAGTAGCAAGTTACACTCATTAGAGGATGGACAATTTCTACGTACATCTGCAAAGTGATGCATCTCCAGCATTTTCCCCAACTAACACTATGTCAAATTTTCGAAATCAGTAGTCTACACCATTCAATTTAGACAGTAGTGCATATGAAGTTGCTTTGGCTGAATGTACATATACGTTTAAACAGCCTTGTATAGAAAAAAATACTCCAATTCTAGAGAGCTTCGAATATGGAAATTTGCAGGGAATAATACTTCCAACACGTTTTGAGGGTTTAGAGTTTGATTATCCTCTTGACAAGACAAATTACTATGGAAATAACGTGAGTTACACGTATAAGTTTTTGAATTCTTCGCTAATCAAGGAAAGGATGTTTCCATATGTAACAGACTGAAACAACTAAAGATTCTGGATTAGTAATAGTAAAATGGGCGGAGATATCTGTGTCAGCTACAACAAATATTTCTACCGTAATAGAACTTATAAATATACCAAATACGGAAATAGTGAAATATTATCCAGGTTTTAGAATTCAAAATCGCGATGAGAAATGGTATATAGAAACTTCTGAAGTTGAGGCACCTGCAAACATAAGATCATTAACTTTAACGCCGCAAGTTGTAAAATATATAAATGTTTCAGGAATTCAAAAACGCGATGATCAAACAAAGCGAGAAATATTTGATCTTAAACAACTTTCCAAACTTGAAGTACCTTTTGAACTTGCATAGACACCGAATGAAACAAATATTCTTATGCCAAAATATCCTGCTAATATACTCAACAACATTTTGCAAGAATCATCGTTTACTCCAATTCTAGCGGGAACATTGCTTTTCATAGTTTCAGTTTACGATCAATTTGTATGTGTTGGGGAAGTTACTGAAGAGTATTCATCAGTTGGAGAAATTCAGATGATCCCAGGCAACATTTATTTTGAATCTATTAAGACAAAATCTAAAATTGAAGATGTGAAACAACGATATATTGACGAAGGAAAATTTTTTTCAAAAACAATGGCCAAAGCATCGTTAAGNTAAAAAAATAATGGCCAAAGTATCGTTAGCGATACTTTGGCCATTGTAGGGAACATACTACTTCGGAGATTAAAATTGTTTTACACATTCCCGAAACCTACTCACAAACGAAGGGATAATTCAAATTGTAAACATTTCACCACATATTCGAATGGGTTTGCTCATTATGCTACTTCGGCCTGTTAAACACACTCTCGCATCGTCCCGGGAAATTTTGATGGAAATTTGATTGAAGAAATTCAAACACACACGGAAAATTTTAATTCAAACCAACGCGCCGAAAAAATATAACCGAGTTTCGCTCATTCGACTGTCAGTATTTGAACTCGCGCTTCTTCGTAAATCCAATGGTTTACTCACAAAATCAACTTCAGACTTACCTAATCTCACGCTTACTCTGAACTACCAATCAAAATTTCTCTACGAACTTCGACTCTAATTACTCAAGGAAGATCTCAAGGATACTTCTTACGCTCTACCCATTGAATCTCACATTATTGGGCTTGCTCGGAATACTATAATTTTTTTCCATTGAAGAAATTTACGTAACTTTTAATGTTTTTGATAGCTATGCTTCATTGGACGGTAGAATCTAAAACAACATTTTTGTGTGTCATAGTTTCCAAACGTCGTAATTTCAGGTCTGTGATTTCGACACTGTATTTCTTGCACTATTCAATACAAATGATATTTGAGTTTTCTAAGGTTCCATTTTCTAACTTGTCTTGACAATGTTTGTTTTGCAATAGTAGAAATACCCTTTAAATACGTACTTTTCAAATTTATGAACAGAACAAAAAAAATTCATACACAGTAGTCCATGGATATAAGGTCACCTATTCTGAAACGGCAAATCTAGATCTTATAAGAGTGGTTGTCTTATAACCGATATAAGACCTATTATGAAAAACATGGATGTAGCCATCTTTCATTGAACTAGAACATTTTTTGAGAAGTGGACCTTCAGGAAAAATCCCACATCAAAATGAGTTTTTCACTTTACTTGATTACAATAACTACGGAATTTGGATCTTATAAGGAAAAAATTGGGTCTAATAACGAGCTGGCGAACACAATTATCAAGCCATATATCCGATTTGGTCTTATATTTTTTGGTCTTATAACGAATTATTCACCCATGTTAAATGTATTAAATCAAACCAAGTTATAAAAAATCGGATTGTGTAAAAAATATTTTCTTAAAACGGTGATCTTATAACCGTCGACTACTGTATCCAGTATCTATGAATGAATACGGTATTTTCAAAAAGTTGTCTTATGTCATCCTCATAAAAGTTTAGTCCGGAGCAATGTCGTATATTAGTATTCTGCAATAAGCCAAAGACTAAAATAAAATGCCGATGATAACCCGGAATTCTGGTAGTTGTGAATTTGACGGTATCAAAACAAGATCTCCAAATGGTCCTTTCTTGTCATGTCGAATTCATCTTCAACAATATCATTCATCCTTTGCAACAATTGAACTTAACCAAATAAAAACCAAGTAAAAAATATTCTGCAATTTAAAAAAATTAATTTCATTTCAAAATAAATACCTGTTATTCCAAAAGCATAGAGCATAGGAGTTGTATACTCAATTAGAGGTGAGTAGCTAAGTCCTATGCCAAAGCACCTTGAAATCTCAAGTATAGAGAAGATGATGACTGTATTAAAAATGAGTACTGTCACAAATTGTGAGTCTGAGGAAAATACAATTAAGTGAACCTTTCATTTTTGATTTTGCCGAAAATTCCAATAATACAAACAATTGTAGTGAGGAAGTCATTAACAATCAAATAAAACAAAGACACGCTCTGGTATACGTGAGATGGACCATTACATACTGTTAGAAAAAGTTGTGACTCACAATCACGACCTTATGAAATACTTAGAAGAGGACATGACTCATCATCTTCCTTATCCTAAACTTTCTAAGCTCTATTTCTGTGAGCCTTTAAGGGCTAATATTTTGATAATAGTTAAAACTATACTAGTTTAAACTAACTTTATTCCTTTCGAATTTTGCATGAGAACCCTATAGAAAGGGAGTTAAATGTCATATTAAGTTAACCAGTTACTCTGTCAATTTTGTCTTGCAACTTTACTTAAATAAACTTACTTGTTCTACTGTCTTTAGAAACTCTAGATCCAGAATTTTGTAAGACACATACGGATGAATTCGACCAATCAGCTGCCTCATTTTTCTGCTGTTCTGCTGTTCCACCAGATGCAACAACTTTGTGGTCCATCGTCGACAGGGTTAATAAATATTACGAACCTAGGATTCCTGCTACCTGAAAAATTATACATAAACATATAAGAAATTATTATAATTTATGTTTTACTTTTATAAAATTATTATATTCAAAACAAAATTTTTTTTTAAGAATTTTATTTTTAGTAAATTGGAAACGGGATTTTTACAGGAATATTTTTTGTTGTTTTAAACTATTAAACTTTCTAGATAAGTTTATTATCAAATTTTAGCAAAAAAAATTGTTAATAGTTACTGGACGACCTTCTGTAAGAAAGTTTGTGTTAACAACTCATACAATGTAAAATATAATGTGACAACCTTAACATACTTTCCATAATTTCTGACATATTTCGTAACAATAAAAATAGGATAGGTGATAAAACAAACATTGTTAGAAAACAAATTTTTAATTTTACACATTTTCAAAGAAAATTTTTGAATGTTTTTACACATGTGTAAAAATCTTAAATTTACTATATATTGTCATATAATCAAAACGATTGAATATAATTGGAGGTTATGCTAACGCGTTAACGCCCAATATACTATATAGTAAAGTTAGTGAGTTCCAAAAAAATTTTTAATTAAATAATAATAAAATTGAGAAACAGTTTCATGGAATCAAAAATAGCAAATCGTTCTGGATGGCAGTCAAATGTTTTCAAAACCGAAAAGTTAATATCAACTCAATTACTGCCAATTCCTGAAAGGCTCACTTCGAGAAAATCTACACTACAGAAAATCTCACCCATAAAAACGCATTACAGTTATCTCTGAAAAATCCAAACGACCCTATTATGGACAGGGAATTTAACCCATATGAACTAGCCATCGCAATTAAATCCTTAAAACAAAACACAGCTTCTGGAAATGATTCTATACCAAACGAGGTCTGGAAACTGAAATCACCAAATCTGCTTATTATTCTCTGCCAACTTTTCCAATTATGCTACGACTCGTCTAAAGTTCCTATGTCTTGGATGGAAGCGATAATCGTCCCCGTTTACAAAATGGGCAATAAAGAGGATTCATTCAATTACAGACCAATCGCCATTCTCAATACTATTCTCAAACTATTTACCAAAATCTTAAACATGAGACTCACAACATGGATACGTCTAAATAGCAAAATCTTTGTATTCCAAGCTGGCTTTCAAAAAGAGAGAGGCTGTTTAGACCATATATTCGTCTTAAACTCAATAATACAAAACAAACTACTGCAAAACAAAAAACTCTACGCATGCTTTATCAACATAGTGCAAAGCTTTTGATTCTCCACCTCACGAAAATCTCTGGAATAACCTTCTCTCCCTGGGTGTTTCATCGAAATTATAAAATTTTTAGAATACATGTATTCAATTGCCAAAGTAAAAATTCGTAAGAGTCAATGTACCACCGCTAGTGTAAATATCACTAGGGGGTATTACAGGGGATTCTCTCAGCCCAAACATCTTTAATCTCTTCATTGAAGGACTATCCGGAAAAATAAAAAGCCTCCTAGCTTCGGGGATCCAATTAAACCACGAAATAATACACATCCTAATGTATGCAGACGATATGATGACTCTTGCGCCCACAAAAGAAGCCCTACAAATTAAAATTGATTTAACAAGGAAATTTTTAAAGGAAAAAGGTCTCCAAATTAACCTAAACAAAACAAAAGTAATCCCGTTCAACAAATCAAATAGACTAAGGCAGTTGGAGAAGTTTCTTTGGGGGACACATTCAATTGAGGTTGCCAAATCTTACAAGTACCTGGGCGTCTCGTTCTCTTCGAATGGAAGATTCAACCTAATGGCTAATAAAGCCATCGAGAAATGAATGAAGGCACAAGGAGCGATTCTTGCTACTCTCAAATTCTCAAAATCATTCTCACTTCATAGCTCCAATCTTCTCTTCAATTCGATAATCAAATCCACTACCCTTTACGGTGCACAAATTCGGGGCCTAGACTTCGGGAACCAAATCGAGAAAGTCCAACAGTTCTTCAAAACACTGCTCAGACTTCCTAATTTTACGCTTAAATATTTTATAAGACTGGAAACTGAGATTCCACCCCTAAAATATGAAATCTTCAAATCCTCTCTGGCCTTACTCCTGAAAATACTTAACTCTTCTCCTAATTCTCTAATACACAATGCTTATTTAGAACTTAAAAAAGTCTCCGAGAAACACCCTAGAAATATTCATTTCTGGTATAATCAGATGAAGTCGATTTTTGTAGATCTAAACAGAGAAGACCAATGGAAAGGTATTTCTGCTTCTTATGTTTATTCTTACAAGACCAACCTGCTTGACGAATGTAGACAGAATCTTAGGAACATTGACGTTCTCTCCGCCCTTAATTCAAAGTCGATTCCTCACTTCCAGACAATCAAAAAAATAAGGGGGTACCAGAGTACCTTACAGCATCCTTGCCTCGCCATCTCGTGACATTCGTGGCTCTAATTAGATTAAATCTTAACATTATCTTCATTAAAGGGAAATGGCATAATCTTGATGCCTTCGCTGACGATCGGTGTTCATTCTGTGGCGACCCAAGATCCCTGACTTACTTGTTCAAATGCCAACAATTTTTATGTCTAAGATAGAAATATCTGCCTCCTAATTTTATGATTGACTCATTTCATTGCAATTTTAATTATTCTGATAAAAAAGTGTGGGAAAACATGTATTTCTATGTCATTGAATCTGTTCAACCGTACTATAATTAATTTCGATTGTAGCGAGGGAATTTGGCCGCGTGAATATAAGTCCATTAAAACCCTAATTGATTGATTGATTAAATAATAAAAGTATAAAACATTTGAGAAACTATGGACAATTTTAATTGTGACAATCTTAAAATTTTATAAAATGTTCAACCAACCTAAAAAGTTTTCATTCAGCTTTATATAAAGATCACCATATTTATTAATTATGAGAGGTTTTAGGGTATTTTCCTTTATACTACATAAAATAGTTATTATAAATTCTCTACTAATGAAATTTTGATTGACTTGATTAGTATTTATGCTCTTGGCATTAAGAATAATTTATTCCACTTGAAGAAATTTTACTTTGTATTGTCAAAAGTGCTCAAGGCGGTTTGAATATACCACAATGACGGGGTTCCCTGTATAGATAAATTTGTTTAAAATGTTTAATATAAAAACTTATGTCATTTCTAGTTTTGACTAATGTATAGACATTTGGGCAGTTCAATCCAAAAAAGACCTGGACAAATTTCAAAACAAAATCAACCGCTTTCTCTTCGCTGGTACTCAGGGTTCATTATTTCGACAGCTGAGAAGAAAATTCAAGAAAGGTAACAAAGAACAAAGAAAAGACATATACACAAAAACCAGTAATTATACTTAAAATCAAATCATTACTTGAAACATTCAACCTCTTTACGATCTACGAAAGAGCAAACTGGACAAGAGCGAAAAATGCTTTCAAAAATTTGAACTCTTCAGTTGGACAACTTAACTCCTTCTCTCTATTCTCCAACTAACTGTATATTTTGCTATAAATATACAGTTACTACATTTAGATCAATTTAACTCCTCAACGTAGAAGCGCTCTGTAAAATTTAAATCAATTAAATTCTGGAAGAGCCTGCTGAAGAACTCGAAATGTATGCCTCTCATCTTAAAGTTGATGCATATAATTACTTAGTAGAATGTCGTAAATTTATGTGGTTAAAATTTTAGAATTTAGAGTTTATTTATCAGACTTACGATGGGGAGTACAGTTTGATTTTTAATCTATTAACTGAGATCGAAACGGACTATCAAATAATTTGTCTTCAATTCAATTCAATATCTACAAATCCTCACCGAAACTATTATTTTGTTTTCTCGTGCCCTTCACTAACATATGCTTCAGTTAGTATGATTGACTTTATTAATGCTATTATTTTGCTAATGCTAAATCTAACAAAGTATTGAAAATTGAGTGTATGCGTTCTAGAAATTCAATCTTTGCGATAATTCGAACAGGAATTTATAGTTTCTTGAAAATTAAAATTTTTTGAAAGACATTTTTAAACGTCAAACTCTTAAAAGAACAATAAAGAACATCAGGTTTCAAATTATTATAACTCCTGTTATAGTAATCAGATCATGGAGACTTGAGTTTTCAAAAAATTGTACTCCATTTCTCAATGATTTTTCTAAAAATTAAAACGGTTTTCAATTTTTTGTAAAATCTATCTTGTCGACTAAACTTTTTGTTCCAATGTATGGATATTATACAGCAATAACCACATTAAGCCGTGGCTTCTTTCTTCGCCTTTCACCAAAAACGACTTCGTGCACGCGGTACACAATTAGCAAATAATGGAAGTGAAGTTTATTGTATCACTATAAAATATCTGTTCCAATTAGATACACTAATGCAAAGCAATAGAGCAAAGCAGAGAGACAGAGAGAGGGGTCGGCAGGTTCTCTGTTGAGTCAGGTGTAATAGATGCTAAGGGATCGTACCTTATTCCTTTAGTTGGTCATTTCTCTCAATTACCCATCTTTCAGCATTACAGAATGACGTTTGTTTAAAAAAAAATCAAAATCAGTTTTGATTAGACAAGTTATTGCAAAGCAATGCAAAAAAATGAAAAGAGAGAAGCAGGGAGAGGGGTCGACAGGTTCTCTGTTGAGTGAGATGGAGTAGATGCAAAGGGACCATACCCCATTCCACTCATTCTCTCAACTCTGCTATTCTTGTTAAATAATTAATTTTTGCAACTTATTTTTCTCAAATATACGCTAACTTCACTCCCTCCAACTTTTGTATTTCGCGCAATTCATTTACTGTCTCAAATTGTTTTGGGTGAAAGAGACTTTCTACTGCACGGGTTAATGTGGTTAATGCTGTACAGTTAAAGGTTTTATTACAAGGCATAGGGAAGCTACTTTTGACACTATTCGCTTTGCTGGAGGAAGGTATGCCTTATAAATTTTGTTTCAAATCTACCTCGTAAAAAAATTCTTTTCAGCGACAGTGTTAACAGTTTCAGATAAATCATTCGAAAGTAGGATAGGAAGTTGAAAAAATCAAGTCTATGAAATTACTAGAATCGAGTGGAAAAAAATCATTCATAGAAACCTATTAAATCGCGTAGTAACTTCAGTGTGTACCCAGGAAATCTGATTTTTTTAAATACGCAATAATTGCAAATTTTGCATTTGTAATAATAACTGCGATTCGTGTCAGCAATTTTTGCTGAAGAATTTACGTTATATCTTCTACGATATTTTAATGTTAGAATAACGTTAGTACATCATTATACCAACATGTGTAATTGTGGATATAATTGCATATTTTTAACGTTATAATTTTGACTCAAGGAAACGTTAAATTTATGCTTCAGTGACGCAACCTTTATGTATAATAAATGTAAAACTCAGTTTCAAATTCTTATTCCATTGTTTATTTATTAACAGTTAGCTAATCTAACCTAAATTTAAACTCTTTACCATTGATCCCTGCTATAAAGTTGTCCAACTTCTTCTCGATTTCTTTTCAATGGTGAGCAACACTTGTAAGAGGGTCTAATTGACCGAGAATTTGTAAATTATTGAGAAATAGTTGAGATCCTTCAATTGCTAACTCTATAATGTATGATTCTGTTTGATTCTCTAAAATGAACAAAAAAAATGAGAGAATTAATTTTCTTAATTTTTAATTAAATTTGATCTCTTTAGAACTCATACCACACTCGTTGATTAGTACCTCTGAAATCGAAATCGCAATCCATTATTGCAAGTGGTTCAAAATCGAATTTCTGATTACGATAATTAAATAAATTACACAAGGATATTTTAACGCATAGGCCGCGGCTTACACGTTGAAATAAATTGACACAATTGAGATTGGCACAATTGAGTGACAAGATGCGAATTAGACTCGAGTTAGGTGTAAATGATGTTTCAGAAACGAGTGGGAAATTGAAAATTTAAATTATTGATTTTGCATATAAAAACTTCTCTATCCAAATCATATATTATGTGTTCCAAAAAATTGTTTGCTCTTGTATTCAAATAGTTAGTTCATTTTGAATAAAAATGTGAAAAAAATGGAACAAAAGAACCTTTATATATATTTTTTCTGATTCATTCCAACAACTATAAAGGAAACTTTCGCAATTGTCTTCCTACAAAATAAAAATTTTGATTTCGATTTCGATTTTGACTGACCAAAATTTTGGTGTTCGATTTTGATCTAAATTACAAGTGTGATGTATAAATACTAATTTATCTGATGTAGTTGAAGGAATCGCTTGAAATATATTACCAATTGGAGGCTGAGGGTTTGAACATATATTTTCATCCCCAGAAGTTGAATTTGATTTTCGGAAGGTTCGTCTTTTCTTTGGTGTCAGTTCAGCTACTTCACGCCGCTGATGAGGTTTACGTTTCCTTCTTCAAACTTCCATACAAGACGATTCCAAGTCAGATTCCTTCTCTGCAAGAACTATTTTCTGTCTGCCTTTCAAATAGAAAAAAAATTACTCTAGTAATTAAACTAATGTTAATATATGCATGCATAAACAAAACAATAGCATAACTCACTTGATCTTCCAATTACGTTTAACAAATCGTATTCGTCCCAGTCTTCTCCAGGTGTATGACGCGACTCGGCTAGGTTGTTTATTTTTGACCCTGGTTTTGCTGGTCATTTGAATGTTAACTTTTGATTATCTAACGAAGGTGTAGGGACACAGGCGACGAGGCGAACTGATCAATTGTGTATACCTTTGTGCTCGACATGTTGCAGGAAAGAGCATGCCGAAACTAATTGACAAATATAAATAAAACTTAAAATACTGATTTCTTTTTAAAAGATCGTGTATGAATTCTCCTCTCGGTCATGTTTTACCCACAGTGTTAAACATCCCACCAAATTCACTATTCCTCTCAACCAACTGAAAATTAATTATGCAGTTATTTTTAGTATTATGCGACAATCAAACAAGTGTAAATGTTAAAATTGATAAAAAATTTGGTTTTAAATTTTATTTCTTAAGGTTTATGTTTACTTGCTCCAAACTTGAAGAATTTCATCCTGCTAGAGAATTCCGTAAATGGTACATCAATCAGATGCAAATTTAGCTTAGATTATTATACTGGATCCTCTGTTGTGGGACAGGTCAAATTAAAAAAAAGTTAGTTGTAAATGGGCTTAAACTCTACAAACAACGAATCAGCAATTTTTACAACCAATCAATTAGGTTATATTTGATTAGTTGATTCTAAGGCATGTAATATTGAAATTTTAATATATTTGACTATAAAAATATTGGGAGCGAGGATACTAAATGTATAACTCTGATACCTTTTCGGTTCATTCTGAGAAATATGTCTAGCATGTGTGTTAATTTCAAGATTCATGCAATCCCGTCTCAGTTGGTTAATTTAGGTTTAGTACACATTGGTCATTTTATTAAAAATCACACAATTCAGGACAGCTTTTCTTCTACTCGCTTAATTGCATTAGTTTAAAACGTAATTTGCACTAGGTTTATCTTAGATACGATTTTATTTTGCTCAAAAACACTATTCCTCATCTATGAACTAACTAATATTGGCGATTTCAGTGCAATACTTAGATACCAATAGTATGACCAGTAGAATGACCAGTAGTCAAATTTTGAATTCGTTATGAAAGTTATCGAGATTGCTACATCATTCAAGTTGCTCATACCTGAGGAGTTTTTGTGAGTAAATGAGAACAGAATATCCGTATCGTCACTCAATCCACAGATAAGAATGTATGTAATAACTAAGCAATTTAAACGTAAGAACAATGTATTGTTCATGCAATTTTACAAACTCAAATATTCATTTAAAATGCGTAAGTGTGATTATGGTAAATTTATAAGCTCTTTTCATTACACAATAATTGCTATATTTTTGCGTATTGACTTTAAAAGTATACCATGGACGCAATTCTAACATAACTTTCACTTAGGAAATGCACACAAATCTTACGTTACAGAAAAATAACATTTGATATTAAATCTTAACGCAAATATTACGTTCCTGGTTTCCTGGGTATTGCTGAACTACGACGGAATTTTAATAATTTCTGAATGGAGAGATGCAAATGGTGCCCCTTGTTTTCGACATTGTTGCTTTTTCATGGAAGAATTACGGTGGATAGTTACTAAGTTGTAAGGACTTTAAATAATGAATAGTAAAATCTTGCATTACAGAGTTAGGGAAAATGCCAATGGAAATATTCAAGAACGAATTTTTCAAAATTTGGAAAATCTGTCGACCTAAAACTTGCTTAGCAGGTTTAGTCAGGTTACTAACATATAATAAAAGGCGTCGGACATCAAACCATTCTGAATGTCAATTGGTAGTAATTGATTAAGGCAAAAAAATTTGCACTTTCTTCATACAAAGGCATGTAGACCGTTCCAATTCACAACAAAATCCACAAGTTCAGATATTAACCTTAATTCACACGACAAATATTTTAATATTCACTGCAACCAAACTCAATTAGCTCACTACCCCAATTTCAACAATCTCGTTTGATTGTAATTCAATGGAATCTAAATTTTTACTTCTTACTCCAATATTTATTAGCAACTAGTGGAAAATTTCAATTTTTCAATTGTTATACTAACAAAACATGGGCATGAAATCTAAAACAATCGAGGTGAAAGCTTCAAAATTAGTAAAATCACCACTTATTTATAAGCAAAGTCAAAAAAGATTATGCTTAAGGAGCTTTGAACAATTGGTAGTATTTGATAGAATCCTCTGTGTTAAGTATTGTCTGATTGGACTAAAGTCAGGTGAATATGGAGGTCATTACATAACAGGGACGTTGTACCGCCGAAGAAACTGGTTTGGCATCTTGCACTGTGCTGCATAAATCTAACAACTCCATTTCCCAAAATGCCAAAAAGTGTAAGCAGAAATTCTTCCAAATGTTTCTGGTATTCCAGTGTGTGGGAGTGTCCCAAGACCTGAGATGACGCCGATGACAGTGAAATATTTCAAAAATTTGTCTTTCTCCACTAATCAACTTCTTTACCAATTTGAACTGCTCAACTTTGACCGAAGATTTGAGACTTTTTGACTTTAGAAAACATTTTAAATTTTTACGTTGATAATACGGCACACGGTTGAATTAAGTTGATTAATTTTTCGATAAGTATTTTTACTGGAGCGTCTGAAAAATCAAAATCTCTCAACTTCCTGATCAATTAATTTTCAAAGATTCATAACTTTTGTTCTAACGATCGTATAGATTGATTCTAAGATCCCATATATTTAAATCCTTTGTCAGGTTTAACGTTAACACAATTTCGAGAATTCCGTCGAAACTCTCAGCAAAAACGCGGTAATACATTAGATTCCAGGAAATGAATAATGTTAACTTTCTCCATTCAAAAATTGCTTAAATCCAATCCACGCAGTAACTTAAGTGATGAGTTGCTGAACTACGACGGAATTTTAGCGATTTTTGAATGGAGATATGAAAAAAATCCCTTTATTTTCGACATTGATGATTTTCCATTCACTCTTCATCAACATTATTCACTTCCTGGAATCTAATGTATTACTGAATTTTTGCTTAGAGTTTCGACGGAATTCTCAAATTTTTGTTAAAGTGAAACCTGACAAAGCAATTAGACGTATGGGTTCTAAGAATCAATCTATGAAATCACTAAGAACAAAAGTAATGAATCTTTGTGCAATTCAAGAAATCAAATCAAAATTTCATCTAAACTGTTTTAATTATGACAATATGATATGGTCTTAGATACACAGTCCCACATTATTTCAAAACCCAAGGAGTAGTGAATTTAAGCAATTGAAAAAATTGTATGAAAAATGATTGAACAAATCCTTATATACAGTGTGTACAAACAACAATGCGAAATTTTTGAGAAATGATTTTGCGGAAAATCAAAAATTAATTTTGTTATACTTTTTAACAATATGAACTGCTTAAGTTACCGTTACTACGAAAGTTTAGTCAAATTTTCTTAGTCTAAAAAGTGTAGAAAAAGCATGATTTGTAAGTATTTTATAGCTTTAGTCCCAAATTTTCGCCTTCTTATTTGAACACTGTTGTTCGACGGCATTCTGTAAGGTATAGGGAAGCTGCCTGCATGCCAAAGCAAGTGCCTTATCTGTATAAATTTTGGTCAACTAAATATCCTGAACTATTCTTCTCCAAAAGTGGTAACAGTTCAGATAAAACATTGAAAAGTAGGATATGAAGTAGAAAAAGTTAACTCTCTAGGATCACTAGAACAAAAGTTATGATATTTTGTATTTGAAACTGAGTATATTCTTTTGAGGCGATACACTAAGAGGTTGACTTTTCACTGAGTGTGACGTTGCAATTTGCAAAGAATAATAGTTTCTCTTATAGTTATCGTCAAGACTGGGTTTAGAACACATACACTAACTTTTAAGCTACCAAGATTTAATAGATTGACTTTTTATCTCATTTTTATCAAGAAATCCTGTTATATTCTTATTGAATGACCCTGTATTTTAATTTTACCAAAATTAAACCTCACCTTATGTAAATACGTAGAGACAGAATTCCAAATAATTCCACCGGAAACACCAAGAATTGCTCCTGTTAAAGTATTAAGCAAGGTATCAAAGTTACAAAAATTGGATACAATTGTACAGTCATATATGCCAAGTAGGGGAAAATAGAGTAGAAGAGTGCATCCTTGCAACTGATTTTTTGACAGTATGAAGCACAAGAAGAAAAGTGAAGAGATGCAACCGGATATATAAATTGTTGCCAAAGAATATTCGCCCAGGCCATTCTAAGAAACAAACATTAATAATACTAATTATAATATCTTGAAAATTTTATATAAATTTACTCTTATAAATGATTATATCTCACCTTTCCATGTAATGAGTTCTGAATAGATACAACTATACCTAATGAACTGAAAGTTAGAACAAATGAAGGTCCGGCAACAATCAAATTCTTAATAATTCGTTTATCTTTTTCAGGTTCATAATGCTTTCGCACTGCATTCAAAGTAATTAGCTCATTTGAAATACGCTTGCTAATTTCATTTTGTTTTGAGGCATGTCAATTTTAGTAATCATAATCACGATACATTACTAGCCGAAATAGGATCGTCCATTTTCCACACTTTCGAAAGGGAGAGTAATAATATAGTGTAAACTCAAAATAATAACTTTAACCTTCAGTAAAGTGAAACATAATTTATTTTTTGATTTTTTCAGAAATTAAAAAAAAGTATAGGCTGTCAAAATTTGATCAGGATTTTTGAAAAATTTGTTAATTTAGGAAATACCCGGACCCGGGCATTATCAAAATCCCGGGTTACAAAGTAAAGTTCACCAATTGAGATGGGAATAGTTACGAAAGGATGATACATTATGACAGGAATTTTGAAAATAATTTAATTTGGAAAATACCTTAGGTAAATACCCGAATTCGGTTATTTATAAAATTATGCGGGTTTGAAACAAAACTTCCCCAATTTGGATAAAAAAAATTATGATTTGGCACTAAATTACGTAAGGAATTTTGGAAAATTATTTATTTTGCACAATACTCAAATCCGGGTATTACAAAATTATCCTGGTTAGAAACTAAACTTCACCAATATGGATGAGAAAAATTATGATTGTGTACTAAATTATGTCAGAAATTTTGGAAAAGTTTTCATTTTGGATAATACCCGAATCCGGGTATTATAAAATTCTTAGGGTTTGAAACTAAACTTTACCAATTTGAATGGATAAAATTATGATTTGGCACTAAATTACGTAAAGGATTTTGGAAAATTATTTATTTTGGAAAATACCCGAATCCGGGTATTATAAATTCTCCTGGTTAAAAACTAAACTTCACCAATATGGATGGGGAAAATTATGATGGATACCTAATTACGACAGGAATTTTGGAATATTATACATTTTGAAGAATAACCGGATTCGAATATTATACAAAATGAAAAGTTTTCAAAATTCTTGACAATTTAGTACCCAATCATAATTTTTTTTTATCCAAATTAGTGAAGTTTAGTTTCTAACCTGCATAATTTTTATAAATAACCGAATTCGGGTATTTACCTCAGGTATTTTCCAAATTAAATTTTTTTCAAAATTCCTGTCAAAATGTATCATTCTTTAATAACTATTCCCATTTCAATTGGTGAACTTTACTTTGTAACCCGGGATTTTGATAATGCCCGGGTCCGGGTATTTCTTAAATTAACAAATTTTTTTTAAATCCTGATTAAATTTTGACACCCTATACTTTGTTTTAATTTCCGAAAAAAGCAAAAAATAAATTAAGTTTCACTTTACTGAAGGTTAAAGTTATTATTTTGAGTTTACACTATACTATTACTCTCCCTTTCGAAAGTGAGGAAAATGGACGATCCTATTTCGGCTAGTTATGTATCGTAATCGTAATACAAGAAATAAATGAAATTTTATATCAAATTGGACTCGATTGGAATTGCAAATGCAATACTGTCAAATCCGCTCTGAACCAATAATTGTGATTGGGTGTTTGGGTGCGGTATGAAAATTAGACACTTTATGTAGACACTTTTTTGACACACTGCAATTATTAGATAATTCCAAACGTAAAGGTTAAAAGACAAGAACAGGTTCCCAAATTTTTGAAAATGCTTCAAGTTAAGCTTCAGCTCATGATCACTGTTGATTTTTGAGTTAATGAGTTAAATGACCTCATGGTTAAANCATGATCACTGTTGATTTTTGAGTTAATGAGTTAAATGACCTCATGGTTAAATAAACTAAAGTATAAGATTTATACATATTATCATTAACTATTTATAAATTTTTGATGATTTTAACAAACTTTTTGAATATCATCATCATACGAATTGTTTCATTAATCTTTAACTTACTTACAATTTGTAAGTTTACAACCTAGAAAAGTTGATTGTGATTGAGTGGGGAGCATGCTTATCACAACAGTTTCATACAAAATATTGTCAAATAGGAAACGAAGTACAAGGAGTTAGCGCTCTAGCATCACTAGAACAAAAGTTATGATTTTTTAAATTGAAACTGCATAATATTCTTTTGAGACGATATTCTAAGAAATTCACGTTTCAGAAGAAGATCCAAAAATTTTCAATTTTCAAAATATTTAAAGTAACTTTTAAATGCTTTGTCAGATTTAGTTTTTAGCAAAATTGGAGAATTTCCTCTCAGAAAAAAAACGCAGTAATGCAATAAATCGCAGTAAGTTAATAATTCGAAAAACAAGGGAAAACTTCTGCATTAAAAATTTTCAAAAACTCCGTCTTAGTTCAGTAACATAGACTTAAGCTAACTACGACTTAGGTTTCTATGAAAAAAAACCAAAGTATGATTTTTTTTAATTCAAATTCTTTGATCTTTTCAATTGACAACCTTTTAGTAACCGTCACAAACCACGTTCAAAAATTTCAAATTAAAAAAAAGGCTTAACTTCTGTTCTACAATTTTTTGAAATATTATGGTCCCACATTGATTTTGTTGAAAATAATTTGTTTAAGTNGTGAATAGGATGAATCACCCTCAGTATACAGTTTCAGAAAGACCATTGAAAAGTAGGATACGAAATTGAAAAAATCAATCTCTGCAATCACTAGAAAAATTTTTTTGATAATTTGAAAATTGAAATATTTGGATGTTCTTATGAAACTACACATTTCTTTGTACGTCGTCTCAAAAAAACTCTCAGCAANAAGACGTTAACATTCTAATTAATTAGAGCAAGATAAATATAAATTTTGATGTGAATAGGATGAATCACCCTCAGCATACAGTTTCAGAAAGACCATTGAAAAGTAGGATACGAAATTGAAAAAATCAATCTCTGCAATCACTAGAAAAATTTTTTTGATAATTTGGAAATTGAAATATTTGGATGTTCTTATGAAACTACACATTTCTTTGTACGTCGTCTCAAAAAAACTCTCAGCAAAAACTCGGTAATACATTAGATTCCAGGAAATGAATAATGTTGACGAATATTAATGTAAAAGCAACAATGTTCAAAACAAGGGGAAAGTTTCTCCATTCAAAAATTGCTAAAATCCAATCCTCGCTGACATCACTAGTACCAATCACTAGAACCAAGTCAAAAAGAGTCATTCATAGAAACCTATTAAATCGTAGTAAGTTAAGTGATGTGTTACTGAACTACGACGGAATTAAAAAAATTTTGAATGAAGAGATGCAAATGTTTCCCCATGTTTTCGACATTGTTGCATTACCATTAACCCTTCGTCAACATTACTCACTACCTTGAATCGAATGTATTACTGCTTTTGTGGTGAGGGATTCGACAAAATTCTCAATTTTCTCGAAGAAGAAGTTAGCACTCTAGGATCACTAGAACAAAAGTTGTATTTTGAGATTGAAGCTGATTACGTTCTTTTGAGACGATATACTACAAAATTCACGTTTCAAAAGAATATCCACAAATGTCAACTTTCAACAAATGATATCCTCTATTCTGTTGTGATCGTATTGATTAACTTTTAGAACGCATACAATAACTTTTGAATGCTTTGTCAGTTTTAGTTTATAGCAGAATTTGAGAATTCTGTCGAAACTCTCAGAAACTACACGAACTGATCCGTTAAATCAAACTACGAAAAAGCAAGGGGAAACTTTTCCACTTCTGCATTAAAAATTTGCTAAAATCCCGTCCTAGTTCAGTAACATAGACTTAAGCTAACTGCAACTTAAATCGCAGTAACCTAAGTGGTTTGTTGCTGAATTACGAACCACGAAATATTTGTGATTTTTGAATGGAGATATGAAAAATTTCCCCTTGTTTTTGACATTGCTACTTTTCCATTAACCCTTCATCAACATTCCTGGAATTCCTGGAATCTAATGTATTACTGCATTTTTCCTGAAAGTTTCGAAGGAATTCTCAAATTTTGTTAAAGTTAAACCTGACAAAGGATTTATTTTAAAGCTAAAACTGGATATTTCCGTTTGAGACGCTATGCTAAAAAATTGAAATTTGAAAGGTTTCGAAGTTTCAATCGTAAAGATTGATTTTTAAAACGCATACACTAACTTTAAAAAGCTTTGTAGCGTTTAGCTTTAGCAAATTCTAAAAATCCGTCAGAACTCCATGTAAACTCCATGTAAACCATTTACTATTCAGAAAAAAATGAAACAATGTGTAATATCGTTGATACTACACGTTGTTAAAGCAGTAAATCATGTATCAATTTTCATGTATATTTTTGCCATTTGTTTGGCAATTCATCTGTAGGTCAATTCACCTGTTTGTCAATTTAATTTTTTGTCAATTCACATTGAACCCTTTCCGGTCATTACGACAGGGAATTATGATATCCTAAAAATTGAAACTTTTGAATGTCTTTTTGAAACTTTTGAATATATGTTTGAAACTTCAATCTCTTAAGTACAATCCATCTACAATAATTAGAAAGGCATATGGGAGAGACTTTTGGTCTCATGCTCTTTGCTAAGATAATCACTTGAATTTATATTAATGGACAAGTGAATTTTTCACTGGAATTTTTATCGGAAAAAGTATTAACAGTTTTGGAAAAACGTTCAGAAATAAAAAAGAATTAAGGCTCTATGATCACTGGAACAAAAGTTATGATTTTTAAATATTGAAATTTTTTGACGTTGTTTAATTTAAAAAAAATAATAACTTCTGATACATTGATAGTTGAGTCTTGATTTTTTAAAACCTCGTATCTTGCTTTTCAACGGTCTTTCTGAAACTATATTATTTTCCCAGAAAAATTAAAACTATTAACCTTCCCTGCAAAAAATAGAAACCACATCTTCTTTCTCTAGCAAAAGGACATAGGCCAAATGTATTTTTCTTTAAGATTTGTAGATTGACTGCTCAACGTCTCAAAAGAGCATACAACAATTTCAATTTTCAAAATTTTTTGTAACTTCTAGATTAGGTAGGCATAATTTTCTCAAAGTTGTAGTCCACTTTTCAATGTTTTATCTGAAACTGTCAACAGTTCCAGATAAAAAAAATTTGACCATGATGCTCACTTGATCCAAAATTATAAGACACCTGCATTCTCCAGCAAAAGGCATGGGGTCAAGAGTATCTTCGCTATATCTTATAAAATAATGTCGGACTGTACAACTTCAGCTGAATCCAGACTAACTGTAGAAATTCCATCTTCCTATTACGTTTTCATGCATATCCTAAATCCAAACCCACTTTTCAAATTTTTTTCCATTTTCATATTGAATATACCCGAGATCTACCATACACCAATACAAAATTGTCCCGATTGTACAAAACCTATCGTACATTTAAGATGGTAAATTGTGTCGAAATCTGTTAACCTTATATATCAATGTATCTTTATAATTTTCGTATTGTTTCGAATATTTTATTTACCCATGCGTGTCGGATGCCCGATGCCGGTGCCAAATATACGATAGAATGGTAACCAAAATACCTGCATATTCGATATCTTGCAAATCTGCCGGATATGCTATGCAAAACATTCCTATTAGATACCTCTCTCTCTCTTTACAATTTTCGTAATGTTTTCATTACCTTATTCAATCATGGTGTCTTATTATTTTTATTTAAGTCTTAATTTCGAGTGACAAGTCAGCGTTGGACTGAATCTTATATTTTGGTAGCTCAAATGGTTAAAGCGGCTCTACGGAGTACAGCGATGCCGGATCGTTCTGCACGCAAATCACTTTTGAGATAGTTTGCACTCTCAAATTTACAAATTCTCTAGGAGAAGCGACTTAGGTTGACTCCTCAAACCATTTGTAGTATAACGAGCGAATTTTGAATGGAAGTATGCAAGGTTTCCCACCGTGTTCGATATTTTTCTTTTCTCGTTTTAATATATTTGATTTCACTGAGTGCCGATAGAATTCTCGAACTTTGCTAAGTGCTAAACCGGACAAAGAATTGAAAATTTAATGTATGCTTGCTAGGAGTAAATCATTTTTAATCAACTTTCGCCAACAGCTTACTGTGATTTAAGGAGTTTATGCGAGTGTGCAGTAGTCTATCTGTCCGGTAATTTTTGATTTTTCAAGGGTTGTGTTATGTGCCGTTTAGGCAAACCTAAGTTACACTTTCTTACTTCACCCTAAATTGTCATGTGTTTTAAGGATAAAAGACTTATTAATTTTTTTAGGTTGACTGAATGATATCTTGTTTCTTCTTAGAGGAGTTAGCGAAATGTGTATCGATTTGGACACACCGCTCACCCAGAAAGAGGCGATACGACTTTTTCGGACTCTCCGTAAAACAACGATAATGTGCGAATTTGCTTCCAAAAACTGTGCTAACAAGAGACTTCTTTATTTTGAACCAGCATGTGTGTATTACTTTTGTATGAATCATGTAGTAGTGTAATGCTAGTAAGCAAACAAGTTAACAAACTGATGCATTTGACTAAAAGCTTGATTGCTATGTTAGATTGCACATTTCAACTTTTCTACGATTTCATATAAATACACAGTCTAGCATTAAGGCAGTCATCAGTTTTTTCCAACAGTAATATCTTCCAACTACTGAATCAAGTATAAAGCCCTGTGATTCCCTAAACACTATTGAGATATTCCTTATTTGAAGATTATATACACTCCAAAATTGAAGCCAACCGTAATTTTAAAAATGAATATAGTATTAATCACGGCTCTCATTTTCTGCTTTGTCTCTGCAATTGACGCTAAAGTAAGTGCCATTTTGTTGAATAAAATCCAGTACCATACTAAAATCCTAATTTAGTTTTTCGTACAACACTGCAGAGACAGTGTTCACGAAAATTGACTAAAACTCATGTAGTGTGGTGACTCTTCAAATTTGTGAATTGTCACCAATTTCAGCAATTCGTAAAAAGAATAACCCTGATTATGATTAGATTACCAATCCCGTTTCATCCCGGACCATCTTTGTACAGATGTTACTATGGTTCAAAACAAAGCCCGAAATCTTCACATCTAGGTTGCCGATAGCATAGCAATAGGATAGGTTCAACTACCCTGAAATCTCGAATTAGAGNGAAATCTTCACATCTAGGTTGCCGATAGCATAGCAATAGGATAGGTTCAACTACCCTGAAATCTCGAATTAGAGAATTTTTATTGTATTTGGAACTACTATGGAAACGGGATATATTATAGAGTCTAAATTATTTAAACTTTACAAAGCCAAATTCCTTCCAAATACGAGATTGAAAAGCATATCAGAAACTTTTTTTTTNAAATTATTTAAACTTTACAAAGCCAAATTCCTTCCAAATACGAGATTGAAAAGCATATCAGAAACTTTTTTTTTGGTGTAGAATAATTAAAGCAGTTATCTTTATGCATATTTTTCAGTTTGCGTAGAGCTCTATTTCTATTCTAACCTCATTAGTCAATGTGACATGACATTCTACCATTTAAAAAAAACTGATATAATTTACGTATAATAACAAACAATAATCTAAATTTCTTCCAAATTAAATTAGAAAAAAAAACGAATCCTCAACTTTCGTCTCAAAGTGTAACTAATTAAGTCCGCATGTTTGACTTGTGGGATTCAAATTGAGTTCCACCGCGCTCTTAACTTTATATCCTTATAATCATAATCATCTCAAAACTTGGAGTTGCAAGCGAATTTCTACACTTATAGATTGTAAGACTCAAAGTGCAGTTATTCCCTAATGATATTAGTTAAAAAATTATTTTCTCAAATGTCAAAATCAAACTCGTCTCTTACTGCACGACGAATCTTGACGAGTTAAAGCATTTCATCGGTATGAACATTTATAGACTTGCCTGAATGCAATATAGTTAATATTTTCATAATTTTTTTCGAACAGGTTCAATTTGCCCGTTTTACTGACAATACTACTATACATACTCTGAAAGTGAATTCTTCCGAAGACTTACCCAAGGAGTATACCATAGAGGGAGGAAACAATGCAAATGCCTTGACACAATTATTTGTATATGATTCTTACTTTGCGGGATATGTTACTAAAGTACTTGATTTCGCTGCTTATCCTACAATGGAGATATATAACACTCCTCTTACAAATGCGACCATCCTTACTTGGGATGAGTTACCACCAGCAGTATTGGTAGTATCACGATGTGCGATTACCTCGGACAACATTTTTTATCTCTCTTCTAGTGACAATTTCAAGGGATTGAATGATGAGGCAATCAATATTGACGACTACCTTACACTTGAGGTTAGNTCTTCTAGTGACAATTTCAAGGGATTGAATGATGAGGCAATCAATATTGACGACTACCTTACACTTGAGGTTAGTGTTTATTCAAACTAACCAACTCTGAACTGCTGCAGAGATTGACATTGGCAATAGAAATAGAAAGTTATAAAATGTTATTTATTTGAAATTCAAAGAAAAAAANCTGCAGAGATTGACATTGGCAATAGAAATAGAAAGTTATAAAATGTTATTTATTTGAAATTCAAAGAAAAAAAATATTCAACATTAGCAGTAAGACTAACCTGTAGAAATTGAATTATATTTAAGAACTAGTGCTTAAAGNAAAAAAAATATTCAACATTAGCAGTAAGACTAACCTGTAGAAATTGAATTATATTTAAGAACTAGTGCTTAAAGTAATGAAAAATTTTATCAGTAGGATCCAACATTAAGTAAACTTTATAAAAATACGGCAATTTCATTTTCTATTGTAAATGTATTTAATGTTGTTGATCCTTTAAACCACATTTTAAAATTTAAAATTTCAGTTTATCTAACGTAAATTGATTATTTGATGATTTGAACCGGTTTCTTGGAAATTTACACCATGCTCAATTTCAGCATGATTAACTGCATTGCAAATTTTAGTGGAAACTACGTCATCGCCTTCACCCATTGTATCCGAAAAAAGTTTACAATTATGCCTTTATTTATTTGCTATGTTAGTATTATCATTATTAATGCGACATTCGAAGAATTCTANAAGTTTACAATTATGCCTTTATTTATTTGCTATGTTAGTATTATCATTATTAATGCGACATTCGAAGAATTCTAATTAATTTGCTGCAACTTAAGAGCTAATTTTTTTATACAGGGCTTGGAGTTAAATATTGGAAATGATACTTCTCCACATCTTGTTCCATGTAAATTAGAAAAAACTGAATCCGGGTAAGTGACTTTGGAAGAACTCATAAACACAATAATTTAATATTAAATTCTATGTAATTGCTTATTTCAAGTGAAAAATTACGCGGAAAAGGAAATTATAAGATTTCAATTAAATCGGATCGTTTGGAAGTCAACATTAAGTGTCGGACGATGGTGGAATCAATCAAATTGAATAATTTTCTAGTCCTTGATATATTTGAACCAGAAGAAGAAAATATGTGGAGAGTTGATGTCAATACTGATGTGAAAAATCGGATTGAATATATTATCACAGTCAATATAGTGCTAAAGTAGAAATTCAATTTGTACTCAATGAAGAAGTAATATATGAAGTCTATTATTTTAATAGCGTGAATTTGATTTAGTAATGTATTCAAAATTTTCGGTTATTAATAAACTAACAAAAATTTGTCATTATAATGCTCGAGAGCTCTTCAGAGCTAAATGTCTTCTATGATTTATTAAGTACAGTAAAGTTAAAAGGTTCACTGTGCCAGAATTCTTTCCACAGAAGGAGTTTCAGACCGTTGCGTCTTTTTTTCTATCTTCCATGGANAGGTTCACTGTGCCAGAATTCTTTCCACAGAAGGAGTTTCAGACCGTTGCGTCTTTTTTTCTATCTTCCATGGAGGATTTTTCGGTGCAAAAATGATGTTAGGAATACTATATTTACTTTTTATTGAAGAAATTTACTTCCTTTTTATGTTTTCGATAGCTATTCTTCATTGGACACTAGAATCTGAAACAATATTTTCGTCTGTCATACATACTTGTAATTTCAGGTCTTGGATTTTGACGCCGTATTTTACTGCACTGTGGAATACAAATGATATTTGAGATGTCCAAACTTTCATTTTCTGANAGGTTCACTGTGCCAGAATTCTTTCCACAGAAGGAGTTTCAGACCGTTGCGTCTTTTTTTCTATCTTCCATGGAAGATTTTTCGGTGCAAAAATGATGTTAGGAATACTATATTTACTTCCTTTTGAAGAAATTTACTTCCTTTTTATGTTTTCGATAGCTATTCTTCATTGGACACTAGAATCTGAAACAATATTTTCGTCTGTCATACATACCTGTAATTTCAGGTCTTTGATTTTGACGCCGTATTTTACTGCACTGTGGAATACAAATGATATTTGAGATGTCCAAACTTTCATTTTCTGANGGATTTTGACGCCGTATTTTACTGCACTGTGGAATACAAATGATATTTGAGATGTCCAAACTTTCATTTTCTGACTTGTCGCGATATTTTCCATTTTACAATAGTACAAAGACCTTGGATATGTATTTTTGATATTTATAAACAGAGCAAAAAAAAATTCATATACAGTAGTCGACGGATATAAGATCTTTATTCTGCAACGGCAAATCTAGGTTTTATGAGAGTGGTCTTACAAAACGTATGTGGAAGTAGCTATCTTTCGTTGAACTTGACCAAATTTTGAAAAGCGAACTTTGAGGAAAAAACCCACATATCAAAATGAGTTTTTCATTTTACTTAATTACATNCCAAATTTTGAAAAGCGAACTTTGAGGAAAAAACCCACATATCAAAATGAGTTTTTCATTTTACTTAATTACATTACGTAGATTTTGAACAAAAAAACGGCATATAGGGAATGAGTGGTACGAAAAGTGAAATCGGCAAAGGACTTTCCTCCCAGTAAATCCCAACCTAACTTGTTAAATAAGGAATTTTGATCTTATGAAGAGAAAATTGGGTCTAATAACGAGCTGGAGAATAAAATTATCAAGTACAAAAGCAGGGTCTTATATCCGTTTATCTTATAACAAATTATTCACCCATGCTAAATTAATTAAATCAAACCAAGCTATAAAACATCGTAGCTTATAAAAATATGGTCTTATAACGGGGGGTCTTATAACCGTCGACTACTTTATCCAGTATACATAAATGAATACGATNTAAAAATATGGTCTTATAACGGGGGGTCTTATAACCGTCGACTACTTTATCCAGTATACATAAATGAATACGATATTTTGAAAAAGTTGTCTTATGTCATCTTCGTATAACAACCTATCGAAAAGTTTAATAGGGAGCAATGTCGTATGTTATTAGGCTGCAATAAGCCAGAGACTGAAATAAAATGCCGATGAAATCTTAGAATTCTGGTAGCTGAGAAGTATCGAGACAAGATCTTTAAGTGTCCTTTTTTCGTCATGACGAATTCATATTCCAAAAATAACAATTATCCTCTGCAACAATTGAACTTAAATGCGATTATTATTAACTGCAATAGTTTTTCTACCCAACTTAATAATTATTTAAAATTATTTGTAATGACTACTTTGTGTTATTTAATATACAAGTGAATTAACAACTAATGCACACTATGTAGAATCAACATTGTAGATTATCTAAACGGGGGAACGTAATTTAAAAAGTACAGGATGAACAACCTATTTTNATGTAGAATCAACATTGTAGATTATCTAAACGGGGGAACGTAATTTAAAAAGTACAGGATGAACAACCTATTTTGTACTCTACTTTCAACACTAATTTTTATTTTATATAAGAAAATGTTCTTGAGCAAATGAAAAAAGGTGGTAAATGAAAATTTTTTGTGATTATTTGTACAGGTTGAACTTTGGTTGATCAGAGGTTAATGCGTCACCATAACCTACAATTGNATGTAGAATCAACATTGTAGATTATCTAAACGGGGGAACGTAATTTAAAAAGTACAGGATGAACAACCTATTTTTGTACTCTACTTTCAACACTAATTTTTATTTTATATAAGAAAATGTTCTTGAGCAAATGAAAAAAGTGGTAAATGAATATTTTTTGTGATTATTTGTACAGGTTGAACTTTGGTTGATCAGAGGTTAATGCGTCACCATAACCTACAATTGTNATTTTTTGTGATTATTTGTACAGGTTGAACTTTGGTTGATCAGAGGTTAATGCGTCACCATAACCTACAATTGTATACAATCGTATTGACTATAAGACAAAATGTAGTAACTATAAGATTTTTAATGATCTGTAAAAACAGTCAGAAAATTTCTTTTAAAATGTGTAAAGTTAAAAATTAATTTTCTAACAATGTTTGTTTTATTACCTATACTATTTTTATTTTTAAGAAATATGTAAGAAATTATGGAAAGTATGTTACAATTGTCACATTATATTTTACATTGTATGAGTTATTAACAGAAACGTTCTTATAGAAGCCTCGTCAAATTACTATTCACAATTTTTACTAAAAATTTGATAAACAACTTATCTACAAAGTTGAATAGCTGAAAACAAAATAAAAAATATTTCTATGAAAATTTTGTTTTCAATTTACTAAAAACAAAATTCTTAAACAATTTATAAAAATAAAATATAAATTATAATAATTTCTTATATGTTTATGTATAAATTTTTAGGTAGCAGGAATTCTAGATTCGTAAGATTTATTAACCCCGTCGACGATGGACCACAAAGTAGTTGGATCTGGCGGGACAGCGGAAAATGAGGAAGCTGATTGGTCGAATTCATCCGTATGTAATGGTCCATCTCACCAATCCCAGAGCATGACGTTGTTTCATTTGATTGTTATTGGTTTCCTCACTACAATTGTTAGTATTATTGGAATTTTCGGCAATGATTTCTGGTCGAAAAAGAGAAGTTCACTGAATTATAGTCTCCTCGGACTCACAATTTGTGACACAGTTCTCATTTTTAATACACTCGTTATCTTCTCTATACCTGCGATTTCAGGGTACTTTGATATTGGACCTCATGGAGTGTACAGCTCCTAATGCTCTATCCTTCTGGGATGACAGGTATTTATTTTGAAATGAACTTTAATTAAAAAACATGCTGAATATTTTTCACCAGGTTAGACTTCAAAATGTTTTAAACTATTTTAAAAGTTTAAACTTCAGTTTATCTAATGTAAATTGATTAAATAATCAATTTACATTAGATAAACTGAAGTTGATTTGAACAGGGTTCATGAAAATTTGCACAATGCTCAATTTCAGCATGATTAACTGCATTGCAAATTTTACAGCAAGCTATACCGTTGCATTTGCTCAGTACATCTAAAAGGAAGTTACAATTATTTCTTTATTTATTTATTTTGTTTGTATTATCATTATTAATTAATCAAATGATAAAAATTTGAAATCGTACTGCTCGAGCTCCTCAGAAGCTAAATGTCGGATATGATTTATTAAGTTAGTAGTACATAATAAAATTAAAGTTAGTTTATTAAATTAAATTAAGTTATATGTCAAATCTAATTCATAATTTTATATTTCCCGTGGTACAAATCAACTAACTTATAAACTTTACTGTGTTCTTCAATGGAAATGTTTTAGCTTGATATAGTTCCTTTCCTTTGATGTAATTTCCTTTCATTATTCATCTTTCAGTAGCTATACTTCATCGAAGAAATTTGAATTGAAAAAAATTTCAGCGGATCAGAGTGGATGGAGTATTTTTTCGACCACTTTAACATTTTTCTGAAGTCTCACCACACCAGAATTAACTTCAAGTGAATGGAAATAATTCTACCCATTAAATTTTAAGATAGAACGCGATTATAATTTTCGACAAAATTCTTCTCCCAGAATAATTTTCAATCTGAGTTAAACTTTATAATAAGATTTCCCAAATGTCCTTGAGCCTTCTGATTGAAAGGAATCTGTTCTAGCTGAGGTAGTTCCACATCTTTCGAAGGCGCAGTAAACAAATGGATCCCAAGGATGATTTTTTTGAATGTCTACCAACAATGTCTTTCTGTAGTTAAATTTTTTTGTTTGAAAATTAGGGCTGCTGATGTTTTTTTATTTGTTGGAGAGAAATTTTAATTCCTCCCTCTTTCAATTGGTTGAGCAGTGTCCACGAAATGGAAATATAAATCGAATCAGTGGGTTTCTTCTCGTGACCTTGAAACTCATTGAGTCCATCCCTTTGGAATGAATTTGAAAAGCGGATTGATTCAAAAGTTATGAAAAGTTTGGATCGAATGTTTAAGGATTTGAAAATTTTTAAGCACCAAACATTTGAAATTCGTGGGACAATGGAGAAATTGAGTAATGCAGCGGAAAAAACTGTCAGACACGGTTCAAATACAGATTATGAATTTCAGGTTTCATATCGACGACAGCATGGCCAAGTCTTTGATGTAAACGACCAATCAGGTTTGAGAAATAACTAAATTTTGAAAAAATTAGTACATTAAAAAATTATATTTTTTTGACCAAATTTTTCTTTCTTCTAGGATCGTCGGAGAGTAGTATGTTCCCTACTGGTCTACGGGTTAATTCTAATTAACCCGGAGACCAGTAGGTCGCTTTAGATCCTGCCCCCCCCCCCTCAGTTATTTAGGCAAACATTTTAAAACGTGTTGCAATAGTAGAAAATTTCTCATCCTCTAATGTCATACGTAATAAAAACAAGATAATACAGTTATCAAATTATTTATTACATAAATAAGGACACTTAAAGATCTTGTCTCGATACTTCTCAGCTACCAGAATTCTAAGATTTCATCGGCATTTTATTTCAGTCTCTGGCTTATTGCAGCCTAATAACATACGACATTGCTCCCTATTAAACTTTTCGATAGGTTGTTATACGAAGATGACATAAGACAACTTTTTCAAAATATCGTATTCATTTATGTATACTGGATAAAGTAGTCGACGGTTATAAGACCCCCCGTTATAAGACCATATTTTTTATAAGCTACGATGTTTTATAGCTTGGTTTGATTTAATAAATTTAGCATGGGTGAATAATTTGTTATAAGATAAACGGATATAAGACCCTGCTTTTGTACTTGATAATTGTATTCTCCAACTCGTTATTAGACCCAATTTTCTCTTCATAAGACCAAAATTCCTTATTTAACAAGTTATGTTGGGATTTACTGGGAGGAAAGTCCCTTGCCGACTTCACTTTTCATACCACTCATCCCCTATATGTCGTTTTTTATTGTTCAAAATCTACGTGATGTAATTAAGTAAAATGAAAAACTCATTTTGATATGTGGGTTTTTTCCTCAAAGTTCGCTTTTCAAAATTTGGTCAAGTTCAACGAAAGATAGCTACTTCCACATACGTTTTGTAAGACCACTCTCATAAAACCTAGATTTGCCGTTGCAGAATAAAGATCTTATATCCGTCGACTACTGTATATGAATTTTTTTTGCTCTGTTTATAAATATCAAAAAATAAATATCTAAAAGGTCTTTGTACTATTGTAAAATGGAAAATATCGCGACAAGTCAGAAAATGAAAGTTTGGACATCTCAAATATCATTTGCATTCCACAGTGCAGTAAAATACGGCGTCAAAATCAAAGACCTGAAATTACAGGTATGTATGACAGACGAAAATATTGTTTTAGATTCTAGTATCCAATGAAGAATAGCTATCGAAAACATAAAAAGGAAGTAAATTTCTTCAAAAGGAAGTAAATATAGTATTCCTAACATCATTTTTGCACCGAAAAATCCTCCTTGGAAGATAGAAAAAAAGACGCAACGGTCTGAAACTCCTTCTGTGGAAAGAATTCTGGCACAGTGAACCTTTTAACTTTACTGTACTTAATAAATCATGGAAGACATTTAGCTCTGAAGAGCTCTCGAGCATTATAATGACAAATTTCTGTTAGTTTATTAATAACCGAAAATTTTGAATACATTACTAAATCAAATTCACGCTATTAAAATAATAGACTTCATATATTATTTCTTCATTGAGTACAAATTGAATTTCTACTTTAGCACTATATTGACTGTGATAATATATTCAATCCGATTTTTCACATCAGTATTGACATCAACTCTCCACATATTTTCTTCTTCTGGTTCAAATATATCAAGGACTAGAAAATTATTGAATTTGATTGATTCCACCATCGTCCGACACTTAATATTCACTTTCAAACCATCCGATTTAATTGAAATCTTATAATTTCCTTTTCCGAGTAATTTTTCACTTGAAATAAGCAGTTACATAGAATTTAATATTAAATTATTGTTTATGAGTTCTTCCAAAGTCACTTACACGGATTTAGTTTCTTCTAATTTACATGGAACAAGATGTGGAGAAGTATCATTTCCAATATTTAACTCCAAGCCCTGTATAAAACAATTAGCTCTTAAGTTGCAGTAAATTAAATAGAATTCTTCGAATGTCGCATTAATAATGATAATACTAACATAGCAAATAAATAAAGGCATAATTGTAAACTTTTTTCGGATACAATGGGTGAAGGCGATGGCGTAGTTTCCACTAAAATTTGCAATGCAGTTAATCATGCTGAAATTGAGCATGGTGTAAATTTCCAAGAAACCGGTTCAAATCATCAAATAATCAATTTACGTTAGATAAACTGAAATTTTAAATTTTAAAATGTGGTTTAAAGGATCAACAACATTAAATACATTTACAATAGAAAATGAAATTGCCGTATTTTTATAAAGTTTACTTGATGTTGGATCCTACTGATAAAATTTTTCATTACTTTAAGCACTAGTTCTTAAATATAATTCAATTTCTACAGGTTAGTCTTACTGCTAATGTTGAATATTTTTTTCTTTTTTTTTCTTTGAATTTCAAATAAATAACATTTTATAACTTTCTATTTCTATTGCCAATGTCAATCTCTGCAGCAGTTCAGAGTTGGTTAGTTTGAATAAACACTAACCTCAAGTGTAAGGTAGTCGTCAATATTGATTGCCTCATCATTCAATCCCTTGAAATTGTCACTAGAAGCGAAATAAAAAATTTTGTCCGAGGTAATCTCACATCGTGATACTACCAATACTGCTGGTGGTAACTCATCCCAAGTAAGGCTGGTCGCATTTGTAAGAGGAGTGTTATATATCTCCATTGTAGGATAAGGAGCGAAATCAAATATTTCAGTAACAAATCCCGCAAAGTAAGAACCATATACAGATAATTGTGTCAAGGCATTTGCATTGTTTCCTCCCTCTATGGTATACTCCTTGGGTAAGTCTTTGGAAGAATTCACTTTCAGAGTATGTATAGTAGTATTTATATGACTAACGTCAGTAAAACGGGCAAATTGAACCTGTTCGAAAAAAATATGAAAATATTAACTATATTGCATTCAGGCAAGTCTATAAATGTTCATACCGATGAAATGCTTTAACTCGTCAAGATTCGTCGTGCAGTAAGAGACGAGTTTGATTTTGACATTTGAGAAAATAATTTTTTTAACTAATATCATTAGGGAATAACTGCACTTTGAGTCTTACAATCTATAAGTGTAGAAATTCGCTCGCAACTCCAAGTTTTGAGATGATTATGATTATAGGGATATAAAGTTAAGAGCGCGGTGGAACTCAATTTGAACCCCACAAGTCAAACATGCGGACTTAATTAGTTACACTTTAAGACGAAATTTGAGGCTTCTTTTTTTATTCTCATTTAATTTGGAAGAAATTTAAATTATTGTATGTTATTATACGTAAATTATATCAGTTTTTTTTAAATGGTAGAATGTCATGTCACATTGACTAATGAGGTTAGAATACTTTATCTCGAGATGCGTTTGACTTTTTATACGTATTTCTTAACTGCTTTAATTATTCTACACCAAAAAAAAAGTTTCTGATATGCTTTTCAATCTCGTATTTGGAAGGAATTTGGCTTTGTAAAGTTTAAATAATTTAGACTCTATAATATATCCCGTTTCCATAGTAGTTCCAAATACAATAAAAATTCTCTAATTCGAGATTTCAGGGTAGTTGAACCTATCCTATTGCTATGCTATCGGCAACCTAGATGTGAAGATTTTGGGGTTTGTTTTGAACCATAGTAGCATCTGTACAAAGATGGTCTGATGAAACGGGATTGGTAATCTAATCATAATCATGGTTATTCTTTTTACGAATTGCTGAAATTGGTGACAATTCACAAATTTGAAGAGTCACCACACTACATGAGTTTTAGTCAATTTTCGTGAACACTGTCTCTGCAGTGTTGTACGAAAAACTAAATTAGGATTTTAGTATGGTACTGGATTTTATTCAACAAAATGGCACTTACTTTAGCGTCAATTGCAGAGACAAAGCAGAAAATGAGAGCCGTAATTAATACTATATTCATTTTTAAAATTACGGTTGGCTTCAATTTTGGAGTGTATATAATCTTCAAATACGGAATATCTCAATAGTGTTTAGGGAATCACAGGGCTTTATACTTGATTCAGTAGTTGGAAGATATTACTGTTGNTACTGGATTTTATTCAACAAAATGGCACTTACTTTAGCGTCAATTGCAGAGACAAAGCAGAAAATGAGAGCCGTGATTAATACTATATTCATTTTTAAAATTACGGTTGGCTTCAATTTTGGAGTGTATATAATCTTCAAATAAGGAATATCTCAATAGTGTTTAGGGAATCACAGGGCTTTATACTTGATTCAGTAGTTGGAAGATATTACTGTTGNAGGAATATCTCAATAGTGTTTAGGGAATCACAGGGCTTTATACTTGATTCAGTAGTTGGAAGATATTACTGTTGGAAAAAACTGATGACTGCCTTAATGCTAGACTGTGTATTTATATGAAATCGTAGAAAAGTTGAAATGTGCAATCTAACATAGCAATCAAGCTTTTAGTCAAATGCATCAGTTTGTTAACTTGTTTGCTTACTAGCATTACACTACTACATGATTCATACAAAAGTAATACACACATGCTGGTTCAAAATAAAGAAGTCTCTTGTTAGCACAGTTTTTGGAAGCAAATTCGCACATTATCGTTGTTTTACGGAGAGTCCGAAAAAGTCGTATCGCCTCTTTCTGNCAGTTTTTGGAAGCAAATTCGCACATTATCGTTGTTTTACGGAGAGTCCGAAAAAGTCGTATCGCCTCTTTCTGGGTGAGCGGTGTGTCCAAATCGATACACATTTCGCTAACTCCTCTAAGAAAAAGCAAGATATCATTCAGTCAACCTAAAAAAATTAATAAGTCTTTTATCCTTAAAACACATGACAATTTAGGGTGAAGTAAGAAAGTGTAACTTAGGTTTGCCTAAACGGCACATAACACAACCCTTGAAAAATCAAAAATTACCGGACAGATAGNGAAAGTGTAACTTAGGTTTGCCTAAACGGCACATAACACAACCCTTGAAAAATCAAAAATTACCGGACAGATAGTCTACTGCACACTCGCATAAACTCCTTAAATCACAGTAAGCTGTTGGCGAAAGTTGATTAAAAATGATTTACTCCTAGAAAGCATACATTAAATTTTCAATTCTTTGTCCGGTTTAGCACTTAGCAAAGTTCGAGAATTCTGTCGGCACTCAGTGAAATCAAATATATTAAAACGAGAAAAGAAAAATATCGAACACGGTGGGAAACCTTGCATACTTCAATTCAAAATTCGCTCGTTATACTACAAATGGTTTGAGGAGTCAACCTAAGTCGCTTCTCCTAGAGAATTTCTAAATTTGAGAGTGCAAACTATCTCAAAAGTGATTTGCGTGCAGAACGATCCGGCATCGCTGTACTCCGTAGAGCCGCTTTAACCATTTGAGCTACCAAAACATAAGATTCAGTCCAACGCTGACTTGTCACTCGAAATTAAGACTTAAATAAAAATAATAAGACACCATGATTGAATAAGGTAATGAAAACATTACGAAAATTGTAAAAAGAGAGAGAGGTATCCAATAGGAATGTTTTGCATAGCATATCCGGCAGATTTGCAAGATATCGAATATGCAGGTATTTTGGTTACCATTCTATCGTATATTTGGCACCGGCATCGGGCATCCGACACGCATGGGTAAATAAAATATTCGAAACAATACGAAAATTATAAAGATACATTGATATATAAGTTTAACAGATTTCGACACAATTTACCATCTTAAATGTACGATAGGTTTTGTGCAATCGGGACAATTTTGTATTGGTGTATGGTAGATCTCGGGTATATTCAATATGAAAATGGTAAAAAATTTGAAAAGTGGGTTTGGATTTAGGATATGCATGAAAACGTAATAGGAAGATGGAATTTCTACAGTTAGTCTGGATTCAGCTGAAGTTGTACAGTCCGACATTATTTTATAAGATATAGCGAAGATACTCTTGACCCCATGCCTTTTGCTGGAGAATGCAGGTGTCTTATAATTTTGGATCAAGTGAGCATCATGGTCAAATTTTTTTTATCTGGAACTGTTGACAGTTTCAGATAAAACATTGAAAAGTGGACTACAACTTTGAGAAAATTATGCCTACCTAATCTAGAAGTAACAAAAATTTTTGAAAATTGAAATTATTACATCTTGTTTAGAGACGATGCACTAAGAGGTTGACGTTTAAAAAGGACATACAAAAATTTTAATTTTCAAGAAACTATAAATTCCTGTTTTAATTATCGCAAAGATTAAATTTCTAGAACGACACACTAAATTTTCAATACTTTGTGAGATTTAGCATTAGCAAAATTCTAGCATTAATGTATTCAATCATACTAACTGAAGCATATGTTAGTGAAAAACAGACGAGAAACAAAATTTCGAACAAGGGAAAACGTTTGCATTTCTTTATTCAAAATTCAATCGAATTCGTCGTAGTTCAGCAAAACACTTCAGTTACTGCGATTTAATAGATTCCTATAAATTTTTCAGTTTGACAAATAAAAAATTTTATAAGAGTTTCAATTAAAGCATTGAAAAGTGGAGTACAACTTCGAAACAATTAAGCCTCCTTGATCACTAGAACAGAAGTTGGAAGATATTTTGAAAATTGAAATTGTTGTATGCTCTTTTGAGACGTTGAACAGTCAATCTACAAATCTTAAAGAAAAAGACATTTGGCCCATGTCCTTTTGCTAGAGAAAGAAGATGTGGTTTCTATTTTTTGCAGGGAAGGTTAATAGTTTTAATTTTTCTGGGAAAATAATATAGTTTCAGAAAGACCGTTGAAAAGCAAGATACGAGGTTTTAAAAAATCAAGACTCAACTATCAATGTATCAGAAGTTATTATTTTTTTAAATTAAACAACGTCAAAAAATTTCAATATTTAAAAATCATAACTTTTGTTCCAGTGATCATAGAGCCTTAATTCTTTTTTATTTTTGAACGTTTTTCCAAAACTGTTAATGCTTTTTCCGATAAAAATTCCAGTGAAAAATTCACTTGTCCATTAATATAAATTCAAGTGATTATCTTAGCAAAGAGTATGAGACCAAAAGTCTCTCCCATATGCCTTTCTAATTATTGTAGATGGATTGTACTTAAGAGATTGAAGTTTCAAACATATATTCAAAAGTTTCAAAAAGACATTCAAAAGTTTCAATTTTTAGGATATCATAATTCCCTGTCGTAATGACCGGAAAGGGTTCAATGTGAATTGACAAAAAATTAAATTGACAAACAGGTGAATTGACCTACAGATGAATTGCCAAACAAATGGCAAAAATATACATGAAAATTGATACATGATTTACTGCTTTAACAACATGTAGTATCAACGATATTATACATTGTTTCATTTTTTTGTGAATAGTAAATGGTTTACATGGAGTTTACATGGAGTTTTGACGGATTTCTAGAATTTGCTAAAGCTAAACGCTACAAAGCTTTTTAAAGTTAGTGTATGCGTTTTAAAAATCAATCTTTACGNTTAGAATTTGCTAAAGCTAAACGCTACAAAGCTTTTTAAAGTTAGTGTATGCGTTTTAAAAATCAATCTTTACGATTGAAACTTCGAAACCTTTCAAATTTCAATTTTTTAGCATAGCGTCTCAAACGGAAATATCCAGTTTTAGCTTTAAAATAAATCCTTTGTCAGGTTTAACTTTAACAAAATTTGAGAATTCCTTCGAAACTTTCAGGAAAAATGCAGTAATACATTAGATTCCAGGAATTCCAGGAATGTTGATGAAGGGTTAATGGAAAAGTAGCAATGTCAAAAACAAGGGGAAATTTTTCATATCTCCATTCAAAAATCACAAATATTTCGTGGTTCGTAATTCAGCAACAAACCACTTAGGTTACTGCGATTTAAGTTGCAGTTAGCTTAAGTCTATGTTACTGAACTANCGTAATTCAGCAACAAACCACTTAGGTTACTGCGATTTAAGTTGCAGTTAGCTTAAGTCTATGTTACTGAACTACGACGGGATTTTAGCAAATTTTTAATGCAGAAGTGGAAAAGTTTCCCCTTGTTTTTCGTAGTTTGATTTAACGCATCAGTTCGTGTAGTTTCTGAGAGTTTCGACAGAATTCTCGAATTCTGCTATAAACTAAAACTGACAAAGCATTCAAAAGGTATTGTATGCGTTCTAAAAGTTAATCAATACGATCACAACAGAATAGAGGATATCATTTTTTGAAAGTTGACATTTGTGGATATTCTTTTGAAACGTGAATTTTGTAGTATATCGTCTCAAAAGAACGTATTCAGCTTCAATCTCAAAATACAACTTTTGTTCTAGTGATCCTAGAGTGCTAACTTCTTCTTCGAGAAATTTTGAGAATTTTGTCGAATCCCTCACCACAAAAGCAGTAATACATTCGATTGAAGGTAGTGAGTAATGTTGACGAAGGGTTAATGGTAAAGCAACAATGTCGAAAACATGGGGAAACATTTGCATCTCTTCATTCAAAATTTTTTTAATTCCGTCGTAGTTCAGTAACACATCACTTAACTTACTACGATTTAATAGGTTTCTATGAATGACTCTTTTTGACTTGGTTCTAGTGATTGGTACTAGTGATGTCAGCGAGGATTGGATTTTAGCAATTTTTGAATGGAGAAACTATTCCCTTGTTTTGAACATTGTTACTTTTACATTAATATTCGTCAACATTATTCATTTCCTGGAATCTAATGTATTACCGAGTATTTGCTGAGAGTTTTTTTGAGACGACGTCAATTTCAATTTCAATGAATTGAAATTTTTTTCAATTTCGTATCCTACTTTTCAATGGTCTTTCTGAAACTGTATACTGAGGGTGATTCATCCTATTCACATCAAAATTTATATTTATCTTGCTCTAATTAATTAGAATGTTAACGTCTTTGCCTGAGAAATAGTTTATAGTAAAATCCATATCTATACTTTTAATTTGAAATATTGGTGATCACATCTAGTACAAAAATTCAAAAAAAAATTAACCAGGAAGTTGAGAGAT
Organism: Holacanthella duospinosa; assembly: GCA_002738285.1. NCBI lineage: Eukaryota > Metazoa > Arthropoda > Collembola > Poduromorpha > Neanuridae > Holacanthella > Holacanthella duospinosa. The sequence goes on along the minus strand of NIPM01000339.1, from coordinate 93,750 downwards.
TAGTTTTGATTTTCCAAGGTTAGATTGACCCAGACGCACTATTAAAAATGCTTATGATATTTAGTTAGTTGAATTAAGTTGGCACAGGGCATGGTTTCAAATCTTCAGTCAAAGTTCAACAATCCAATGTAGTAAGAAAGTTGAGTAGTGGAGAAAAACAACTCTTGTGATTGGTGATTAATGCGTATTCTCAAGTTAACCCGTGGACCTACATCACTTGTGCTTGGGGACTAAAGAATATTCAGGTTCTCCAACACGAACTAAAACCGACACCTTAATATGAATAAAGACATTTCTTTGAATATGAGCCGTTTATCTATTGGAGAAAGTTCTAGCTTCGCCCCCGTTTCTTATTTTTAACCGAAGTTGTTTTGATTTACATGCAGATCTGTACACAGTTGTTACATCTAATATACGTGTTAACTCAACAAAATAAGGGAGTCTAGGTTTAAAATTGAATATTATTGCCATTAGACATGATATGCTACAGTGTTTAAGTGATTTAAACTTAAACAAATTGTTTCAACAAAATCAAAGTGGGACCATAATATTTCAAAAAACTGTAGAACAGAAGTTAAGACTTTTTTTTAATTTGAAATTTTTGAACGTGCTTTGTGACGGTTACTAAAAGGTTGAAGATTGAAAAGATCAAAGAATTTCAATTTAAAAAAAAATCATACTTTGGTTCTTTTTCATAGAAACCTAAGTCGCAGTTAGCTTAAGTCTATGTTACTGAACTAAGACGGAATTTTTGCAAATTGTTAATGCAGAAGTTTTCCCTTGATTTTCGAATTATTAACTTGCTGCGATTTATTGCATTACTGCGTGTTTTTTCTGACAGGGAATTCTCCAATTTTGCTAAAAACTAAAACTGACAAAGCGTTTAAAAGTTACTGTAAATATTTTGAGAATTGAAAATTTTTGGATCTTCTTCTGAAACGTGAATTTTTTAGAATATCGTCTCAAAAGAATATTATGCAGTTTCAATTTAAAAAAAATCATAACTTTTTTTCTAGTGATGCTAGAGCGCTAACTTTTTGTACTTCGTTTCCTACTTGACAATACTTTGTATGAAACTGTTGTGATAAGCAGTGCTCCCCGCTCAATCACAATCAACTTTCCTAGGTTGTAAAGTTACAAGTTGTAAGTAAGTTAAAGATTAATGAAACAATTGGGATGATGATAATATTCAAAAAGTTTGTTAAAATCATCAAAAAGTTATAAATAGTTAATGATAATATGTATAAATCTTATACTTTAGTTTATTTAACCTTAAGGTCATTTNTCAAAAAGTTATAAATAGTTAATGATAATATGTATAAATCTTATACTTTAGTTTATTTAACCTTAAGGTCATTTTGCTTATTAGCTCAGAAATCATCTGTGACCACGAGCTGAAGCTTAACTTGAAGCATTTTCCAAAATTTGGGAACCTGTTCTTGTCTTTTAACCTTTACGTTTGGAATTATCTAATAATTACAGTATGTCAAAAAAGTGTCTACATAAAGTGTCTAACTTTCATACCGCACCCAAATACACAATCACAATTATTCGTTCAGAGCGGATTTGACAGTATTGCATTTGCATTTCCAATCGAGTCCAATTTGATATAAAATTTCATTTATTTCTTGTATTACGATTACTAAAATTGACATGCCTCAAGACAAAATGAAATTAGCGAGCGTATTTCAAATGAGCTAATTACTTTGAATGCAGTGCGAAAGCATTATGAACCTGAAAAAGATAAACGAATTATTAAGAATTTGATTGTTGCCGGACCTTCATTTGTTCTGATTTTCAGTTCATTAGGTTCAGTTGTATCTATTCAGAACTCATTACATGGAAAGGTGAGATACAATCATTTATAAGAGTAAATTTATATAAAATTGTCAAGATATTATAATTAGTATTATTAATGTTTGTTTCTTAGAATGGCCTGGGGGAATATTCTTTGGCAAAAATTTATATATCCGGTTGCATCTCTTCACTTTTCTTCTTGTGCTTCATACTGTCAAAAAATCAGTTGCAAGGATGCACTCTTCTACTCTATTTTCCCCTACTTGGCATATATGACTGTTAATAATTGTATCCAAATTTTGTTACTTTAATACCAACAGGAGCAATTCTTGGTGTTTCCGGTGGAATTCTGTCTCTATTTACATAAGGTGAGGTTTAATTTCGGTAAAATTAAAATGCAGGGTCATTCAATAAAAATATAACAGGATTTCTTGATAAAAATGAGATAAAAAGTCAATCTATTAAATCTTGGTAGCTTAAAAGTTAGTGTATGTGTTCTAAAATCAGTCTTGACGATAACTATAAGAGAAATTATTATTCTTTGCAAATTGCAACGTCACACTCATTGAAAAGTCAACCTCTTAGTGTATCGCCTCAAAAGAATATATTTAGTTTCAAATACAAAATATCATAACTTTTGTTCTTGTGATCCTAGAGAGTTAACTTTTTCTACTTCATATCCTACTTTTCAATGTTTTATCTGAACTGTTACCACTTTTGGAGAAGAATAGNACATTCAGTTTCAAATACAAAATATCATAACTTTTGTTCTTGCGATCCTAGAGAGTTAACTTTTTCTACTTCATATCCTACTTTTCAATGTTTTATCTGAACTGTTACCACTTTTGGAGAAGAATAGTTCAGGATATTTAGTTGACCAAAATTTATACAGATAAGGCACTTGCTTTCTTTTGCAAAGGTCATGCAGGTAGCTTCCCTATACCTTACAAAATGACGTCGAACAACAGTGTTCAAATAAGAAGGCGAAAATTCGGGACTAAAGCTATAAAAAACTTACAAATCAAGCTTTTCTACACTTTTTAGACTAAGAAAATTTAACTAAACTTTCGTAGTAACGGTTTTCAGTAACTTAAGCAGTTCATACTGTTAAAAACTGCGTCATACAATTAATTATTGATTTTCCGCAAAATCATTTCTCAAAAATTTTGCCATGTTATTTGAACACACTGTATAACTATTTCTTCAATCATTTTTCATCCAATCGTTTCGATTGCTTAAATTTAGTACTCCTTGGCTTTTAAAATAATGTGGGACAATGTATCTAAAACTATATCCTATTGTCATGATTAAACAGTTTAGATGAAATTTTGATTTGGTGAATTGCACAAAGATTCATTACTTTTTTTCTTAGTGATCTCATAGATTGATTCTTAGAACCCATACGTCTAATTGCTTTGTCAGGTTTCACTTTAACAAAAATTTGAGAATTCCGTCGAAACTCTAAGCAAAAATTCAGTAATACATTAGATTCCAGGAAGTGAATAATGTTGATGAAGAGTGAATGGAAAATCATCAATGTCGAAAATAAAGGGATTTTTTTCATATCTCCATTCAAAAATCGCTAAAATTCCGTCGTAGTTCAGCAACTCATCACTTAAGTTACTGCGAGGATTGGATTTTTAGCAATTTTTGAATGGAGAAAGTCAACATTATTCATTTCCTGGAATCTAATGTATTACTGCGTTTTTGCTGAGAGTTTAGACGGAATTCTCGAAATTCTGTTAAGGTTAAACCTGACAAAGGATTTTAATATATGGGATCTTAGAATCAATCTATACGATCGCTAGAACAAAAGTTATGAATCTTTGAAAATTAATTGACCAGGAAGTTGAGAGATTCGTTTTTGATTTTTCAGACGCTCCAGAAAATACTTATCGAAAAATTAATCAACTTAATTCAACCGTGTGCCGTATTATCAACGTAAAAATTTAAAATGTTTTCTAAAGTCAAAAAGTCTCAAATCTTCGGTCAAAGTTGAGCAGTTCAAATTGGTAAAGAAGTTGATTAGTGGAGAAAGACAAATTTTTGAAATATTTCACTGTCATCGGCGTCATCTCAGGTCTTGGGACACTCCCACACACTGGAATACCAGAAACATTTGGAAGAATTTCTGCTTACATTTTTTGGCATTTTGAGAAATGGAGTTGTTAGATTTATGCAGCACAGCGCAAGATGCCAAACCACTTTCTCCTGCGGTACAACGTCCCTGTTATTTAATGACCTCCAAGTCCAATCAGACAATACTTAACACAGAGGATTCTATCAAATACTACCAATTGTTCAAAGCTCCTTAAGCATAATCTTTTTTGACTTTGCTTATAAATAAGTGGTGATTTTACTAATTTTGAAGCTTTCACCTCGATTGTTTTAGATTTCATGCCCATGTTTTGTTAGTATAACAATTGAAAAATTGAAATTTTCCACTAGTTGCTAATAAATATTGGAGTAAGAAGTAAAAATTTAGATTCCATTGAATTACAATCAAACGAGATTGTTGAAATTGGGGTAGTGAGCTAATTGAGTTTGGTTGCAGTGAATATTAAAATATTTGTCGTGTGAATTAGGTTAATATCTGAACTTGTGGATTTTGTTGTGAATTGGAACGGTTTACATGCCTTTGTACGAAGAAAGTGCAAAATTTTTTGCCTTAATCAATTAAATACCAATTGTCATTCAGAATGGTTTGATGTCCGACGTTTTTTATTATGTTACTATGCTCAGTAAACCTGCTAAGCAAGTTTTAGGTCGACAGATTTTCCAAATTTTGAAAAATTCGTTCTTGAATATTTCCATTGGCATTTTCCCTATCTCTGTAATGCAAGATTTACTATTTATTCTTTAAATTCCTTACAATTTAGTAACTCTATTCACCGCAACTCTTACATGAAAAAGCAACAATGTCGAAACCAAAGGGAACCGTTTGCATCTCTCCATTCAGAAATTGTTAAAATTCCGTCGTAGTTCAGCGATACACACTGAAGTTACTGCGCGATTTAATAGGTTTCTATGAATGATTTTTTCCCACTTGATTCTAGTAATTTCATAGACTTGATTTTTTCAACTTCCTATCCTACTTTCGAATGATTTATTTAAATTGTTAACACTGTCGCTGAAAAGAATTTTTTTTACGAGGTAGATTTGAAACAAAATTTATAAGGCATACCTTCCTCCAGCAAAGCGAATAGGGTCAAAAGTAGCTTCCCTATGCCTTGTAATAAAACCTTTGACTGTACAGCATTAACCACATTAACCTGTGCAGTAGAAAGTCTCTTTCACCCAAAACAATTTGAGACAGTAAATGAATTGCGCGAAATACAAAAGTTGGAGGGAGTGAAGTTAGCGTATATTTGAGAAAAATAAGTTGCAAAAATTAATTATTTAACAAGAATAGCAGAGTTGAGAGAATGAGTGGAATGGGGTATGGTCCCTTTGCATCTACTCCATCTCACTCAACAGAGAACCTGTCGACCCCTCTCCCTGCTTCTCTCTTTTCATTTTTTTGCATTGCTTTGCAATAACTTGTCTAATCAAAACTGATTTTGATTTTTTTTTAAACAAACGTCATTCTGTAATGCTGAAAGATGGGTAATTGAGAGAAATGACCAACTAAAGGAATAAGGTACGATCCCTTAGCATCTATTACACCTGACTCAACAGAGAACCTGCCGACCCCTCTCTCTGTCTCTCTGCTTTGCTCTATTGCTTTGCACTAGTGTATCTAATCGGAACAGATATTTTATAGTGATATAATAAACTTCACTTCCATTATTTGGTAATTGTGTACCGCGTGCCCGAAGCCGTTTTTGGTGAAAGGCGGAGAAAGAAGCCATTGGTTAATATGGTTATTGCTGTATAATATCCATACATTCGAACAAAAAATTTAGTCGACAAGATAAATTTTACAAAAAATTGAAAACCGTTTTAATTTTTAGAAAAATCATTGAGAAATGGAGTACAATTTTTTGAAAACTCAAGTCTCCATGATCTGATTACTATAACAGGAGTTATAATAATTTGAAACCTGATATTTTTTATTGTTTTTTTTAAGAGATTGACGTTTAAAAAGATCTTTCAAAAATTTTAATTTTCAAGAAACTATAAATTCCTATTCGAATTATCGCAAAGATTGAATTTCTAGAACGCATACATAGAACGCATTATAGCATTAATGAATTCAATCATACTAACTGAAGCATATGTTATTGAAGGACACGAGAAAACAAAATGTCGAACAATGGAAAACTTTTGCATTTCTTCAATCAAAATTTCATTGGAATTTCGTCGTAGTTGAGCAAAACACTTCAGTTACAGTGGTTCGAGTGGTTCCAGAGACTTGACTTTTTTCACTTTCTACTTTCGAATGCTTTATCTAAAAATATTAACAATCTTGAAAAAAATATTTAGTTTACGAGATAGATCCCTGACAAAACAAAATTTATAACAACTTCAATTAAAGCATTGAAAAGTGGAGCACAACTTCGAAAAAATTAAGTCTCGATAATCACTAGAACAGAAGTTGGATGTTCTTTTGAGACGTTGTCAAGTCAATCTACAAATCTTAAAGGCGAAGGAGAAGATATTTGGCCCATGTCCTTTTGCTGGAGAAATATGATATGGTTTCAATTTTTTGCAGGGAAGGTTAATAGTTTTAATTTTTCTGGGCAAACAATATACAGTTTCAGAAAGACCGTTGAAAAGCAAGATACGAGGTTTTAAAAAATCAAGACTCACTATCAATGTATCAGAAGCTTTGATTTTTTGAAAATTAAAGTCGTTTCAAAACAACGTCAAAAAATTTCAATTTTAAAAAAATCATAATTTTTGTTCCAGTGGTCATAGAGCCTTAATTTTTTTATTTTTGAATCGTCTTTCCAAAACTGTTAATACTTTTTCCGATAAAAATTCCAGTGAAAAATTCACTTGCCCATTAATATAAAGGCAAGGGCGTTTCTTAGCAAAGAGCTTGAGAACAAAAGTCTCTCCCATATGCCTTTCTAATTATTGTAGATGGACTGTACTAAGAGATTGAAGTTTCAAACATATACTCAAAAGTTTCAAAAAGACAATCAAAAGTTTCAATTTTTAGGAAATCATAATTCCTTGTCGTAATGACCGGAAAGGGTTCAATGTGAATTGACAAAAAATTAAATTGGCCAACACGCGAATTGACCAACACGGTGAATTGACCAACAGGTGAATTGACCTACACATGAATTGCCCAACAAATGGCAAAAATATACATGAAAATTGATTCATGATTTACTGCTTTAACAATGTGTCGTATCGTTGATACTGCACATTGTTTCAATTTTTTGCTGAGTAGTAAATGGTTTACATGGAGTTTACATGGAGTTTTGGCGGATTTCTAGAATTTTGCTAAAGCTAAACGCTACAAAGCTTTTTAAAGTTAGTGTATGCGTTTTAAAAATCAATCTTTACGATTGAAACGTCGAAACCTTTGAAAAGTCAATTTTTTAGCATATCGTCTCAAACGAAAATATCCTGTTTCAGCTTTAAAATAAATCCTTTGTCAGGTTTAACTTTAACAAAATTTGAGAATTCCGTCGAAACTCTCAGGAAAAACGCTTTAATGGTAAAGCAACAATGTCCAAAACATGGGGAAACATTTGCATCTCTTCATTCAAATTTTTTTTAATTCCGTCGTAGTTCAGTAACACATCACTTAACTTACTACGATTTAATAGGTTTCTATGAATGACTCTTTTTGACTTGGTTCTAGTGATTGGTACTAGTGATGTCAGCGAGGATTGGATTTTAGCAATTTTTGAATGGAAAAACTTTCCCCTTGTTTTGAACATTGTTGCTTTCACATTAATATTCGTCAACATTATTTATTTCCTGGAATATAATGTATTACCGCGTTTTTGCTGAGAGTTTTTTGAGACGACGTACAAAGAAATGGGTAGTTTCATAAGAACATCCAAATATTTCAATTTTCAAATTATCAAAAAAATTTTTCTAGTGATTGCAGAGACTTGATTTTTTCAATTTCGTATCCTACTTTTCAATGGTCTTTCTGAAACTGTATACTGAGGTTGGTTCATCCTATTTGCATTAAAGTTTATCTTGCTGCAATTAATTAGGATGTTAACATTTTTGCCTAGGCAATTATTTATTGTAAAATATAATTCTATACTTTTAATTTGAAATATTGGTGATCACATCTAGTGCAAAAATTCTAAAAAGATTTGACCAGAAAGTTGAGAGTTTTGTTTTTGATTTTTCCAAGGTTGGATAGACCCAGGCGATCTACAAAAAATCAATCAACTTAATCCAACCGCGTGCTGTATCACCAACCTAAAAGTTAAAAATGTTTTCTAAAGCCAAAAGGTCTCAAATCTTCAAAGTTCAACAATCCCAGCTGGTAAAAAATTTGAGTAGTGGAGAAAGACAACTTTTTGAAATCTTTCACGATCATCGGCGTCATCTCAAGTATTGGCACACTCCCACGCACTGGAATACCAAAAGATTTGGAAAAATTTCTGCTTACATTTTGGGAAATGGATGCAGGAAAGGGTGACTAAAATTTTTTGCACCTTAGAAAGCATGACGTCATTTTTTCACACTATTGCCAGCAACAGTAGAGACTGGGAGGAACTACGGTAAAATTGGAGAAAGTGGGTACAAAAAAAGATCAATCAAACTGTACTTAACAAAGAGGGATCTATCAAATGCTAATAATTGTTCAAAGCTCCTTAAAAAATCTTTTGCGAAAACGTTTGGAAGAATTTCTGCTTACATTTTTTGGCATTTTGAGAAATGGAAGTGTTAGTTATGCAGCACGGTGCAAGATGCCAAACCACTTTCCCCGACGGTACAACGTCCCTGTTATGTAATGACCTCCATATTCACCTGACTTAAGTCCAATCAGACAATACTTAACACAGAGGATTCTATCAAATACTACCAATTGTTCAAAGCTCCTTAAGCATAATCTTTTTCGAATTTGCTTATAAATAAGCGGTGACTTTATTAATTTTGGAGCTTTCACCTCGATTGTTTTATATTCCATGCCCATGTTTTGTTAGTATACTAATTGCAAAGTTGAAATTTTCCATTAGTTGCTAATAAATTTTGGAGTAAGTAGTAAAAATCTAAGTTCCATTCATTTACAAAGAGACGGGATTTTGGAAATTGTGGCAGTAAGCTAATTGATTTTGGATTCAGTGAATATTAAAATATTTGTCGTGAAAATTAGGTTAATATCTGAACTTGTGGATTTTGTTGTGAATTGGAACGGTTTACATGCCTTTGTACGAAGAAAGTGCAAAATTTTTTGCCTTAATCAATTAAATACCAATTGTCATTCAGAATGGTTTGATGTCCGACGTTTTTTTATTATGTTACTATGCTCAGTAAACCTGCTAAGCAACTTTTAGGTCGACAGATTTTACAAATTTTGAATAAATTCGTTGTTGAATATTCTCCGTAGCATTTCTTTCTTTTTCTGTAATGCAAGATTTTAATCAGAATCCTCATACTTTAAATTCCTTACAATTTAGTAAATCTATCCACCGCAATTCTTACATTGAAAAGCAGCAATGTCGAAAATAAAGAGAATATTTGAATCTTTCCATTCAAAAATTGTTAAAATTCCTTCGTAGTTTAGCATAGTGATGCAACCGTTTCGTTTCGTTTCGTTTTTCAGAACAAACGGAAACGAAACGAAACGAATTAGATAGAAACGAAAACAAAACGGTATAAATGTAGGCAAAAACGGAAAAGAAACGAACCGAAAACGAAACGAAACAAAACGGAAAACGGTAAAAAAATTACGTTGAGCAAATCAATTTATTACTGCAAAATAATTATAAATATAGGTTGGATTGATCCAAAATCTACTGGTTGAGTCTTACTCTGCGTCGCAAGTCACGAAGTAATTAATTTTTAGAATAATTACCGATAGTAGGTTTAGACAAAAAAAAACTATTTCATGAAACGTTTTAGTAAATGAACAAAAAACTTGATTTCGAGAAATTTGTAAAATCCGGCTAAGTAATGTCAATTCACCGAAAATTTAGCGTCGATTACGGATCTGATACACATTGTTAATAGTAAAACAAACTTTTGTAAGAATTTTGCAAATTAGTGCATTGAAGTTAGCATATGACTTATTAACTAAAGTACCGATTTAGATTTGAGCGAATACGACGTCAATTGATCCATAATCTTGTCTAGATTGTGCATATGACATGTACCTTATGCTGCATTAAACTTATCGAACTTAAAATTACTTTTGTTCCGTGGTCTTTGCTAAAAAAGGAATTCGCTGAATCTTTTTTGCAAAAAATTACAATTTTGAATTGAATAGTTAAAAAGTTACAATTTGGGATGTTCCGAATATCCTAATCTAAAATTCTGCAGGATAGGCTAACCGCCGAATACTGGATAATTTTAGGTGTCCGCGCATATAATTTTCTAGAAAGTGTTTTCAGAAATTTTAAGAAATGAACCAACAATTTTATTAATACAGTGGTTTTAGCTTAATGTCACCTCCGAGGGAGCCAAAAAATCGGTTGACAGTAGGCGGAGTTGACAATAGCCGATAATGGCAACTGACTAATACTTCATAGATTAGGTGACATAAACCGAAGTTTCTGGTTTTAGATGCGCATTTTATGATACGATACCTTTTTCGATTTATTTTACAGCTTTTGAAGTTATTACCTGAATTTGGAATACTCTAAAAGCAAATTACTTCTTAAAGTAATCGGCAAGTTTTTTTGCAATATGCCAGAAAAATGGCTTTGAGATATTATCGTGTCAGAAACTCCCAAAATATCGGTACTTGTTTGCAAAATTCTTCACTTCCAATGTTGCTTATCATTAAAACTTTAAGTTTCTCAATTCTAACCATGTGCCCATCTAAAGTTGGCATACTCGCGGTTGGAATAAACCCGCGACTGCGCCTGAGTCTTTAAAAAAGTAAACTTTCACGATCGAGGATCGCATAGTAGAATAAAACAAATAGGTTAATGAAACAGTTCCACCAAGGGTCTCTGACCGCCCACACCATTTAAACAAACATGAGTATATTCTCGGCCTGAAAACCGAAAGTTGCCATTAAAGTGTGGTTATGTGCGGTACATTTTCTTCAAATGGGATGACAATAGGCAGAGTGTTTAGTACATGAGAGCATGGAGTTTAGCCGGGGGAAAGCCAACAGGGTGACAATAAGCGAAGTGTGACATTAAGCTGAAACCACTGTATTAACAAATGAGCGCCGAAAAAGTCAAAGTGCTACACGTGGTGTTATTAGATGAGTCGAAGTGCTGCACGTTTGCTTGAAAAGTGACACAAACGCGTTTTTTTTTGATAAAAATTATATGCAAGTTGAGTTTCTGTAAGTAAATTTGCCGGATATCCGATAGCGGGCAACCAAGTATTACCGGATATGCATTGTAAAACTTACTCAAGCTCGGTACATATTTAGGTTGATTGATGTATTGCTTACCCAGATTCTATAAATGTTTCAAAATAAATAGTTTTATTTTATATTTTGTTTATATTTTTATCATTTACTCCAACATTTAATGAAATATTTGTCTAAACCTTCTATCGTTATTATTTTAAAAATTAATTACCTCGATACTCGTAACCCAGAGGTAGGTTCAACCAATATTGAATCGTTTGAAAACAAAATCCTTTCCAAGTCCCATATCCTAATTTTGCCAAACTAAGAATAACAGCTAGATGGGTGTCTTCGAAACTTAAATAAACCTCTACTGGCGGAATAAATGTGAGTACAAAAAGTGTAAGAAAGATATATCAAGTCTAGTTTAGAAGTTTTACTTTAAAAAATTACAAATTTTTTAAAAGCCAAGATTTCCTTGTCGCACACCTACGTGCCCGTGTTTCGTTTCGTTTCGTTTCGGTTCGTTTACCAACAATGTTGAAAACAAGGGGAAATTTTTCATATCTCCATTCAAAAATTGCTAAAATTCCGTCATAGTTCAGCAACACATAACTTAAGTTACTGCGATTTAATAAGTTTCTATGAATGACTCTTTTTGCCTTGATTCTATTGATTTCAGCTAATATTGATTTTTATCAATGTTTGAATGGAGATATGAAAAATTTCCCCTTGTTTTGGACATTGTTGCTTTTCTATTAACCTTCATCAACGTTATTCACTTCCTGGAATTTAATGTATTACCGAGTTTTTGCTGAGAGTTTCGACGAAATTTTCAAAATTCTGTTAAGGTTAAACCTGACAAAGGATTTAAGTTTCATCCAAAATTACTTTATGCTATAGGAAGGTACTTTTGACCCCATGTTTTTCACTGGCGAAAGCGGGTGGATAAATTAATTTTGGACAACTGAACTCATAAACCAAATTATTTATTTGTGAAAATGTTTACGGTGTGAGAATGATCGTGTAAATGAAGTGGAACAAATCGATCGCTAGAAAAAAAGTTATGATTTTTTGAAAATTGAAATCGTTGGATCTTATTTGTGACGACGTCCAACGAAAACGAAGATCTAAAAATTCAATTTTCAAATTATCATAACTATTCTTCTAGTTAGACTTGATTTTTCAATTTCGTAGCCTACTTTTGAATGGTCTTTCTGAAACTGTATACTGAGGGTGATTCATCCTATTCACATCAAAATTTATCTTGCTCTAATTAATTAGAATGTTAACGTCTTTGCCTGAGAAATAGTTTATTGTAAAATCCATATCTATACTTTTAATTTGAAATATTGGCGATCACATCTAGTACAAAAATTCGCAAAAAGAATTAACCAGGAAGTTGAGAGATTAGTTTTGATTTTCCAAGGTTGGATTGACCCAGACGCACTATTAAAAATGCTTATCTATAAATCAATCAACTTAATTCAACCGTGTCCCGTACCATTCAAATCTTCAGTCAAAGTTCAACAATCCAATATAGTAAGAAAGTTGAGTAGTGGAGAAAAACAACTCTTGTGATTGGTGATTACTGCGTATTCTCAAGTTAACCCGTGGCCCTACATCACTTGTGCTGCGGGACTAAAGAATATTCAGGTTCAGGTTGTGCTTGATTTTGGCTGTGGAATTATACTTATTTCTCATTTCTTTGAATATGAGCCGTTCATCTATTGGAGGTAGTTGTAGCTTCGCCCCCGTTTTTTATTTTTAACCGAAGTTGTTTTGATTTACATGCAGATCTGTATACAGTTGTTACATCTTCCAATTTTGTGCCCAATTTAGTTAGCTAAATGAATTTGAAATGCCAGTTATTATGAATGCAATTACCTATTTTATTTGTCGACAAACACTTCCCTGTTGCCATGTTGTATTTTCAATAAATTTTAGGATAATAATTCCGCAAATATTGCCAAATTTTAATGTAAACAAGTATTTACATTATAGCTAGTCGAAATTGACGGAACAAAAATTTCTCAATTAAGGGAAATATCGATTGTATATAGGTAGCGTGATGTGCGGCCAAAATTTTCACCAACTTTTTACCACCACAAAATCTAATATACGTGTTAACTCAACAAAATAAGGGAGTCTAGGTTTAAAATAGAATATTATTGCCATTAGACATGATATGCTACAGTGTTTAAGTGAATTAAACTTAAACAAATTATTTTCAACAAAATCAATGTGGGACCATAATATTTCAAAAAATTGTAGAACAGAAGTTAANAACTTAAACAAATTATTTTCAACAAAATCAATGTGGGACCATAATATTTCAAAAAATTGTAGAACAGAAGTTAACACTTTTTTTTAGTTTGAAATTTTTGAACGTGCTTTGTGACGGTTACTAAAAGGTTGACAATTGAAAAGATCAAAGAATTTCAATTAAAAAAAATCATACTATGGTTCTTTTTCATAAAAACCTAAGTCTCAGTTAGCTTAAGTCTATGTTACTGAACTAAAACTGAATTTTTGCAAATTTTGAATGCAGAAGTTTCCCCTTGATTTTCGAATTATTAACTTACTGCGATTTATTGAATTACTGCGTGTTTTTTCTGAGAGGGAATTCTCCAATTTTGCTAAAAACTAAAACTGACAAAGCATTTAAAAGTTACTGTAAATATTTTGAAAATTGAAATTTTTGGATCTTCTTCTGGAACGTGAATTTCTTAGAATATCGTCTCAAAAGAATATTATGCAGTTTCAATTTAAATAAATCATAACTTTTGTTCTAGTGATCCTAGATGCTAATTTCTTTTACTTCGTTTCCTACTTGACAATACTTTATGTAAAACTGTTGTGATAAGCAGTGCTCCCCACTCAATCACAAACAACTTTTCTAGGTTGTAAACTTACAAGTTGTAAGTTAAAGATTAATGAAACGACTGGTATGATGATAATATTCAAAAAGTTAGTTAAAATCATCATAAAGTTATAAATAGTTAATGACAATATGTATAAACTTTATACTTTAGTTTAGTTAACCATGAGGTCATTTTGCTTATTAGCTCAGAAATCATCTGTGACCACGAGCTGAAGCTTAACTTGAAGCATTTTGAAAAATTTGGGAACCTGTTCTTGTAATTTGACCTTTACGTTTTGAATTACCTGATTACACGTGACTACATAAAGAGTCTAATTTTCATACCTCACCAAAATACCCAATCACAATCATTCGTTCAGAGCTGATGTGACAGTATTTCATTTGCATTTCCAATCGAGTCCAACTTGATATAAAATTTCATTTATTTCTTGTATTACGATTACTAAAATTGACATGCCTCAAGACAAAATAAAATTAGCGAGTGTATTTCAAATAAGCTAATTACTTTGAATGCAGTGCGAAAGTATTATGAACCTGAAAAAGATAAACGAATTATTAAGAATTTGATTGTTGCCGGACCTTCATTTGTTCTGACTTTCAGTTCAGAAGGTTCAGTTGTTATCTATTCAGAACTCATTACATGGAAAGGTGAGATACAATCATTTATAAGAGTAAATTTATATAAAATTGTCAAGATATTATAATTAGTATTGTTAATTTTTGTCTTGGAATGGCCTGGGGACATATTCTTAGGCAAAAATTTATATATCCGGTTGCATCTCTTCACTTTTCTTTTTGTCGTGTAGTGATATGGGTGGTCCTTGAGGTCCTATAGTCCTGAAGGTGAGGTCAAAGGTCATCTATTTCTTTAAATTAAAATCAAAAACTAACCAATTTTCCCAAAATCCAAAATGGCTGTAGGAAGAGATGTGTTGTCTCTCAGATTTAATACTCATCTAATCTTTTTTTACTGCATGGTATAAGCATCTTTTTTTTTTAAGATATATGGGCTATGCCCTATGGATATATATATATATAAATAATGTATATAATAAAAGTAAAGAGACGACAGGGATGAAGTGGTGATGACTTCGAGGTGGGTAAGTCCCGTCCCCACACCTTCCTGCCCCCAAAGCTCCTCCCCCTCCCCTGAGGGGTGCTGAAAGTATAAAGAAAAGCTTCCCCCTCCCCAGAGGGGTGATGACTGATTGGGAAAAGCCTCCCCCTCCCCAGAAGGGTGCTAATTGATTGGTAAAAAACTGCATACCACAACTTAACACTCCTAAGACAATACCTACAGGTCACTGTAAAAAGAGAACTTGACGTAGTTCGTACGTCTGAAAAAAGNAGACAATACCTACAGGTCACTGTAAAAAGAGAACTTGACGTAGTTCGTACGTCTGAAAAAAGAAACAGTAAGAAATGAGGAATGAAGAAGTTTTCAGCGAATTTTCCCTGTTTTGGCGCGTAAGATCGCTAACTTCTTTTCTTTCTTCCGTTGAAAATATTCAGGGAATTTCTTCCATGCGGCCTCTTTGTTCGACAACATCCTCTTCCTAGCTCCAGGAACTTTCTTCTGAGCCACCGTCCTGTACCAGCATTTCTTTCTGTCAAGGCGCCTGTGCAAGTTGACAGGGTCAAAACAAACGAAGCAAGGATATAACTGAGGCTCTGGTACGGAAGGAGGTAAGATCTCTGGAGCTGGAGGAANGTCAAAACAAACGAAGCAAGGATATAACTGAGGCTCTGGTACGGAAGGAGGTAAGATCTCTGGAGCTGGAGGAAGTTGTGGGGTTGATGGTGTTGGAGGAACGTACATGTCATTGTTGAACGTGTAATTCAGAGTATCCATCAGAAGAAACTGAGCGACAGGAGGTCGTGGAGCACAAACTTCAACTTCATGCTCCTCTAAATCGCTCAGTCCCTCAACACTTGGTTCTAGGTGGTTTTCAACAACGAGAGAGAAATCTTCCAGTTCTCCATCTTCAGGGTGAAGATCTAACACGTCTTCAAAGTCGTTGGACGGATGGGGTGGTGTTGGTTCCCTTGGGAGTTCTACAGGCCACATTGGACCGACAGCAGTTTCTACAGGTGTGGACCCGTAGTAATCAAATCCATCATCTGAATCTGACAAATATTCGTCCAACGCTATTTGAATTCGTTCCATTGATGGCGGTGTGGGTTTAGGATAAGACTTCTTCTGTGGAACGACGAACTTGGGACCAGCTAATCTTTTTTTACTGCATGGTATAAGCATCTTTTTTTTTTTAAGATATAAGGGCTATGCCCTATGGATATATATATCNCTTGGGACCAGCTAATCTTTTTTTACTGCATGGTATAAGCATCTTTTTTTTTTTAAGATATAAGGGCTATGCCCTATGGATATATATATCTATATATAAATAATGTATATAATAAAAGTAAAGAGACGACAGGGATGAAGTGGTGATGACTTCGAGATGGGTAAGTCCCGTCCCCACAGTCGTTCATACTGTCAAAAATCAGTTGCAAAGGTGCAATCTTCTACTCTATTTTCCTCTACTTGGCTTATATGACTGCACAATTTTATCCAAACTTTGCAAACTTAATACCAACAAGAGTAATTTTGGGTATTTCTGGTGAAATTATTTGGAATTCTCTCTATCATTACACAAGGTGAGGTTTAATTTTGGTAAAAGAAAAGTCCAAAGTCCAACAACCCCAGGTTTTTTCCTCCGAGAATTAACTTTCGTAGTACAGTGGTTTTAGTTTATTGTCACCTCCGAGGGAGCCAAAAAATCGGCTGACGGTAGGCGGAGTTGACAATAGCCGATTATGTCAACTGAGTGATAATTCAAAGATTAGATGACATAAACCGAAGTTTCTGGTTTTAGAGGCGCAATTTATTATATCCCATAAAGTGAAGATACTCTTGACCCCATACCTTTTGCTAAAGAACGCAGGTATCTACAATTTTATAGATATCGATAAGTTATCATCATGAGCAGATTTTTTATTCTGGGCAACTGTTGACAGTTTCAGATAAAACATTGTGGACTACAACTTTGAAAAAAATTGAACCTACCTAATCTAGAAGGTATAAAAAATATTGAAAATTGAAACAATTTGATCTTCTTTCGAGACGATGCACTAGGAGGTTGACGTTTTGCAAAAATTTTAATTTTCAAGAAACCATAAATTCCTGTTCTAATGATCGCAAAAATTGAATTTCTATAACACAAATACAAAATTTTCAATACTTTGTTAGGTTTAGCTTTAGCAAAATTCTATAACTCCGTTGAAAAACTCAGTGAAATCACCCACATTTGGTGTATTCAATCATTACTAACTGAAACATATGTCATTGAAGTACAGACGAGAAAAACAAATGTGGAACAAGGGAAAACTATTACATTTCTCCATTCAAAATTTGTTCGAATTTCGTCGTAATTCTGCAAAACACTTCAGTTACTGCGATTTAATAAATTTGTATAAATGACTCATTTTAATTAGGTCCGAGTGGTTCCAGAGACTTGAATTTTTCCACTTCTTACCCTACTTTCGAATGGTTTATCTAAAACTATTAACAATTTTGAAAAAGATGTATAGTTTACGAGATAGATTTGACAAAAAAAAAATTGTAACAGTTTCAATTAAGCATCGGAAAGTGGAGTACAACTTCGAAACAATTAAGCCTCCATGATCACTAGAACAGAAGTTGCAAGATATTTTGAAAATTGAAATTGTAGTATGTTCTTTTGAGACGTACAGTCAATCAACAAATCTTAAAGGCAAAGGAGGAGACTTTTGGTCCATGTAATTTGGCTAGAGAACGAAGATATGGTTGCTATTTTTTGCAGGGAAGGTTAATAGTTTTAATTTTTCTGGGCAACAATATACAGTTTTAGAAAGACCGTTGAAAAGCAAGGTACGAGGTTTTAAATATCAAGTCTCAACTATCAATGTATCAGAAGTTATGATTTTTTGAAAATTAAAGTCGTCTCAAACCACGGTCAAAAAATTTCAATTTTCGAAATATTTCAATTTTCAAAAAATTTCAATTTTCAAAAAATCATAACTTTTGTTTTAGTTGTCGTTGAATTTTAATTTTTGTTATTTTTGAATCGTCTTTCCGAAACTATTTATACCTTCCCCGAGAAAAATTCCAGTAAAAAATTCACTTGTCCATTAATATAATGACAGCTGCTTTCCCAGCAAAGAACATGAGGCCAAAAGTATCTTCCATATTCCATTATAATTATTGTAGATGGACTGTACGAAGAGATTGAAGTTTCAAAAAGACATTCAAAAGTTTAAATTTTTAGAAAGTCATAATTCCCTGTCAATGACCGGAAAGGATTCCATGTGAATTGACAAAAAACTAATTGGCCAACATGAATTTTCCAAAAGTTAATTGACCAACACTGTGAATTGCACGTGAATTGGCCAACACTGTGAATAGCCCAAAAAATGGCAAAAATATACGTGAAAATTGATTCTTGATTTACTTCTTTCACATACTACACATTGTTTCAATTTTTTGTTGAATAGTAAATGGTTTACATGAAGTTCACATGGAGTTTTGACGGATTTTGCTAAAGCTAAACGCTACTAAGCTTTTTAAAGTTAGTGTATGCGTTTTAAAAATGAATCTTTACGATTAAAACGTCTAAACCTTTGAAAAGTCAACCTCTTAGCATATCGTCTCAAACGAAGATATCCAGTTTTAGCCTTAAAATAAATAATTTGTCAGGTTTAACTTTTACAAAATTTGAGAATTCTGTCGAAACTCTCAGCAAAAACGCAGTAATACATTAGATTCCAGGAAGTGAATAATGTTGATGAAGGGTGAATGGAAAAGTAACAATGTCAGAAACAAGGGGAAATTTTTTCATATCTCCATTCAAAAATCGCTAAAATTCCGTCGTTATTCATCAACATACCACTTAAGTTACTGTAATTTAAGTCGCAGTTAGCTTACGTCTATGTTACTGAAATATGGCAGAATTTTAGTAAATTTTTAATGCGGAAGTGGAAAAGTTTGGCCTTGTTTTTTTTAATCATTCACTTACTGCGACTTATTGCATTACTCCGTGTTTTTTTCTGAAAGTTTCGACGGAATTCTCCAATTTTGATAAAAACTAAAACTGACAAAGCATTCAAAAGTTACTGTGTGCGTTCTAAAGTAAATCAAATACGATCGTAACAGAATAAGAATTTTTTAAATAAAATTTTTGGATCTTCTTTTGAAACGTGAATTTCTTACTATATCGTCTCGAAAGAACATATCGTGTTTCAATTTCAAAATGTAACTTTTGTTCTGATGACGCTAGAGAGCTAACTTCTACATACTTCGTGTACTACTTTTAATGCTTTATCTCAAACTGTTAACACTTCCTTCGAAAAAAAAGTTTAAGATATTGATTTCATCCAAATTTATTAGGCACCGCTTTCGCCAGAAAATGGCGTGGAGGTCAAAAGTATCTTACCTATCACTTGTAAAATAATGCAGGCTTGTATGTTCTAAACCATTCTATTCTCAGGATAGAAACAGTTTAGATAAATTTTTATCTTGGTTTAAAAATTGCAAAAAAGGATGCATCAAACCAATTTTGATTTTTAGGCTTCCAATAAGTGATCGTCTTTTCAATTACATATTACATAATTTTCAAATACAGTAGTCGACGGTTATAAAAGTTTGATTTTGTAACGGAAAGTTTTGGTTTTATATACGTGGTGGTCTTATCACGCATATAACACCCTTTGGGACTTATAAAATTTATATAAACTCTGCTTTTCCACTCACTATTTCATATCCTTTAGAACCCCTGAAGCTAGTTGTCGATACACTCGTATCATGTTGGCAAATCATCGCA
Source organism: Holacanthella duospinosa (assembly GCA_002738285.1). Taxonomy (NCBI): domain Eukaryota; kingdom Metazoa; phylum Arthropoda; class Collembola; order Poduromorpha; family Neanuridae; genus Holacanthella; species Holacanthella duospinosa. The sequence continues at coordinate 73,817 of NIPM01000339.1, read as the reverse complement.
CGCAATTCCGAACTAGGTCCCATTTTGATGGAAGTATATCGCACTAGCTCATACAAGAGCGTGCGGCGAACTTCCTTCGTGATGGGGACTGGATATTCTGTGCGATGAAAGTCTTCCGTTCAGATATTTTTCAAATTTTTAACATTAGAATTTTGAAATTTTTTTAAGAATAATTTTATCCAAAAAGAGCCATCTAGACTTATTGATTGAATGTTCAGCCAAAAATATAGGTAAAAAGCAGTAGAACAAACTCCTAAATTGTCTATATGTGGCAAAAAAAAATTCTTTCAGGAACTTCCGGTTTGAAAATGCGTACGGCACACTTCCATCAAGATGAGGACTTTAAGGGATATACCACTTAAAAAATAATGTTGGCTTTTTAATAAATTACGTCAACACAAAATGTGCCTATTTGACACCCTCCTACGATATATAACACAATCGTCGTTTTAAGTAAGAAATTTTGGTGTTTACAATCAAGAAATTGGGTCAAATAATGACCAGCGGAATTCAATTATCAAGGTCAAAAGGTTGGTCTTATATCCGTGGGTATTAAAGCGAATTATGCTATATGCACTGGATCAAACCAAGCTTTAAAATTTGAATCTTATAACCAATATGATTTTACAACAGATGGTCTTATAACCGTCGACTACTGTATCGATATAATGAAAGTTAACATTCTTGAAGTAAAATTTTCCAACAATAATAATTAGTTTTGTCTTCAATTTTTACCTTCAATTTTTAAAAATATTGTCAAACACTTTTAAATTTTGTTGCTACGCCATATTATGTTCAAAATGTTTTGATAAGCATGCAGTAGTGCTCCCTGCTAACCCACACAACTTTTCGAGATAGTAATAAATTTCTCACGTGCCTTATCCACCGTGAGATTAATGAAACGATTGATATGATCATAATATTCAAAAAGTTAGTGAAAATCATCATAAAGTTATAATAGTTAATGATAATATAAATCTTCGACTTTAGTTTATTTAACCATGAGGTCAGCAAGGCCATCATATAGCTCAGAAATGATCTGTGAGCATGAGCTGAACTTGAAGTGTGTTTTCAAAGATTTGAGAAACTTGTTCTTGTCATTTGACCATTACGTTTTGAATTATCCAATTTTTACAGTGTGTACATAAAGTGTCTAATTTTCATACCTCACCCCAACACCCAATCACAATTATTCGTTCAGAGCGAATGTGACAGTTTTGTATTTGCATTTCCATTCGAGTCCAATTTGGTATAGAATTTAATCAATTTCTTGTATTGCTATTACTAAAATTGATATGTCTCAAGATGAGAATGAAATTAGTGAGAATATTTCAAATGAACTAATTACTTTGGAGCAAGTGCGAAAGAATTATGAACCTGGAGAAGAAAAACGAATTATTAAGAATTTAGTTGTTGCCGGACTTTCATTTGTTCTGCTTTTCAGTTCATACGGTTCAGTTGTATCTATTCAGAGCTCATTACATGGAAAGGTGAGATAAAATCATTCCAAAAAGAGTAAATTTATATAACAATTGTCAACATATTATAACTAGTATTGTTAATTTTTGTGTCTTAGAATGGCCTGGGGGCATATTCTTTGGCAACAATCTATATATCCGGTTGCGTCTCTTCACTTTTCTTCTTGTCCTTCATACTGTCAAAATTTAGTTGCAAGGATGCACTCTTCTACTCTATTTTCCCATACTTGGCATATATGACTGCACAATTTTATCCAAATTTTGCCACCTTAATACCAACAGGAGTAATTTTGGGTATTTCCGGTGGAATTATTTGGAATTCTGTCTCTAGTTACATAAGGTAAGCTTTAATTTTTGTATAATTAAAATACAGGTTCATTCAATAGAAATATACCAATATAGGTAGGAGTTCTTCATATCAATGCGATAGGAAGTCAACCTATTAAGTTTCAGAAGCTTAAAAATTAGTGTATGTGTTCTAAAAATCAATCTTGACGATAACTATAAAAGAAATTATGATTATTTATTTACAAATTGCAACGTCGCAACCTTTGAAAAGACAAGCTCTTCGTGTATCGTGCCAAAAGAAGATATCCAGTTTCAAATTCAAAATATCACAACTTTGTTCTAGTTATCCAGAAAGTTGACTTTTTTTACTTCATATCTTACTTTTCAATGTTTTATTTGAACTGTTGCCACTTTTCCAGAAAAAAAAGTTCACGATATTGATTTGACCAAAATTTATACAGATAAGGTACTTGCTTTCTCTTGCTTAATGTAGCTTCCTTATACCTTATAAAATATCGAACTACAAGGTGTTCAAATAAGAAGGTGAAAATCCGAGTCTAGAGTTTAAAAAAAAAACTAAACTTTCGTAGTAACGGTTTTCAGTAACTTAGGCAGTTCATAATGTTAAAAAGTGTAACATACAATTAATATTTGATTTTCCACAAAATCATTTCTCAAAAAGTTCGCCTTGTTATTTGAAAACACTGTATATAACCTTTTCTTCAATCAGTTTTCATCCAATCGTTTGGATTGCTTAAATTTACTACTCGTTTGGTTTTAAAATAATGTGGGACTGTGTATCCAAAACCATATCATATTGTCATGATTAAAACAGTTTAGATTTTAATTTGGTTTTGTGAATGGCACAAAGATTCCTTACTTTTGGTCTATGTAGTGATCTCATTTGATTCTTAGAACCCATACATTTAAATTTTTTGTCAGATGTTCACTGTAACAAAATTCAAGAATTTCGTCGAAACTCTGAGCAAAAACGCAGTAATACATTACATTCTAGGAAGTGAATAATGTTCAATGAAAAGCAATAATGTAGAAACATTTAGATTTATACTTGGATTGTTTATATTTAGATTTAGATTGTTTTACTACACATATACGTCAAAGGCAGTATAACAAACTCCTAAATTGTCGATAGATGGCAATCAAAATTACTTTCAGAAACTTATAGTTATGAATTTTAAAAAGCTAACTTAACATCACTTTTACTGTCACGTGACAGCAGTAAAAGTTTATACAATTTCATAAATTTATAGAAAGTAGTTGTTCGTGCTGTTTAACTTTATAAAGTTTATAAAATTTATATAAAGTTTTACTGCATTATACGTCCAGTTGACGTCACTTTGAATGGTCACGTGATCACTTATGATATTTATGCGAGTTATGAAACTCCTTTATAAAAAACTTCTGAATTGAATCCCCCCGCTTTCGCAAGAAAAAAAAATTCGATTTTATAAATTTTATAACCTTATAATCAAAACGCATACTTTTCTCATTACAATTTATGGGAAAAGTTTAAAATTATATTTTATAAACTTTCATGACGAGTATAATAGCAAAGTGCCTTAGAATCACAGATGAAACTCGATCCAAGAATCGAGTCACAGAACAGGATTGTGTTTCGGTTCGGTATCGGACGAAATTACTATGTATCGGATTGCGAATCTGTATCAAAAATTTTTTAATTTTTGGTTGGGATCGTGAATCGGTATCGATTTGTATTGGCTCGGATCGTGCATCGATATGGAATTTTTTTCTTAGAGTCATCTGTGACAGTGTTGCTAATAAAACTCGATCCAATAATCGATCCGCGGGTTGCATCAGATCGATCTCGATGTGAAATTTGATTTATGAGATCGTGGATCGGTATCGAAAAATTTTTCATTAGTTAGCTAGGCTCGCCGGTATCGACCACATTTTTGTTTATTGGCTCGGATCTCGGATCGGTATCGATAGTTTTGTTTATTCTTGGCTCGGATCGCGGATCGGGATCAAAATTTTTTCCAAGTTTCATCTATGCTTAGAATAGAAATATAATGGTGGAAAAGCTGAGAACGAAGCGACACCGTCGCTGGCCAAAGTAGCGGTAGCGATGAAATAATTTCGGCCAAGTAAAAATTAGCGGTAGCAACATCACGGGTGTAAAGTAAATCCAATAGTGGCAGGAATTTTATAACAATGATACGTAACAATACTGTAGCACTAGCGTTGCTAAGTCGAAGTTCCAAGGTAGTTACAAGCTCCTTGGTTTTCTTTAAATCTGATTGGATGAACAATTTAAATATTTGAAAGTTTTCACCGCTAGATAGCGGTGAAAACTTTTAAATATTTAAATTGTTAATGCTGAATCAAATGCGCTAGGTCCCAGCCCTCTAGGTGGTTATAATATAAAAATAAATACTCAAAACCACGACAAAGACATTTCCTCATGAAATTAGGAAACATGTTCAAAGACTCATTTCCATATAAGTTGATAGAGAATCACTTAAACTGGTAAATTATAAGTGATGCCTATTGGAAATTTGATGCTGAATCGAATGCGTTAGGTCCCAGCCCTCTACGTGGTCCCTATAGGTGGTCACCATATAAACATAAATTACCAAAACACGATAAAGACATTTTTCCACGAAATTAGGAAAGAAGTTCCAGACTCATCTCGATTTAAGTTGATAGAGAGTCACTTAAATTGGTAAATGATAAGTAATTCTTATTGGAAATTTGATGCTGACTTTCAAAATTAATTTTATTCTAATAAGAATTAATCACTCGTTTTACAGCCAAATTAGTCAAGAGTATAGTTATTTAACCGGTGAAGAGTTAGGATCAATCCTGGCCCGATTTTTTGGACTTTTCTTTCTCTTATTTCAATCTTCAACAATTTGGGGCAATCTGATACTCGCTACTGTATTTTCGACAGCTGGTGAGACCGTTGACGTATCAGCATCTACTACAAACTCAAGTACAAGGATTTGTGGAGCGGATTTTTGTCCGATTGGTTCTCAACAACAAGATACGTCAAATTCGACTACATTTCCAATTCTCCCGCCAACGTCAACCCTGCACATTCTCTTCGGCTTATACTTTGTTTGCCTTTTATTGACCTTAGCAATCATTAGATTTTGGTTGGATCCACTCACGAGGTATAATTGAAAAAATTAAGAAAAAATCAGCTCATTTTCATAAAAACTATGCAAGGAATAATATTTTCGTTGATTATTTGTAGATATGGGGAAGGATGTAAAGAAATGAAAAGGAGTCTTGCAGGAAAACAATTAATTTTTGCAACAATCAAACAAATGAGAAATCCATATCAAATTGCTCTAATTCCTTTTATTTTCTTCTCGACGTCTCAATCTGGATTTTTTAGAGCTGATTTCAATGCGGTAAGCTTTCATTTGTTGAAATTTAATTACCAACTAATCATGTTAGTGATTAATATGTATTCTCATATTACCCCATAGGCCTATGTGACCTGTGCTTGGGGTATGCAGAATATTGGAAAAATTATGATATGCTATGGTATCTGCTCTGTTAGTTCTTCATTGTTGTTCAGTCGAATGATCAAGTTCACAGGTCGACTACCTGTTTTTTCAATCATTATTGCCATGAATGTTACTGCTAATGTCTTGATGCTCAAGTGGTCACCTGACCCTTCCCAACCAATAGGGTTCTTCATAATAGCTGGGTTGTATGGAGCCACTCAAGGTGTTATGTCTCCTCAAATTTCTGGTAAAAATCGTTTTTTTTTATAAAATACTATTTCAATCAGCTATATTTTTTTAATATTAAACTTTAAATTATATACCTTGCAGCATTTTCCGCACTAATCTTTGCTGACAACAAAGAAGCTGCATTCAACAATATGAGACTATGGCAAAGTGTCGGATTCATCATAGCTTACATAAATTCAACAATTTTTTGTATTGAATCAAAATTGTATTTGATAATTGGTATTGCATTATTTGGTTTGATTTGTTACTTCATTGTTGAAATTACGTATACAAAGAGCTTTAAGTCAAGAGATGTCATTGTTAGAAAAAGTTAAGGATTCAGTTTTTTTAGATTTAGGTAGTGTCTAATTGGTGAAGAGCCACACTCCTAAGATACATGAATGATTCAAGAACATTCATAACTGCAAATTTTTAGCCAATTAGATTCGAATAATAAATACTAGAATCTGAGTGGTTGTAGATTGGTATTCTTCGGACATCCTTTTTAATAGATTTGGTGTTTATGGATTCGAAACAATTATATGACTTGATTATCACAATTTATATGAATTTTTATTAAAATGTTTAATACGATTTCATCGAAAAAAAAATTTGATAAATTTAAAAAAGTATTTTAATTTCTATATAACATCACTTTATTTTTGAATTCATTATCTGTCAACTAAAGAACAAAGGGTTGGTAATTTCAAAACTATAAATAAAATAGAAATATTGTAAACAATATTTTCTCTCATATTTTATCGACGAAAATGAATTAATGAATTGATACATTTTGCAAATATTGTAATTTTAAAACAATTTAAAGGTTCATTGTTCAGTCGGATGAAAATGTAAAGAACCTTGTCTCCAAGAGTACAGAATCTTGTACCTCATAGAGTACAAGGTTCTGTACCCTTCAAGACAGGATTCTGTGCACTTCCCAAGTAGGGTACAAGATCCTCACTTTGAGCAATTTATTCGTTGAGATATAGACAAAAAAATTTATTAGAAGTTTAGCACTTGATACGATTGGATCATTTCGAAATTGTGTAAAATAATGATAAATTTTTGATTCATTTACCGTTTAACCTTGCAATAACTTTTTCTTACTTTTAGCACTGTCTGATGCAGTGCAACACTAAATTTTTGATGCATTTTTCATAATTTTGGTTATTCAGTATAAAAATATTTTCTCCATATGGTACTTAATTCTCGTGGACCCTGTAGAACAAGTTCAGCAAGAACAGAATCTTTCCAATCAGAAAACTCAATGGACTATGGGAAGTCTTTCTTATTGTAACGACTGGTTACTCTGTCCTGTCTCCTGACAGGATAACTGAACAATAGAGACAGAGTACACCACCCAAAATCCCAATTCCCAAACTTACGGATGAGGGATGACGGATGACAGACGACACACGAAAGACAAGACGACTCACGAAAGACAAGACGACTCACGAAAGACAAGACGACTCACGAAAGACAAGACGACACACGAAAGACAAGACGACACACGAAAGACAAGACGACTCACGAAAGACAAGACGACTCACGAAAGACAAGACGACACACGAAAGACAAGACGACACACGAAAGACAAGACGACTCACGAAAGACAAGACGACTCACGAAAGACAAGACGACACACGAAAGACAAGACGACACACGAAAGACAAGACGACTCACGAAACACAAGACAAAATACTTACAAAAATACAAACTTTTATTTAACTTGTCTGTGAGCACTAAGCTCACAGACAACAAAACTCAAAAACTCTCAGGAGAGAAAAACCAAAAACACGTCTTGGCCTACTGATGGCCAGGACGCGACTGACTTGGAAAACTGTCCTCATGCAGTTCCTTTCTTTTGGAGAACTGCATGGGGGCGTTTTTCCAATAAGATTACAAAAATCATGAGTCTGTAAACTCATACAAAATGAATAAAAATTATCTTGTCTGTGAGCACTAAGCTCACAGACAACTAACAAATGATTGAATTAACAAAGTCTGCGAGCACTAAGCTCGCAGCCAAATTAACAAAAATAATGATAATAATAATTATTATTATAATTATTGGCGCTGCTCCGTCTCATTATAATAAAATTTAACACGCTTGGGTATAGTTTTCAAAATTTTATTAAAATTATAAAACTTATGATCTTATAAATTTTTGGAATAAGGTTTGAATCCATTTTACAAAATTTTATCTTGTAAGTTTTAAATTACCCGCTATTTCTTAAATTCTTCAATATTGCTGATAAATCAAACTAATTTCGCATTTCTCTTAGCTCTACCTTCACAAAAAAACACCTCAAAAACCTTTAAAACCAATACAAAATGTAGGATATGATTTATTAATTAGGATTTTATTTTATTTTATTTTTAAGCAAACATGAATTTGAACATAAAATATTCTGTTATTTTATTAATTAACCGGAAATTTTGAAAACTTGACTAAATCAAATTTACACTATTAAAACAATTACATTTCATATTACTTCCTCATTCATCAATCAATAATTAATAATTCCATCTTCATACAGCAATATTTTGGAATTCTTCCACCTTCGAATTTAATTACAATCTCATGATTTTGTGCCGTTGTGCTGGAAATAAAGAGTCGCATAGTTTAATATTAAATTCTGTTTATGAATCCTTTCAATGTTTACCCGATTCTCTTTAACAGTACTGCATCAAATAATCAATGTACAATTGTAAACCAGAGTTTGAAAAAAGCGGATATTTATATAAAAATTCACAAAATCAGATTTAAATCCAATAATTTGGATTTAAATCTGATTTTTTCGATTTTTATAATTAGATTGTCAAAAATCAAAAATATGATGTCTGAAAGCACATTGAAAAAATAATTTTTTTAAACTTTGCGAATAACAAATTTTTTTTTAATTCAAAATTTTAAAGTGTTTAAAATAACTGAACTATGTTGTTGTACTGAACTGAACTAAACATGTTGTTGTTCAGTACTCCTGAGTCTCAACAAGAAAATTCGTCAAACTTGACTATATTTTCAATTCTTCCGCCAACGACAACCCTGAATACCTCACTATGACAAATGTAGTATCCAGTCGCGCCTGCATCTGACGAGGTGGAGTCTTTGGTGATGACCTCAGGAAGAATTGAGGTGGGCTAGGTGGAGGAGGTTTTGAGGTTGAGGTTCAGGTCGTGTCTCGGGTTTTCAATTTTTTCTGCCGTTGGGGTACAAATTTTGCCACAGTGTGATTTCTTCGACTTTCCTCTAAAATGACCAAGGTGACTTAACCTCAAAACTTAATGAAGGTCTTGCAAATCAACTCACCTAAAATTTTCGTTTGTTTTCATAAATTTCTGATAATGAGTTTAATTTGTTTTGGTTTGAAGATTTAGGTTTTTAATGAAAGTCTATACTCAGAAGACTACTGCAGGTTATATAGACGTTGTAAAGTCAACATGGTCATCACTGTCCTTGTGTAAGAATAAAGTTTGCAACCTGAATTGAAATGCAGGCATAAACTTCAAGTCAGACCTTTGTATAAGGTATTGTGTTAGGATAATTCCTTCATCAAAGGTGTATATCTTATCGCTGTCTTTTGAGCAACTCACTTTGAGAGTGTGCATAAAATAACTTTTAACTTCAACTTCTTCGTTAGTAACAAGAGCATAATATAACTGTTAAAAAAAATTTTTTTCATTATTTAATAATAGTGACATCTTATGTAACTATGAAACTGTTTTTCACTTTTTCGAATTTGACTCTTAAAATTTTTAACGAATTTTTGTTTTACTTAAAATTTTTTTTTTTTTTTTTACAATTTGGATTCAAAATTCGACCTGCTACGGTTTTATGGTCTTTCTCATGTTAATTACTGTTAGAACGCCTGGAGCGATTTATTTGTATTCTTAAAACAAGTTTTCACAATTATAAACAAATATGTTAGTTGTGAAAACAACGTGTGGTAATTGTGAAAATTTAAGTCAAGAGCATACAAAAGAAACATTGGTCATTCTGCAATTCCTTTCGCATCCTCTGCATTCCGACGTTTTTTTTTGCTGTTTTAGTTTTTTAAGATTAATATTTTTTATTATAATTTTCGAATTTACAAGTTTCAGGTAGAGGTAGTTTTGGTAGGATTTAAAAAAAAAGAATTCCTGAAAAATGTAAAACTGCTCCTTTATTTTTAAGCTTTTCACAATTAGGATTCATTCGAAACTTTTCGTTTACAATCGCCATGAAAGTTTATAAAATGTATAAAATTTTAAAACTCTCCTATAAATTCTTATCAGACCAGTTTGCGTTTTGATTTCTACAAGATTATAAAATTTATGAAATTGAAATTTTTTCCTTGCAAAAGCGAGAATTTTCAAAAAGATTACAATTCAGATGTTTTGCCACTGTTTATAAAGAAATTTTATAAACTCGCATAACTTTCATAATTGACCAGTGAGTAGTCAGAGTGACGTCAATTGGACCTATAATCCAGTTAAACTCTATACACTTTATAAAGTTTAAAAACAGGGCAAACTATCACTTATCATAAATTTCATAAACTCTATAAACTTTGATCGTTATCACGTGACACTAAAAGTGACGTAGCTTTTGCTATATAAAATTACATGATAGGGAAAAAATTTTGGGCGAAAGTTTTTAGTTTCGTAAAGACCATCGGCAAGTAGTTTAAAATAGCGAAAAAATTAATACTGCGATGACTAGAAAAAATGTTATAATTTTTTGAAAATTGCAATTTTTGGATATTCTTTATTTTAACAAAATCCAGTGAGTTGAGTATACTTTTCAACTTGCTTATTCTTGCTCGTACATTATATGTATTAAACATTATACATAATATACTAAAGTTCCCTAAAATTTTCTATTATAATTTTTAAATAAAATTTTGAAGTTGGAAATACTGTCATATCCAAGGAAAACTTTATAGCTCTTCCTCAACATTTCCACCAAAGTAACCAGGTTGAGTTAAGAAACAAAAATTATAAAGAAAGTGGACAAAGATGTTGTCATACGATTCTAATGAAATTAATATTATCTATAGCAATTATTGTCATGTCATATTGCATAGTTTCCTTAAAAAGTGGAAAATGGACTGTAAAGTATTTCTTGGATAACCCTACTGTAAATAAAACGAAGGAATTTTTTTTTAGTTTGGCTTACGGCATATAAGATGCAAGTTGTACACTTGATTTTACAATAAATTAAATGAGTTCTTTACACAATTTCGTAAAATGTGAATAACAAAAAATCTATTTTCAACATTTTCCTAAAAATATTCAAAAATTGGATTTTCCAGACACACTTCTAATCGAATGCACACCAAGTTTTATTCGATTCCGGTCACCACAAATGAATTTTGTGTAAATTTTTAATTCAACCTATCTCCGCTTCCCATAAGAACAGCATGGAAAAGATTTGAGGCTCTTGAGGCACTTCTTACAGTTAACCGGTTGGAGTATACATTTGAAAGGGGTGGTGTCGAAAAATTTCAAATTTATTTCAAAAAATTTATTTTCTGGATTTTTGCATTTCTCCACGAATCATGACATTTGAAAACTTTTGGGACAGTTTTTCCAAAAAAAAAAATTTTTTTTTGAAAATTTTTGTTTTGAAAAAAAAAATTTTTTTTTTGAAAGTCTTGAAATGTCATGATTCGTGGAGATGTACTTTAATCAAAAAAAATTTTATGAAAAATTTTTTTTTCAATTTTCTTACCCACTTAACTGATTGTAACCAAATTTTCAACAGTGATGTTTTATGTTAATTGGACTATTTCTAGGTGATGCCGCATTCATTTTTAAATGCTATAATTTTTTTTGTGTCACCCTAATGATTACTTACCGCCAATTTGGTACAATTGAATTCGTAATCCTGACGACTTAGAATCATGATTGTCTTACTAATTTCAGATTTCCACATATTTATAACAATTCTTATCAATAAATTAAATAAAATTGACTGAATTTTGTGTTACTTATGATAATAACATTAAAATCATCACATCAAATATTCAATTTATATTAAATAAATTTAAATTTAAATTTTTTAAATGTAATATATAAAATATTATACATTTTTTGAACTTGGCGAGTAAAAAATAAAAAATTCTTGAAATATTCCTTGTCGGTATGAGCCTGAAGAGATTTAAATTTCTTTGGTCAATTTCTTACAATTGACAAATCACTAACTCACAGTTTGAAACCCACACACTAAATGTTTAGTTAAAGTTGAAGAAAAAATATTGTACTTTATTTAAAAATAAATTGCATGTTGAAATACTTAAAAAGGAAATTAATAATTTTAAAATTTAATGGCTCAACAATACTAAATAAAATATATACTGTTTATTACAAACAATGATATTGTCATATATTTTTAAAATTTTCTGCTTCTTGTTAGATCCGAATGATAAATAATTTCCATTATTTACATTTAAAATTAACTCTAAGTGTACTAAAAAATATTATTTCTATAGAATCATTTTATGTGGTAATTTTTGACTTTCCAAGAGAACCAATTTGATAAGATTTCTGAAAAAATTCCTGATAATTCCCCTTTATTTTTAAACTTTTCACAATGACGTCATTATTATCATAATTTACCTAAGATTTTGACATTCCACATAAAATAATTTTTTATGTCAAAATAAACAGACATTTTTGAACTGAAAAGTATTTACCATATGAGGGAAAAAATTTTGTTGTTAGTATTCTTAGTTTGCAGTTAAGACAGAAAATTATAACTTCACAACAAGATTACAAAAACTAATATACAGTGTGTCTAGTAATTGAAAGTTTTATGAGAAAGGATATTTGACCTAATGCTTTTTGCTATAAGAAAGCTGGTACCTTAAAATTAATAGTCAAATTACATGCTAGGGAAAAAATTTAGGAAAAAGTTTTTTACAGTTTTGGAAAGACCATCCAAAAAAAGATTAACAAAGTAAACAAATTAAGGCTTTACGATAACTAGAAAAAAAAATTTATTTTTTTGAAAATTGCAATGTTTGGATGTTCTTTTGAAACATCCTAGTACATCGTCTCAAAAACACACTGTATATTAGTTTAGTATGTAAGGGATCTCACTGGAAGGGATATTTGGACCATTACTTTTTGTTGTAGAAAGCAGGTGCCTTAAAATTAATTGTCAAATTTCATCGTAGGGGAAAAAATTTTGGGACAAAGTTTTTACAATTTCGGGAAGACCATCCAAATGTAGAGTAAAAGAGTAAAAAAAATTAAGACTTTACGATCACTAGAAAAAAAAGTTATTTTTTGAAATTGGAATTTTTGGATGTACTTTTGAAATATCTTAGTACATCGTCTCAAAATAACATCAAAGAATTTAAATTTGCAAAAAATCATAACATTTTTTTCTAATAATCGTAGTCTTGATGTTTTGATTTTGTTACCCTACTTTAGATGGTCTTACCGAAGCTATTAAAAAATTTTCCCCAAAAAAATTTTCCCTGCGATGTAATTTGACCACTAATTTTAAGGCATCTGCTTCTCTCTACAGAAAGATCATGGGGCCAAAAGTCCTTCCCCTTTATGCTTTTAAATTACTAACTAGACACACTGTACGCTAATAAAATAATAAACTGCATCCTTGCTCATCATCTATTACAAATAATGATTACTTATCGGCAATTTGGTACAATTGAATACGTAATCCTCAATACTTAGAATCTTGATTGTTCTAATAAAGTCAGATTTCCACAAATTTTTGCCTAGTCGTTCAGGTAAATCACCGTATGATTTTATAAAAATCTGTCAAGTCAATCGGTTCCTGCATCCGCCTACTCCTAACTGCGACTAAATCTTTTGTGTTTGATACTTTTTTAGATTCAAGTACAATCGTAAAGTCTCTGGAAACAATCAGTCGCGTAAATTTTTATATTAAATTCTGGATGAATTCTTCTAATCACGATACCTTACTAATAATATGACACCTTTTAACAGACCTCTGTCATTAGATTTTATTTTGGAAAGATAATAATAAATAAAAAATGTTATTAAATTAATAAAATTTAGTTTGCAAACCGGAATTATGATAATACTCAGACTCTTGTATTTCCAAAATCGACAATTTTTTAAAATTTTCGACAAATTTTGATACATATTCATGATTTTTACTGTTTTTACTGTAAAAAAAATTGTATCAAGTTCGAATATTTTATGAATTGAAAAAAATTTGAAAATTTTCGATGCACATTAATAATTTTTTCACATCCAAATCGATTAACTTTTAATTTAAAGTTCGGGATCTTAATAATGTAAGAATCCGGGTATTGTCTGAATTGAATAACAATATTTAGAAATTCCTCACAAAATGTTACACCCATTTCTAATTTTACCATCTGAAGATGTCAATAATAAACTCATGAATAAATTTAATGTTACTCTATTCAACGTTAACTTTTTATTTTGAGCTTCTAATACTGGGTTAGCCAAATTAATCTGAGCTTCTTTCTCCGCCTTTCACCAAAAACGGTTTCAGGCAGGCAACAGAGTTAAGAAATAATAAAAGTGAAGTTAATTTTATGGGTGGCAGGTTCTCTGTTGAATGAGATGGAATAGATTTCAGAGGTCATTCCTTGACTTGGTTTTCACTGTCAAACCATGAATTTAGAATTACAGAATGGCGTATCGTCACGAAAATATATCGAGTACTCTCGAACCAAATGGCATTGAGCCTTCAGAGTTTTCGCCGCGAGAGTTTTTGATTTTTCTTTCGAGATTGGGCGGGAGATATCTGATAGCAAGAAATTTCTAGAGAAAATTGGAATTAGAAATGTGATTCACGCAACTGCTGTAGCATGTGCTGTCAACGTATCAACGGTGTTACTTGCGCCACATGAAAGACTTCCGGGACACAAGGTAAACAATTTTTTGAGTAATGAAAATGAAAAATGAATAAATGTAGGCAAATTCTTTTAAATGATACACAAGTCCAAAACTCAAAATATGAAGACAAATATTGGATTAGCGAGATAAACTAATTGAAAGAAACGTTAAATTAACCAAATCTACTCAAAATGCTGTTGTAAGATTAGAAAATTCTATTTATGGCAATATCTGCGTAGAATTTTGTGAAAATTCTGGACGACATGTCGTTCACTGAGTAAATCACAATACAATTGATTGACTTCCGCACACAATTCCAATTTAAGATGTTTGTTTGGAAAATTATAATATGCGATTCACGCAGAGGGCTCAATGCTATTTGGTTCGAGAGTGGCAGAGAAAGGGGTCGGGAGGTTCTCTGTTGAGCGAGGTAAAGTAGATGCGAAGGTATCATACCTCGTTCCTCGACTTTGAGTTTTCTCTTTGTTGCTGTAAACTAATTTTGCTAAAGTATGTTTTTTCGAACACACGCTAACTTCAATCCTTCCAACTTTTGAATTTCGCGCTAGTTATTTGCTGTCTCAATTTTTATTTGTAAAAGCGACTTTCTACGGCCCGGATTAATTTGGCTAACCCTGTATAAATTACTTTCACTGTCGTTTTTTTACCATTAATTAGGGGTAGTAAGGTATCGTACTTCCAACATCACTTACGTCTCATGTTGTTCTATTTTGATTGGAACAAGAAATTGGCGTTTATAACCTCCTAAACCAATCTGCAATCCCTGTTTAAAGAAAATAAATAATTCTTAGCAATAAATTAAATTAAATACTTCGAATTTCGTGTATTAGTGATGAAAATAATATTAAAACCGCCAAATAAAATAATCAATTTTTAATAGATAAATTGAAGTTGAAAATTTTTTAATGAAATATACACAATTTTTTACATAATTTGAAGTTGGCGAGTAAAAAATTAATTTTTTTATATATTCCTTGTCGGTATTCGCTACAAAGGATTTAAATTTCCATGATCTATTTCTTACCATTGACGACCAATCGTGCAGTTTGAAACTGATACTTATTGCAGTTAAAATGCAAGAAAATAATAATTGTGATTTATAATGAAAATCGCTTATTGAAATACTTAAACAGAAGAAATAAGTATAGCCAGTAAGTAAGTATCTAGTACTCAGTTGCTCATTTGATAGTATACCTGCATCTGAAAATTTTCACTTCAAAGAAGAATTAAATTTTCAAATTTAATGGGTCAACAATACACTAAATACACTGTTTAATGCAAAATAAAATTCTCGCTTTTCAAAAAAATTGCTGCTTGATGTTGCAGTGATAAAAAATTTCCAATATTTACTTTTAATACAATGTGTCTAGTAATTTAAAGCCATAAGGGAATTTTGGCCCAATACTCTTTGCTGTTGAAAGCAAGTGTCTTAAAATTAATGGTGAAATTATGTAATTTCATCATTTTGGAAAATTGTTTTGTAGAAAATTTTTAATAGGAACGAAGAGACTATCAAAAAGCAGTGTAACAAAGTGAAAACAACAAGAGTTACTAGAATCACTAGAAAAAAAGTTATAGTTTTTTTTTTAATTTAAATTCTTGGATGTTATTTTGAGACGATGTAATTAAGAGATGGGCGTTTCACAAAAAACCAAGAATTGCAATTTTCAAAAAATCATAACTTTTTTTCTAATGATCGTCGAACCTTAATATTTTTGGTTTGTTACACTACTTTTGGATGGTCTTTCCGACACTGCGACAACTTTATCCCAAAACACTTTTTCTTACGATGTAATTTGACAATTAATTTTTAGGGATCTACTTTCTCCAGGAATATTGGTCCAAAAATCCCTTCAAATGTGCTTTCAAATTTCTAGGCACATTGTATTAATTCTAAATGTTTTAAGAATATACACTCCAACCAGTGTTTTTGGGACGGCTGGAAGTTACTTTTGACCCATGCTATTTGCTGGAGAAAGCGTTGTCCCAAAAATTATTGTCAATTAAACTCCATAAATCAAATTTTTTTAGATGACACTGTTTACATGTTTTAGAAAGATTATGCGAAAGATTATGAGAGGAGAATTTTTTTTAATCAAGTCCTGCGACATCTAGAAAAAAAGGTACGATTTTTTGAAAATTGTAATTTCTGAACATTTGTTTGGGACACCTAACTTCTCATGTACATTGTTCCAAAAGAATGTTCCGAAATTACAATTTTCAAAAAATCCTAACTCTTTTTGAAGAGTAAAGGTAACTTCCAGTCGTCCCAAAAACACTGATTGGAGTGTAGTTCTACAAGATTCACTTTATCCGGTTGGCTATAATGTTGAAAACTTTTTTTTTTAATTTAAAATATTATAGTATAGTTCATCTTTTTATTGCCAATGTCCAACTTTTTATTTTGAGCTTCTAAATATAAAATCACTTTCACAACCGTTTCACTTTTTTTGACCATCACTATTAGGGGTATCGTGCTTTAACCTTCACTTACGTCTCAGTTTTTTCTATTTTACATCTAACAAGAAATGGGCATATATAACCTCCTAAATCAATCTCCAAACCCTGTTGAAAGAAAATAAAAATTTCTTAGCAATAAATTAAATTAAATACTTAGAATTTCGTGTATTACTGATGAAAATAATATTAAAACTACCACATAAAATAATCAATTTTAAATATATAAACTGAAGTTGAAAATTTTTAAATGAAATATAAACAATTTTTTACATAATTTGAAGTTTGGCTAGTGAAAAAATAATTTTTTTTAGATATTCCTTGTTGGTAGTAGTATAATTAGCTTGATCGGATTTAAATTTCCATGATCTATTTCTTACCATTGACCAAAATCGTGCAATTTGAAACTGATACTTAATGCAGGTAAAGTGCAAGAAAAAAATAATTGTGATTTATAAAAAAAAATCGCTTATTGAAATAGGTCAACAATAAATACACTATTTACACTGTTTACTGCAAAATTAAATTCTCGCATTTAAAGAATTTAATGCCTGATGTTACAGTGATAAAAAATTTCCATTATTTAGTTTTAATACAGTGTGTCTAGTAATTCAAAAGCATAAGGGAAAGGACTATTGGCCTCATGATCTTTGCTGGATAAACCATGTGCCTTAAAATTAGTGGTCAAATTACACCATAGAGAAAAAGTTTTTGGGTAAAATTTTAATAGTTATGGAAAGATTATCCAAAACCAGTGTAGCAAAGTGAAAACAAGAGTCTAAAATCACTAGAAAAAAAGATGATTATTTTTCAAAGTACATGACCCAAGGCGTAGTGACCACTTAAGGTCACCAGTGAGAAAAATTGTACTAAGAAAATGTGTTCACCTGCGGATGCCAAACAAGATTTGTAGATGTCATTTTACATGTTTTCAGAAATGAGCTGACCATTGACCTCAAGAGGTCACCAAAGAGAAAAATGTCATTAGTAAAAGTTGGTCACCGAATTATTCTAATCAACATTTGTAGAGGTCATTTGGTCGCTCAAGAGGGACACAACACGGTTCTGAAATTTTTCGAAGTTTTTTTTTGAGCCCCCTATGGTTCAATCCAACCGCAAAATTCACTCCCTCCAAATTTCTAAATTCGTGCTATTTATTTGCTGTCTCAATATTTTTTTGGTGAAAGCTACTTTCTACGGCCTGGGTTAATTTGGTTATCCCTGTATCAGGCTGGTATGATTAATTTCCATTTCCTTTTTCAAATAATCTTAAGCTTTTGCTTAAATTTTTATGATTATAAGAAAAAGAAAAGTTTTTGCTTTTTTTAAGCAATTTTCTCATAGCAACCTTGGGTAAATACTTATAACTTTATGATTAAACATTAGCCTTTGCTAAAAACAGATAGCTATTGCTTAAAAATTTGATAGGATATTCTGACCAGCCTAAATTTTTTCAGGTAAATTGTCCGTAATATTGGTACATAAGATTCACCAATTTTACAAGTTCTGTTTGTACAAAATACAAAATCCATAATGACTAGACTCGTTTTATTTCCCGAAAATTACAGGAAGCTGTACAGATTTGTTAAAGTAAATGTGGTTTATATATTTTTTATTTTTATTTATTTTTAAGTTATTTTTATTTAATATATTGATTATTTTATTATATACAATGCGTTCAAATAAGGCGAAATTTTTGCCAAACGATTTTGCGAACAACCAAAAAAGGATTGTATGTCAAACAATTTCACATTTTGAACTGATGAAGTAACGGACAAAATTATTGCTACAAAAGTTTAGTTAACTTTTCTTAAGTCAAATATTGTCATTAGTCATGACCCTAACTCACATGATTTCTTTAGATGAGACATGCAGTCGTGCGGAATTTCTGAATGTTCTGGATTTATTTCCAATATTTTTATTAAAACTTTGATACTTATAAACAAAGAAAGAAAAATTAAAATTTGATTTAATCAAATTTCGCAACTTGAAACATCAAGCAAATGCTAAAATTTCTTAGACTAAGCAATTAATTCGCGGTTTGTTTTAATCATAACAGAATTTAGCATTTGCTTCCTAGCAATTGCTTTTGCTACAGAAACTAGCTTTTGCTTTTAACCATTTACTTTAGCAAATGCTAAGCTTTAATCATACCGGCCAATGACTTACTAAAAGGCGAGTAATCTTTTTTGCACTCTCTTTCTTCACTTTCACCGTAGTTCCTCCCAATCTATGTTGTCGCTTGCAATAGAGCGTGTATGACATACACCGTGAGTTTTTAATAACTATCTCCAGAAATATCCACCATAGGTGGGCAAATTACTCGTTTCAAATTTTCGAATTACCAATTACATTAGCAAATTTTTCCAATTACTTTTTCCAAATTACTTTATACAGGTTTACAAAATGCAAATTACTGTAATTCAATTACATTTTAAAACACAAATTACATTTTAAGGAAAATTATCTTTTCATTTACCAAAATTAATTAGCCTGCATTATTGTCAACTCCTTGTCATGTTCATCTGCCAAAGACTTTATGCTTGGCGGAGGGGGAGAAATGATCCCTTAGAAGTTGAACACACGTTCTACAGAGGCTGAAGATGTTAGGTGAGTGTCCTATTGTTTGAAAACTTATTTCAAAACAAAATTTCTACATATTGACAACTTTGTTTCAAAATACAACTGTATGTTGGACTGTCCGATTGTGTTGGGTCAAATTTCACGTTTAATTCAAAAACCTAATTGATAAGGTAGGGATAAACAAAAAAGTTGTCTTTGAGAAATTAAATCTCTGAGATCGAGAGTATTAGGCACTCGCCAATATAAAAAGCTTAAAGTTTAATAAGCTCAAAAGCATCTTTTACACTTATTAAAATACAATTAATTGAGTCCCGATAAGATTAGGAAGAGAAAAGGGTCACAATCCCACTTTTTGTATAATGAAATTTTTGAATTACAAAGTCAAAAATAATTATTGTCAATAAAACAACATTTGAGTTTTTACCCTTCCCGACCTACTCTTCATTTCCTTTATTAAAAATATCAAATAAAAAATTAAACGTCTGGAAAATCCTCATTTTTTTGTTTAGGGAATTCTTCTTCCAGTACGAGAAATAAAATCTAGTGCTGCCAAATCGGTTTCAATTGAGAATTGTTTTTCTCTCGACGATTCTATTGGAGTGAGAGGTTCACATCGGATATGGGTCATTTAGGTTCTTGTCATTTAGGTTACTTATTTTATATGTTGTTTTAATGTGTATATCAACGACGCCTGAGGCTATGTTAGAACCTAATCGGTAAACATTTATCAACCTGCAGTCTAAGAACCTATTACAAAATTAGATTCAGAAAGCCATTATTAATTTGCCAATAGTATTTATTTACTCATATAATTGTTTCAGAAGAATACATTTTGAGAGCTTTTTGTAATTTTAGTAAGGCGAAGCTGCGGTGGTGGCTGATATTGGAGACTCAGTGGCTCTAGGTGCTTCTTGTTTTTCAAAGCACTGTGGTGTTCCGGGGATACCATTTACATCGAAGCAGCAGTACCTCTTGACACATGTTGTCTTATCAATTCCAGGCCATCCGCATTCCCTACGAGCAGGATAGTCTACATGGCACTGACCTGCTTCGTAGAAGCACTGAGTTACAGGGTAGCCTGGATCGTTAAAACAACAACCTCTAGCACGGCATTCTCCAGCGCTGATTCCTCCCCAGCCGCATTCCCATCGTCCAGAACCAGAATTGTCGCACACTGCTTTACAACCCACCTGCACTGTTGGTAAATGAAAAACATAATAAATATTGAGAAATTAGACAGTTAAGCTGGACTGGCGATTTTCCTGGAAATTTGAAGTGGTTTTGGGGATAAAACAGGCTGAGTAAAATGGTACGAGAAGTTGAGTAGAAGTGAAGGAAATAATAGAAATAAATTCTTTTTATGTCAACTTGTAGCTTAGTGATTTTATACTTAAGGACGTTATGTAGTCGATAGTATCTTCTTTGCATTAATTATTGTGACCCAAAAATCTATCTACAAACGGTTGCTATATTGATGTACAAACAATTAACTACAATGTTGACCTTGGTGTTTATGCTAATGTCAATGATAATGCAACTAATATCCCAAATATTGAACTGGTTAAGTGGAGTGTGAAGTGGGTTTACATTAATTTCACGTTGAAGATATCTAGAATATGGAACCTTACAACTATAACCTGAATAGAAAATAAATGTTCGATCCTTTGTCCGGATGGTAGCACCATATTTTGGAGTTTGAATTTTTTTGCGAGGTTCGCACTTTCTAAATATTACTTAGAATTAAGTAGAAATCGCGAACATAGGAGAACCGTTCTGATGCATAGAGACATACGTAGATGCACTAATAATCGACTGGGAGACACACAGAGCTACGTAAGCAAAATATAGAGATGAGCAGGCGCTGGAAACAAATAGGAATTTTTTATACACATTGTTACGATATGAATAAAATTTATTAAAATTAGCTGCAATGTAAATTAGAGGCAATTTTAATTACAAAATTACTGTATGCTTAGAACTAATCAGAAATACTTGACATAATAGAGGCAAATATAAAGGAATACAAAATTACTTTGTTGGCAACCAATGGGAAATTATATTAACATGTAATTAATATTAGTATAAGAAAAAAAGTTAGAAAAATTAAAAAAAAATTTTTTTGGAATCATAGAATAGCAAAACTTATATGGAGGAAAGGTTAGATAAATGCTTAATGTTGTCACTGAATTAGCAAATAGTTTGTTTGGGATTATAAAAAAATCTCATAAGAATAGGAAAATATACTTGGTAATATTCTTATGAATCAATCTAAAAACAAGTACCGTCAGGCGGTGTGACTTTGGACAGGGGGGTGATTTTGCACACTTTCAGGTAAAATATTTAATTGGTTGTCACATTTAGGCGAAGGATCGAATAGAGGAAACAGAAACTGAACAATATTGAACAAGCAATTTTGAATGGTTGTAGCAATTTGAATGGTTGAAATGCAGTGTTTAATTGTTTTAATTTTTTGTAAAAATTGCCAATTTTATAATAAAAATTTAGTTGGCAAACTTCTTCAATTGGTTAGTGCTAAAATATTTTTCAATTCATTTCTGGAGATCATAAAACCTAGACCATACGTCTGGGACGAATATATGATATCTCGTTCAAAAAAATTTACTAATTTTGTTGCAATTAAAGATTTTGTAAAATAATTTGGATTTTTATGCTATTCGTGGATTCACTTTGAACACTTGAACTTAATTTTTAATTAATTCGATTTTACGTAATAATAAGTTCTTGGGGGATGATATCTTTGATGAGTTTCACGAAAGTGCGAGGATAAGATGTGCAAAGGTTCAAGTCCCTATGTAGAGTGGTGTGACCGCTAGAGGTCATCAAGTGTTAATTATTTCTCATTCAATGGAATGAGTCGTGTAACTTTTAATGGGTAGCATTAGAAGAAATCGATTAAACTTCGGTGACCTGTTCGGGTCATACTTTAGATTTGACTTAACCTAACAACCTAACAATTCACCACATTTACNTCTTTGATGAGTTTCACGAAAGTGCGAGGATAAGATGTGCAAAGGTTCAAGTCCCTATGTAGAGTGGTGTGACCCCTAGAGGTCATCAAGTGTTAATTATTTCTCATTCAATGGAATGAGTCGTGTAACTTTTAATGGGTAGCATTAGAAGAAATCGATTCAACTTCGGTGACCTGTTCGGGTCATACTTTAGATTTGACTTAACCTAACAACCTAACAATTCACCACATTTACNCAACTTCGGTGACCTGTTCGGGTCATACTTTAGATTTGACTTAACCTAACAACCTAACAATTCACCACATTTACAAGGATTTTTAGCAATAATTTTGCTCCAAAAACATTTGGGTATGTGGGATGGGTAGGGTTAACAAAAGCGACGCGTTGCTAATTAATCATGCGTTGCTAACTAATTATTCATGTTTAGTTGGGCATTTTTGATGGAATAAGCGCGCTGTCTTGATGCACGGAGAATTTTTGAAAATTTTAGCAGGAAGCGCACAATTTAACTTCAAACATATTCAAACTATCATGGCAAAGCATATTTATTGTAGCTGAATCGTCTGCTTGAGTTTTATGTGTAATACCTCCTCCAGTTAATTATATAGTCGTATCACTCTAAAATTTTATCCGAATATTTAGTGTGGGGTAACCAATATGAGTAATTACTACTAAAAAATGTATCAGTTATTAACTTGTTTTTTCTCTTAAATTAGCAAAGAATTTAATTTGACTCAACCGCAAGTAATTGATATCAGATTCTTATTCTTCGTCAAATTTTTTTCGATTGACATATCTTTTCACGAACTTGCGATGGAGGAGACTTTCGTTTCAGAACCCATCAAGCCCTTTCGCTTACTTAGGAATCATCCCAAAAATACATTTTTGGCACAAAATGGATGAAACATTGTGGGATGGTGCTGAAACGTTCCTAAAGCATGCCCGTTTTCAAACTAAAGAAATTAAACTAGTGAAAGAAGAAAGGCAAAGTGTTCAAACACCTCAGCAAATTGAATAACTTTCTAAAATGTCGCAAATATTCAAACAAAATAAAATATGTTTTACAAACAAAATTTTCCCTGAATAATGAAGTTTTCATAGAGAGATTTTTTGGTTCGAGAGGGTTTTTGTAGGCTCACTGTGCTTTCTGTTCTAAATTTAAGTAATATTTGGCACAAACAATCAGTAAAATATTTTTTGGAGAGTATACAAATTCAAACTAGTTATAACTTACCTAAGGCCAGAATGGTAAGCAGAAGTTAAATTTTCAACATTTTGTAACTTTTACTATTTAAAATTTTAAGATGACTCACTTTTAATGCTTGTATGACTCTTCCGGGGTGAAGTATTTAGGCTTTATTATATTTCAAGTATTGGATAAAATAAGTTAGGAAAATATCTACCTAGGAAGTTGTTAACATTCAACAGTGTACCTGCGGAGGAATATAGCCGTACGTCGGTCTGGTGCAATGTTAAAATTAAACCATGAATTTCACTATTATAACACATTATCATTTCAGGGTAATTAAAGACAAAGGGTAATTTGTCTTATTATGTTATTATTAATAACACAATAAGACAACTTAAGGTTAAATGATTTTGACGCAACAACTATCAAAGTGAATTAATCAGTTTTATATTTAGGTTGAAATCTCATCACTTGCTAAACAAAAACCTAGCTAAATTTCAACAAACTGTGTTGCTAAAAGAAACAAAATTTGTCGAAGGATATTTCAGGAAAATTACCTAAATGCTAAGTAAAAATAATATTAGTTCTGCTGATTTACCAATTAAGTCACAAGTACTATCGAGTTAGCAGGAGAAATGTGTGGCATAGTGTTGCTAAAATAATTAAAGTCTCCTCTGACATTGGTCATGGTTTATCAGTGGCCAATAGTTATAAGCTAACATTTATTCTATAGTAAATTTTCCAAAGCTCCTGAACTTTCTTTTCTTTTTTGTTAAAGCTCAGTCACATACTAGTCAATGTTTGGTTTTTCAGTTATTCTTTAAGTAATTACGTTGCGATCAGCTATCTTTTTGTTTAGAAAAGGGAAAACATTGTCTAGTCTCACCAATTTTCGGAATGGTTTTCTACCGCTGCCACTTGCTTAAACACGAATATTCTTTCAAGAAAGTAATTTGTAATTCCATTACTTTTGTTCAAAATTTTACAAATTGCCAATTACAAATTACTTGTCCGAAGTTATCAATTAAAAATTACAATTATGCATTACAATTTTGTAATTAGATTACGTAATGCGATTACATGTAATCTAGTTACAAGTAATTGGCCTTGCTATGATATCCACACTACCGTAATATCACGCACTCACTATTGCATGGCGTCCAACTTTGATTACAAATTGCATGAAGTGGATAAGTCACACATACGTGAGTATAGTGATGTTCCACCAGAAATAACTAGGGACTCAATCTGTCAATCATGGAAAGTTTCTTCGCAGATGGAACTCTTCATTCAAAATTCTGCTATTTCAATTGGCAGCAACAATTCTTCTATAATTTCAACCCTATACTTTCGATAATCATAATTTCGGGGCTACATACTCTGTGNTGGCAGCAACAATTCTTCTATAATTTCAACCCTATACTTTCGATAATCATAATTTCGGGGCTACATACTCTGTGCCTTATTTTCTTGGGCGTATCATCATATAATTCTAGAAAAGTCATGTAAAATCCCACCTTCACGTTGACAGAATTAATTCTAAGGAAAGTTTTGCACAAATGGAATATTTTGTATCAGGAATTCTNTCCCACCTTCACGTTGACAGAATTAATTCTAAGGAAAGTTTTGCACAAATGGAATATTTTGTATCAGGAATTCTGGACTATATTGTTCTGGACTATACTTCACCGAAAAAGGTGAATGAAAAATATTCTTCAGAAAAAATTTGTTTTGTCAAAAAATAAATATCTGTGGGTATACCAGACCAAAAAATGAGAAATACAGGGTTAGCCCTGCATGATTGGAAAATTTTGACCAGCACGAAATCCATCGAAAAGTATAACCGTTTCTTCCATCAAAGCTTAATGTGCAGAATTATTCCTCTCCACTTTGAAGTAAACTGTGTTTTTTGGTGAGACAGGAAAAAGTTTAAGTGATTGGAAGAATATTACGTCAACTCTTATTTACAGAATTTATTTTCGATTCTAGTGTCCCTCGGTGAAGCATAGCTAACGAAAGCATAAACGGAAAGAAATTTTCGTCAATGAAAAGAAAATACAATATTCCAATCAAAAATTTTTACATCAAAAAATCTCATGGCGGAGCATAGAAAAAGATAAACAATAAACTGAAATTGCTACCATGGAAAGAATTTTACCACGGTGAACCTTAAGTCACCATGAATTAAAGTGAGGATTTCATTTTTTGACCAGAAAGAACTAAAACACTACAGGCATTGCCGAAAATTCCAATAATACAAACAATTGTGAGGAAACCAATAACAATCAAATGAAACTACGTCACGCTCTGGGATAAATGAGATAGACCATTACATACAGATGAATTCGACCAAGCAGCTTCTTGTCCCGCCATATCCAACTACTTTGTGGTCTATCGTCGACAGGGTTAATAAATCTTTCAAATATAGGATTCCTGCTGTCTAAAACACTATACATAAAAAAATAGAAATTAATATAATTTTTATTTTATTTTTATAAAATTATTACATTTAAAATAGAATTTTTGTTTAAGAATTTTATTTTTAGTGAATTGGAAACGGCATTTTCACAGAAATATTTTTTATTTTGTTTTAAGTTATTCAACTTTGTAGAGTATCAAATAATTATTAGTTATTTAGCAAATTTTAGTAAAAAAGAAAATTGTGAATAGTTATTGGACGAGGGTTCTATAAAAGCGTTTGTGTTAACAACTCATACAATGTAAAATGTAATGTGACAACTTTAACCTCTGGTCAACCAAAGTTCAACTGTACAAATGATTACAAAAAAANCAATGTAAAATGTAATGTGACAACTTTAACCTCTGGTCAACCAAAGTTCAACTGTACAAATGATTACAAAAAAAATTTGATTTACTGCCATTTTACGTTGCTCACCAGCATTTCTCATTATAAAATAAAAATTAGTGTTGAANAAAAAAATTTGATTTACTGCCATTTTACGTTGCTCACCAGCATTTCTCATTATAAAATAAAAATTAGTGTTGAAAGTAGAGAATAAAAATAGATTGATAACCCTGTACTTACTTTGAAATTAAGTTTCCCTTGTTTCGATACCGTCAAATTCTCAACTGTCAGATTTCCTGATTTTCATCGT
The DNA here is from genome assembly GCA_002738285.1 of Holacanthella duospinosa. NCBI lineage: Eukaryota > Metazoa > Arthropoda > Collembola > Poduromorpha > Neanuridae > Holacanthella > Holacanthella duospinosa. Next base: position 47,120 of record NIPM01000339.1, on the reverse strand, counting down.
CATTTTATTTCAATCTTTGGCTTATTGTAACCTACTAACACGACATTGCTCCGGACTAAACTTTTTTATATACCGGGATATACAGCTTGTTCACAAAAAACGGATACTAATTTTCTCTGCCTTTCACCAAAAACGACATAGGGTAGCAGACACACACAGGTTGTGTAAGTTGGCATACACTATTAATTTTATGATGAAATTGTTGCAAGAATTTGTCTATAGAAGTAAATTTTATAATTTCATAATAATTCCCAAATAATGTTAGCGTTTCATAACTCAGGGCAGTAGGTGCTGCCAATAAAGTAATTAATTATGACGGAACATCTAACAAACTACATTCAATAATAAAAAATACGACAGTAATAATAATTATAATAATTCTTATCTAATGTTGACTGATCAATTTTTTTTGTTTGACTTTGCTACTTGTATGCCGTTAACATTTATGCATGCCTGGATTGGATTTAACCAAAGGGGCCGCAAAAAGAAAAAAACTTGGAAAAATTTCAGAACCCATGTTATGCGTCTCTCTTGAGCGACCAAATGACCAAAAACCTCTACAAATGTTGCTTGGGATGATTCGGTGACCAAATTTTCCTAATGACATTTTACTCTGTGGTGACCTCTGGAGGTCAAAGGTCAGGTCATTTCTGAAAACGTGTAAANAAATACGACAGTAATAATAATTATAATAATTCTTATCTAATGTTGACTGATCAATTTTTTTTGTTTGACTTTGGTACTTGTATGCCGTTAACATTTATGCATGCCTGGATTGGATTTAACCAAAGGGGCCGCAAAAAGAAAAAACTTGGAAAAATTTCAGAACCCATGTTATGCGTCTCTCTTGAGCGACCAAATGACCTCTACAAATGTTGCTTGGGATGATTCGGTGACCAACTTTTCCTAATGACATTTTACTCTGTGGTGACCTCTGGAGGTCAAAGGTCAGGTCATTTCTAAAAACGTGTAAAATGACCTGTACAAATGGTGTTTGGCATAAGTAGTTGAAGAACTTTTCTTAGTAAAATTATTCTCTCCGGTGACCTTAAGTGGTCGCTACTTGGGTCATGTACTTTGAAAAATTTCTTGTATCGATATAGCAACCTATCTTGAGCGACCAAATGACCTCTACAAATGTTACTTAGAATGTTTCATTGACCAACTATTCCTAATAAAATTTGTCTCTGTGATGACCACGTGAGGTCAAAAGTGATTGGATTCGACCTAAGGGGAGCGTGAAAATTTCAGTTTTTTAACATTAGGTTCCCCATCTCGAAATTTTTCTAAGTACAAAACAATTTTATGTTAGTGTGTGACCGATAAAATGACATATACAAAAGTTTTTCAGGATGCTAATCTGAGTAACTTTTACCTTAAATATTTTTTTCTCATGACCTCTTGAGGTCACAGGTCAACGTCAAACCCTATTTTCCCGTAAGTGGCAAAATGACATATACAAAAGTTGTTCAGGCCGTTGTTCACCTGCTGATGCCAAACAATATTTGTTGATGTCATTTTACACGTTTTCAGAAATGACCTGACCTTTGACCTCAAAAGGTCACCACAAAGAAAAATGTCATTAGGAAAAGTTGGTCACCAAATCATTCCAAGCAACATTTGTAGAGGTCACCTTTGACACAGTTGTTGCATGGATTGAAGCACCGTTTGGTTGGATATTAATTTGTTTGTTTTTGGGTCTGGGTGAGACTATTTTTGAATAATTCCTCATCTAACTTCACTCCCTCCACTTTTTATTTTTACCGCTGTTCATCAAATGTCTCAACTTAACTTAAGAGAAAACAACTTTCATTAGTATATCCGTTTTTTGTAAACATGCTTTACTAGGATGACATAAGACAACTTTTTCAAAATATCGTCTTCTCATGGATACTGGATACAGTAGTCGACGGTTATAAGACAATTTTTTTATACGATAATATTATAAGCTACACAACTATTTTCTAAATAGTCAATCTTCCATCTACCTAAATTTCTAAATCTCTATACTCTAATAATTACAAAAACTTAAAATTTTAAAATTTCCTTTCTAATTCAGAGCAAGACATTAATATACACAAAATCATTACTTCTATGCTACGATTAGACTTCAGCATTTGAGATTGCAATTCCAAAAAATTTCAGAATTGGAAGAGATTTTGTGCATTATACTTGAGAATTGGAATTGGATTTGTAGAATTTGACTTCGGAATCGGAATCTCCGTGCGGTTTTTCGGAATTGAAAGTATGTATTGTAAGTATATGTATTGAATTGTAAGTATTTTGTGCACTTGGGAACATGATACTTTCTACTTTGAGAATTGGAAATTTGGATTCTGATTCTCCAATTCCAAAGTATGGTAGGGAAATGCCAAAATCGGCGAGAACTTTGGCTTTGACATTTCAGAATTCGCCGTTTCAAATTCTGAACTATGATAGCACTGTCCAATTTGAATTATCAATGCCAATTCCAAAAATTGGAATTGGAATCTCAAATGCTGAAGTGTAATCAAAGCATTAATGTATATAACTATACTTATGATATGATAGAATAGTTCAGTTTCACTTCGGAGAGTACAACTTATGTAATAATTGACGAAGTACTGTTAAATAAACTCTATTCAATTCAATATATTCAAATATTTTAAATAAGATTCGATTAAGATTAAATAAGAATTCAAATAAGATTCGATTTTTTATAGTTTGGTTTTATTTAATTCATTTAGCATGGGTGAATAATTCGTTATAAGACCAACGGATATAAGACCAAAATGATTATAAAACCTGCGTTTGGCCTTGATAATTTTGTTCCCCAGCTCGTTATTAAATCCAATTTTTTCATTATAAGAGCCAAATTCCTTATTTAACGAGTTAGGTTTGAACTTATTGGGAGGAAACCCCCTTGCCGACTTCACTTTTCGTACCACTCATCTCCTATAGGCCGTTTTTTTTTGTTAAAAATCTACGTATTGTAATTAAGTAAAATAAAAAATTCATTTTGATATGTGGATTTTTTCCTCGAAGTTCACTTCTCAAGATTTGGTCAATTTCAATGAAAGATGGCTACTTCCATATACTTTTTATCAGACCCAATGGGTCTTATATCCGTTATAAGACCACCTCTCTTAAAAGACTAAAATTTGCCATTGCAAAATAGAAGCTCTTATATCCCTCGACTACTGTATGTGAATTTTTTTTTTGCTGTTTATAAATTTCAAAAAATATATATCTAAAACGTCTTTGTACTATTGCAAATAGAACAATGTCAAGAGAAGTTAGAAAATAGAACTTTGGACAACTCAAATATCATTTGTATTCCACCATGCAAGAAATACGGCGTCGAAACCAAGGACCTGAAATTATGGTTTTTGGGCAGTACGCCACAAGTAAAATTATTCTAGATTCTACTGTCCAGTAAAGCATACTATCGAAACAAAAAGGAAGTAAATTTCTTCAATGGAAAAAAATATAGTATTACGAGCATAATTTTACACCGATATATCCTATTGGAGGATTGAAAAGAAGACACAACGGTCTTAAACTGCATCTGTGGAAAGAATTCTGGCACAGTGAACCTTTTAACTTTACTACAGTGCGTTCAAATAAGAAGGTGAAATGTTTGAGAAACGATATTGAGAAAAATCAAAAATTGATTGTATGTCAAAATTTTCCACACACTATAAACTGCTCAAGCTCCTGAAATTCGTTGCTAAAAGAATTTAGTGAACATTTATTAAGTTAAAAAGTGTCGCAAAAGTCTAATTTGTGAGAGTTTTAAAAACTCTAGTGCCGGATTTTTGCCTTCTTATTTGAACACACTGTATAAATCATGGAAGACATTTAGCTTTGAAGAGCTATTATGATGCCAAATTTTTGTTGTTTTATTAATAACCGGAAATTTTGAAAAAATTACTAAATCAAATGTAGACCATTCAAACAATAGATTTCATCTAGATTTAGTACAAATTGAAATTTTAAAATACCTCCATTTCGGAATCATTAAACCATTTAATTATTCCTTTTTCAGCATTAGAAGGAACATGCCACAAATTATTTTCAATTCGTTGATATAAATTCACTTTTTGATATGTAAACTTTGTCAAATCCATCAATTTCAGCTCCGTTTTACTCCAAAGATTGACCAGATTTTCAGTTTTAATAATAATCTTGATGTTTCCTAAAATATTCTTTGTGCTCCTGTAAACATGCAATAATGGTGTAAACTTTGGTATTAAATTCTATCCATCTATCCTTCCGTCACTTACACGTCGTAATTTTTTATTATTTAAGAAACAACCGCTTTTTATGGTTTCCAATTTCTATCTCCAAGTCCTATAAAAAGAAAATTATTATTATAAATAAATAAAATAAGATTCTTTGGATGTCATGTTTAGTGATGAAAATATATTAAATGTTTGACATCAAATAATCAATTTATATTAGATAAACTTAAAGTTTTAAAATTTTTTAAATTAATATGTAAAATATTATTACATATTTTGAAATTAGACGAGTATAAAATAAAAAATTCTCGGGATATTTCTTGTCCGTATTAGCATTATTATTTTGAAAGTATTTAAATTTCCATAAAAAAATTCATACTGTTGAAGAATACAACTTCAACTGCAGTATACAATAAATAACTCTTTAATAATTGTTTTAATGGAAAATGAAATTGTCGCATTTTAAGAATTTCCAGATTAATGAAGGATGATGGGAGTAATATAAAATATTCTTTACTTTTAGCTCTTTTGGTATAATTTCTATAGGACCACTTTATGACAAAAAATTAATTTTTTAATTTTAATTATTACAGTTCATCTTTCTATTGTCAATAGAGGAATTTAAATATTAGGTTTAGGTCTGGACCGACCTAATTTTTCTCGACTTTCACACTCGGTTTGAGTCTGAGTTTGTTGTAAATTAAGAGGCTAAAATATTAAGTCCAGACCAACATTTTGCTTGATTGGTTGGATGCTTAGATTAACCACCAGCAAAATTTAAGAAAACTAGTTACGATTTAAATACTTTAGATGACCACTGTTTCCTAAACTTCCGGTTTCATAAAAATGATATGCTAAAATTATGAGAATGTTTAAATGTAAATTAGCATCCACAGAAAGTGGATTAACTGACTGTTCCTACCTAAACATCCAGATCGTACTTTCCATTTTTTTCGAAATTCAACCTTTTTTAGACCCAATACTTAATTAATTACTAATAACATTACGTAATTTACAATTAAAACTAAAGCAAATGAAACTAAAACTTAAATATTGCTTATAAACTGAAAAAAAAAAAAAAAAAAAACTTGGTTTGGACTTAATCTCAGACCTAAAGTGAGAGGGAATTAGGTCTGGAATTAAGTTTTTGAAAGACGGACTAAGTCTTGAGGAAGAAGAAAGTCCTTCTACGTCACATATTTGTGGCGCAAATCTCATAATTAGGTCTGGTACAGACCTAAACTTAATATTTAAATTCCTTTAATGTCCATGTCTCAAGTAGTTCAAAGTTGGTTCCGTTGAATAAATACTTACTACGCGTTCATAGAAATCTTGAATATTCATTGGATTTCCATCAAAACCCATAATAGCATTACTAAAGTAATAAAATTCGTTCCTCGATATGTTTTTTAGGTGGTGGGAGTACTAATATTGGATTTGGTAATTCATTCCAATTAAGATTGGTCAGACTTCCAGAATTTTTCTTATATATTTTCATTGGAATATTGACTTCAATGTCAGAAATAAAATTTTCCAAGCGAGGTGATGGTACACTGTACTATTTTAAGACAATTGAATTTTCCGCTCCATCAACAGTGTAAATCTTGTTGTCTGTGGAGGTCACTTTCATAGTGTAAAACGCTTCCAAAGATTCATTTTCAAAGCATCGAACAAGAGCATAATATTTCTGTTTGAAAAAATAATTAAATTATTTAATAATAAAAANATCATTTTCAAAGCATCGAACAAGAGCATAATATTTCTGTTTGAAAAAATAATTAAATTATTTAATAATAAAAACATGTAATTATTATAAAATTATTTTTTACTCTTCCGAATTTAACTAAAAAATTATATATGAATGATTTTTCTAAAAAAATTATGTCACAATTTGGATTTAAAATACGATCTACTAAGTTGTTTTGTTAATTGCTCTGTTAGAACGCCTGGAGCGATTTATTTGTCTTTTCGAAAGAAGTTTTACAATTATAAACGAAATGTGGTAATTGTGAAAATTTAAATCATGAGCACACAAAAGAATCAATGATCACTCTACAATCCGCCGAATCCTCGCATTCGGATTTTTTTTTTTTGCTTTTTTAGTTTTTTTTTAATTCATATTTTTTATTAAATTTTTTGAATTTCCAAGTCTATTTGGTAGAGTTTGAACTATTTAGGTAGCATTAGACAAACACATTTCTGAACAATGTAAACTGCCCCTTTATTTTTAAACTTTTCACAATTATGTCATTACCACAATTTAGACAAGATTTTGATATTCTTGAAAAATAACTTTTTGACAACACTAAAATCGTTGCCAAAATAAACTGAAGTATTTGAAATAAAAAGCATTTACCATATGCGAAAAAAAAAATTTTTTTTTAGTGTTGTTCTTAGTCTGCATTTAAGATATAAAATTATAATTTCACAACTTCACAACTTCACAACAGCATTATTGAAACAAATATACAGTGTGTCTACTAATTTAAAGGCTTATGAGAAGACAAATTTGACCCTAAACAAATTAAGACTTTACGATCACTAGACAAAAAAAAATTATTTATGAAAAATTCCAATTTTTGAATGTTTATTTTCAAACATCGTCTCAAAATCACATCAATGAAATGAAACGTTCAAAAAATCATAACTTTTTTTCTTCTAGTGATCGTAGAGTCTTGATGTTTTCACTTTCTTACACTACTTTCAGATGGGTCTTTCTGAACCTATTAAAACATTTTCCAAAAAAANTCTTGATGTTTTCACTTTCTTACACTACTTTCAGATGGGTCTTTCTGAACCTATTAAAACATTTTCCAAAAAAAATTTTTTTTCTAATTTGAACATTCAAATTTAAGGCACCTGCTTTCCTCTCCATCAAAGATAATGGGGCTAAAAATCCCTTCCTTTATACCTTTAAATTACTAACTAGACACACTGTACGCTAATAAAATAATAAACTTCACCCTTGTGCATCATTTATTACAAAAAATGATTACTTAGCGCCAATTTGGTACAATTGAATACGTAGCCCTCAATACTTAGAATCTTGATTGTTATAATAAAGTCAGATTTCCACACATTTTTGTCCTCTCTTTCACATAACCCACCATTTGAGTTTATAAATTCTGTCAAGACAATCGATTGCAGCTTCCGCCTACTCCTAACCGCAACTACATTTTTAGTTGTTGATACTTCTTTGGATTCAAGTACAATCGTAAAGCCTCTGGAAACAATCAGTCGCGTAAACTTTTATATTAAATTCTGTATGAATACATTAATAATTTCTTCACATTCAAATCGATTAACTTTTAATTTAGAGCCAGGAATCTTACTAATGTCAGAATCCAGGTATTATTTAAATTAAAAAAAAATATTTTGAAATCCCTGACAAAATTTTACACCCATTCCTAATTTTACCATCTGAAGATGTCAATAATAAATTCATGAATAAATTTAATCTTACTCTATTCAACATTAACTTTTTATATTGAGCTTCTAATACTGCGTTAGCCAAATTAATCCGGGCCTTATTTCTTCGCCTTTCACCAAAATCGGCTTCAGGCAGATGATACACAGTTAGGAAATTATGGAAGTGAAGTTAATTTTATGGTGGACAGGTTCTTTGTTGAGTGAAATGGAATAGATTTCAGATGTCAATCCTTGACTTGGTTTTTGCTCTAATGAACCATGCAACCATGAACCAATACCATGCATTTAGAATTACAGAATGGCGTATCGTCAAAAATATATAGCAGAATAACAGAGAAATGGGAAGGTTTTATGTTGAGATTAAGTAGATGCGAAGGTATCATACCCTATTCCTCGACTTTGGATTTTCTCTCTGTTGCTGTAAACTTTTTGCTAAAGTATGTTCTTTCGAACACACGCTAACTTCAATTCTTTCAACTTTTGGATTTCACGCTATTCATTTGCTGTCTAAAAATTTTTTTGGTGAAAGCGTCTCTCTACGGCCCGGATTAATTTGGCTAACCCTATATAAAATTATTTTCACTATCGTTTTTTTTACCATTACTATTAGGAGTAGTAAGGTATCGTGCTTCCAACATCACTTACGTCTCATTTTTTTCTATGTTAATTGGAACAATTAATTGGCGTCTAGAACCTCCTAAATCAATCTCCAATCCCTGTTTAAAGAAAATAAATAATTCTTAGCAATAAATTAAATTAAATTTCGTGTATTACTGATGAAAATAATATTAACACCGCCACATCAAATAATCATTTTAACTCAAGTTTAAAAATTTTTAATGAAATATGAACAATTGTTTTTACATAATTTGAAGTCTAGCGAGCAAAAAAATAAAGAAATTTGTAAATCTTTGGTCACTGTTTGCATAATTAGCTTGAAAAGTTTTAAATTTGCAAGACCTATTTCTTACCATTGACCAATCGTGCAGTTTCAAACTGAGACTGAATGCAGGTAAAGTGAAAAAACTGAATAAATTTAATTTATAAAAAAAAAATAGATTATTCAATCACCTAATAAGTATAGCCAATAAGTATCTATTACCCAATTGCTCATTTGATAGTATACATCTGAAAATCTTCTCTTCAAAGGAGAAAAAAATTTTAAAATTTAATGGGTCAACAATACACTAAATACACTGCTTAATGCAAAATAAAATTCTCACATTTCAAGAATTTCCTGCTTGATGCTACAGTGATAAAAAATTTCCATTATATACTTTTAATGCAGTGTGTCAATAAATTTAAAGGCATAAGGGGAGGGACTTTTCGCCCCATGATTTTTGCTGTTGAAACCAAGTTTTTTAGTAATCGTAGAACATTAAGTTTTTTACTTTGTTACACTAATTTGGGATGATCTTTCCAACACTGCGAAAAATTTATCCAAAAAAAATTTTTTCTCTATGACGAAATTTGACCACTAATTTTTAAACATCTACTTTTTTTAGTAAAGAGTATGGGGCCAAAAATCCCTTCAAATGAGCCTTTAAATTACTAGACACATTGTATTAGTTCTAAATGTTCTAATAATATACTTCTATTGGATTCACTTTATCTGGTTGGTTATAATGTTGAATACTTTTTTTTTTAATTTCAAATATTAAGTTTATCTTTCTATTCTCAATGTTCATCTCTGAAATAGTTCAAAGTTGGATTCCTTTAATAAACACTTACATCTTGTCCAACATAATCTTGAATGTTGTTTGGTTTTCCATCAATTCTTTTGAATTCCTCAAAAGTGCAATTAAACTTGTTGCCCACTTGGAGTTGTGTTTGTTGTACTTGAAATATTGCAGTTGGGAAATTATCCCAATTAAGCCCGGTCACATTTGTAGAATTATTTATATATATTTTCATTAGAGAAGGGTATGGATTTGTTCGAATACACACATTAACAATGAATTTCAAAAAATGTTCACTTGGTACAAGATGTTCTGTTAGGAAACTTGTATCTTCCTTTCCATCAATAGTATACATGTCTTTGCTGTTAATTTGCACTTTCAGAGTGTGTATAACTTCCCAAAAATGATTATCTTTCTTAGTTAAATGAATATAGTAACCCTGTTCGAAAAAAATTCCATTATTAAATAATAAAAATAATCTTATGTGATTATGAAATTGGTTTTCACTCGTCCGAATTTTACTAAAAAAATTTTATACGAATGATAGTTTTTCCAAAAAAAAAATTTTTTTTTTCAAAATTTGAATTCATAATACGATCAGCTACAATTTTATGCTCTTTGTTCATTTAATTGCTGTTAGAACGCTTGGGAGATTTATTTGTATTCTCGATACAAGTTTTCACAAATATATTTACAAATGTGCTAATTTTGAAAGCAACAACGTATGGTAATTGTGAAAATTTAAGTCAAGAGCATACAAAAGAATCAAATGGTCACTCGAACATTTCTTTCGCATCCTCAAATTTGGATTTTTTTTTTATATTTTTTAGTGGGTATTACTAAATTACCCATCTTTGCGCACCTTTCGCACCCCTGCGCACCCTCATAAATAGGCATTTTTTAAACTAACTCTAATGTTAAGTGGTTGCACTAAATTATTTTAGGTTAAAAAAATGCCGATGTAAGAGGGTAAGCAGGGGCGCAGACGGTGCGCAAATTAGTAATTCCCTTCTTTAGTTTTTAAAATTAATGCATTTTATTAAAAAATTTCGAATTTTTATATCTATCAGGTTGAGGTTCAAGCATTTAGGCATAATTTCAAAAAAAGTATTTGAAATTAAATGAATATATGAAAACTTCCCTCTTATTTTTAAACTTCTCACAATTATGTCACTATTACCACAATTTATCTAAAATTTTGACATTCNAAACTTCCCTCTTATTTTTAAACTTCTCACAATTATGTCACTATTACCACAATTTATCTAAAATTTTGACATTCCACATAAAATAATTTGTTAACATAATTAAAATCGTTGTAAAAATAAACTGGCGTTTTATGGGATGAAAAGCATTTACCTTAATATGTGGTGCCGAAATTTTTTTAGTGTTCGTAGTCTGCAGTTTAGATAAAAATTTATAACTTCATGACAACTTAATATATAGNGCCGAAATTTTTTTAGTGTTCGTAGTCTGCAGTTTAGATAAAAATTTATAACTTCATGACAACTTAATATATAGAGTTTTATTTTATTTTCTCAAATAGAACTAATTACCTAATTTTCAATACAAATAACTTGAATTTTGTCGATAANGCCGAAATTTTTTTAGTGTTCGTAGTCTGCAGTTTAGATAAAAATTTATAACTTCATGACAACTTAATATATAGTTTTATTTTATTTTCTCAAATAGAACTAATTACCTAATTTTCAATACAAATAACTTGAATTTTGTCGATAACNAGTTTTATTTTATTTTCTCAAATAGAACTAATTACCTAATTTTCAATACAAATAACTTGAATTTTGTCGATAACTTATTTTAAATGTCCAGTAGAAAGGCTGGCTACCAAACTTTTTCCTCGGAAGAGCATGTGATGCTAGCATTCGAGATAAACTATGTAGAATTTGCATAACGTACATAAATAAAGTTTGCAGCAGGGTTAAGAATAGATTTATAGAATTATCTCATCAAAATGTTATTTTGATTTATTCTAAAATTAAATCAAATTTTTAAGAAAGTCACTTAATTCAAACCAAATACAAATATAGAAATTAAAAATAAATGTTTTTTTTTTGGAGAAAACTCATCTCCATTTCATTTTCAATTATTAGAATCTTTCAACAAAACAGATTAGAATAATATGTAGCTGTCGCTACAACATGCCGCCATTATTTTCTGGTGTAAATTTCAGTGTTTCATTGATTCATTATTTAGTGTTTCATTATGAGTTGTTTGCTTTTTAAAATCCCCAACCACAGATGAAATTTGGAAAAAAATTTCGATAACGATCCACAATCCCAGCCAGCAGGCAAATGCAAATGGATCCCAATACTCGATTTGATCGATTAGTGTAATATCTAATCGATCCGATCCAACAATCAGAAAATCTCTCGATACCGATCCGCGATCTGAGCCAAGTAATAAAAAATTTTCCGATGCCGATCCGCGATCTGATACATGTATATTTCCAATAATCCGATCCACGGATCGATTATTGGATCGAGTTTCATTAGCAACATTGTCAATAGATGACTAAGAAAAAATTTCCATCCCGACTTACGATCCGAGTAAAGACAAATCGANATTAGCAACATTGTCAATAGATGACTAAGAAAAAATTTCCATCCCGACTTACGATCCGAGTAAAGACAAATCGACACCGATCCGCAATTCGAGTTAAGAGTAAAAAATCTTTCGATACCGATCCACGATACGAAACGACAGTCATAAAATCACTCGATATCGTTCCGCGATTTGAGCCAACAATAAAAACCCTTTCGATACCGATCTGTGATCCGACCNTAAAATCACTCGATATCGTTCCGCGATTTGAGCCAACAATAAAAACCCTTTCGATACCGATCTGTGATCCGACCCAATAGACAAAAAAGTACTCGATACCGATCCACCATTGGAGCCAAAAAAAAAAAAAAAAAATCTGTTGATACCGATCAGCATTCCGATACATAGAAATTTAATCCGATACCGATACGATTCGCGGCTCGATTCTTGGATCGAGGTTCATTTGTGTCCCCAACAGAAAAATAAATTTAAAAAAGACTGGAAAAATCTACAAAAACTGGTGTGGGTTCATTTGGATTTTTCAAAAACATTTGTGTATATTATCTAGACGAAAGTTAAAGATTCGATCTTTTTTTAAATATAATTTGCAGGAAAATTATTGTTTTCTCCATATAAAAATTCAATCAGTATTTTGAAAATTGGTAAAGTATCATGTCAAATAGACTAATGAGGATAGAAAAAATAGCCCCGGGTTTGCAGAAATAGAATATTAACTTTTATGTTGCATTTATAATTGGTTATACGTAGATATTTGTCAACTAGATTAATTTTTCTTTACCAATATAAATTTGAGGTATCTGATATTTGTGCTTTATAAGCTCGAATTTGGAAGGCTTTTGGCTTTATAAACTTTAAAAACAAGAAAGCCTATCCCTATTTTCGTATAAATTGCATAATACGCAGTATCAGCGACCGACCACTTAAAGTGATTTTCCAAATTAGAGTAAAAAGCCCGTGATACTACAGTGTGCTCGAATAGAAAGGCAAATTTTAGTTAACAAAACTAAAATCATTGTCAAAATATGCGGAGGTTTTGAACTGAACCGGATTTCGCATATGAAGATAGTTTGCAGTTAAGATAGAAAATTATAACTTCACAACAACATTACTGACAGTAGTATACAGTGTGTCTAGTAATTTAAAGATATATTGGAAGGGACGTTTNAACTTCACAACAACATTACTGACAGTAGTATACAGTGTGTCTAGTAATTTAAAGATATATTGGAAGGGACGTTTAGTACCATGCTTTTTGTTATAAAAAGCAGGTGCCTTAAATTACTAACTAGACACACTGTACGTTAATAAAATAATAAACTTCATCCTTGTTCATCAATTATTACAAATAATGATTACTTACCGGAAATTCGANAACTTCACAACAACATTACTGACAGTAGTATACAGTGTGTCTAGTAATTTAAAGATATATTGGAAGGGACGTTTGGTACCATGCTTTTTGTTATCGAAAGCAGGTGCCTTAAATTACTAACTAGACACACTGAACGTTAATAAAATAATAAACTTCATCCTTGTTCATCAATTATTACAAATAATGATTACTTACCGGAAATTCGANTACGTTAATAAAATAATAAACTTCATCCTTGTTCATCAATTATTACAAATAATGATTACTTACCGGAAATTCGATACAAGTGAATACGTAATTCTCAATATTTTGAATCTTGATTGTCCTAATAAAGTCAGATTTCCACATATTTTCGTCCTCAGCTTATAAAATCTGTCAAATCAATCGGTTCCAGTTGCCGCCTACTCTTAACCGAGACTAAATTTTTTGACTCTGATACTTCTTTGGATTCAAGTACAATGGTAAAGCCTCTGGAAACAATCAGTTGCATAAACTTTAATATTCAATTTTGTATGAATTCTTCCAATCACGAAACCTTACTAATAATGTGACATCTTTTAGCAGACCCCTGTCATTAGATTTTATTTTGGAAAGATAATGAAAAATAAAGCTAAAGATATTAAATTAAATAAAAATTACTTTACAAACCGGAATTATGATAATACCCACAAAGAACATAAAGGTTTTAGCTGTTTATAAAATTATAAATCGACGAATTTAGACACCCATTTATAATTTTTACTCCGGAGTCTTTAAGTTTAAGTCCGGAGTTTTGATAATGCCCGAAATCGAGTGATTTATGAATTGGTAAATATTTGAAAATTTTAGACGCACATTAATAAAAAGCCAGGGATTGTAATAATATTATTTAAATTGAGTGAGATGGAATAGATTTCAGAGGTTCTCTGGTGAGCGAGGTAAAGTAGATGCGAAGGTATCATNTTTAAATTGAGTGAGATGGAATAGATTTCAGAGGTTCTCTGGTGAGCGAGGTAAAGTAGATGCGAAGGTATCATACCCCATTCCTCGACTTTTAGTTTTCTCTCTCTTGCTGTAAACTCATTTTACTAAAGTATGTTCTTTCGAACACACGCTAACTTCAATCCCTCCAACTTNCTCTCTCTTGCTGTAAACTCATTTTACTAAAGTATGTTCTTTCGAACACACGCTAACTTCAATCCCTCCAACTTTTGGATTTCGCGCTATTTATTTGATGTCTCAATTTTTTTTTGGTGAAAGCGACTTTCTACGGCCCAGATTAATTTGACTAACCCTGTATAAAATTACTTTCACTATCGTTTTTTTACCATTACTATTGGGGGTAGTAAGGTATCATGTTTCTATCATCACTTACGTCCTGCGTAGTTGTATGTTGATTGAAACAAGAAATTGGCGTTTTGAACCTTCTAAATCAATCTGCAATCCCTGTTGAAACAAAATAAATAATTCTTAGCAATAAATTAAATTAAATATTTCGAATTTTGTGTATTACTGATGAAAATAATATTAAAACCGCCACATGAAATAATAAATTTTAAATAGATAAACTGAAGTTTAAAATTTTTTAATGAAATATGAACAATTTTTTTTACATAATTAGAANTAAATTTTAAATAGATAAACTGAAGTTTAAAATTTTTTAATGAAATATGAACAATTTTTTTTACATAATTAGAAGTCTGGTAGCTGTTTGCATATCTAGCTTGAAAGGATTTAAATTTCCATGATCTATTTCAAGGGTGATATGAGAAATTTACAAGAAGCGACTTTGATAAGGTTGGTCCATAACTCCATTTGTTTTTAAATTAACAAAAAATAACCAAACAAGAAACTCAACAAACTTCACGGAAATTAAGTCAGGGGTTTACCTTCCAAAATTTATTAATTTATTCCTCCAAGCAGAATATAAAACTTATAAATCACGAATTAGTGTTTTGTATCGTTAATTCCTGCAAAAATAATTTTTGCAAGTGTCAAAAGAGAGATTTTATCAACTTTTTCTCACTGCCGAAGTCCGAATTGCAAAATAAATTTTAATTGTAACCTTAGGAACGGAGTTGGATGTCGATCCGACATCCAGCTTCGAAAAAAAAAATTTAAAAAAATGGAGTTATGGACTAACCTTATCAAAGTCGCATTTTGTAAATTTCTCATAGCAACCTTGATCTATTTCTTACAATTGCCAATCGTGCAGTTTCAAACTGATACTTAATGCAGGTCAGGGTCAATGGAGACCGTTTGTTGTCGCTTTGCTTTATAGGGTCGCCCAGGGTGATTTTAGGTTGTTTGTTGTCGCTTCGCTGTATAGGGTGGAGACATTCCCATCTCTATAACATTACGCGAAAAGTTCAAAGATACGGGACCTTTTCTGCAAAAACTCTCAAACCTCTGAGTCACAGGTTTCCAAGGAAAATTTTGAAATGTAGATTTATCTTAAAACTTTTGTTCTACAATAAGTAAATTGATGGTTATTACCTCCCACCGTTGTTGGCATTTGTTTGTCAACAAACTTCAGGTACAGAAAAGGTCCCGTATCTTTGAACTATTCGCGTAATGTTATAGAGATGGGAATGTCTCCACCCTATACAACGAAGCGACAACAAACAACCTAAAATCACCCTGGGGTCGCGCAGTTTTGGTGTTTGGCAAGGAAGATTTTTTGGAGAAAATTTGGGACCGTTCTTCGTTAATTAAAAGTCATTTAAAAATATTTCGTCATGTTTTTGTTTCTCATGACAACAATCCATAGAGAAATAAATGTACACAACGGTCCCAAATTTTTTCCCAAAAATCTCCCATGCCAAACACCAAAACTGCACGACCCTATAAAGCGAAGCGACAGCAAACGTACTCCATGGACCCTGATGCACGTAAAGTGAAAAAATGAATAAATAATTTAATATTTCTAAGTAATTTATAAAAAAAATTGCTTATTCATTCACTTAATAAGTATAGCCAGTAAGTATCTAGTACGCAGTTGCACATTTGATAGTATACCTAACATCTGAAAATCTTCTTTGCAGAAAAGGAATAAATTTTAATGTTTAATGGATCAACAATACACTATATACGCTATTTAATGCGAGACTAAAATTCTCACATTTCAAGAATTTCCTGCTTGATGCTACAGTGATAAAAAATTTCCATTATATACATTTAATACAGTGTGTCAATAAATTTAAAGACATAAGGGAAGAAACTTTTGGCCCCATGATCTTTGCTGTTGAAACCAAGTGACTTAAAATTAATGGTCAAATTACAATGTAGGAAAAATTGTTTTGAGGAAATTTTTTAATTGTTAAGGAAAGACAATCCAAAAGTAGGGTAACAAAGTACAAACAACAAGACTCTACAATTACTATAAAAAAAATTATAATTTTTTCAAAATTTAGATTCTTGGATGTTATTTTCAGAAGAAGTACTAAGAGATGAGCGTTTCAAAAGAATAATCAAGGATTGTAATTTTCAAAAAATCATAATTTTTTTCTTCTAGTAATTGTAGAACAAATAATTTTTTTACTTTGTTACACTAATTTTGGATGGTCTTTCTAACACTGCGAAAACTTTATCCCAAAAAAAATTTTCCCTACGACGAAATTTGACCACTAGTTTTTAGGCATCTACTTTTTCCAAAAAAGAGTATGGGGCCAAAAATCCCTTCAAATGTGCCTTTAAATTACAAGACACATTGTATTAGTTCTAAATGTTCTAATAATATACTTCTATTGGATTCATTTTATCTGGTTGGTTATAATGTTGAATACTTTTTTTTTTAATTTCAAATATTACAATTCATCTTCTTATTGTCAATGTCAATCCATCTCGGAAGTAGTCCAGAGTTGGATTCCTTTAATAAACACTTACATCTTGTCCAACATAATCTTGAATGTTGTTTGGTTCTCCATCAGTTCTTTTGAAATCCTCAAATCTGTAATGAAACTTGTTTCCATTTCGAATTTGCTTTACTGGTACTTGACCTATTACAATTGGGACATCATCCCAATTAAGCCCGGTTGCATTTGTAGAATTCATATATTCATTGTAAGACGATGGCGATTTATAGCATCACATATTCTCATAATGAATTCTCCAACATCATGATGTTTTACAAGATATTATGTTAGGACTGTTGCTTTGTCCATTTTATCAATAGTATACATGTCGATGCCGTTGGTTTGCACTTTCAGAGTGTGAATAATATCCCAAGAATCATTACCATTCTTAGTCAAATGAATATAGTAATCCTGTTTGAAAAAAAAATTCCGTTAGTAATAATAATAATAATCTTATGTAATTATGAAATTGGTTTTCACTCTTCTTCATTTTACTAAAAAATTTCATACTAATGATTCATCATTCTTATAATACGATCCATAAGTTGGGTTCATAATACGATCAGCTACAGCTTTATGCTGGTAGTCCAGTTAAATGCTCTGTTAGAACGCTTGGACAAATTTATTTGTATTCTCGATACAAATTTTCACAAATATATTCACAAATGTGCTAATTTTGAAAGCAACAACGTGTGGTAATTGTGAAAATTTAAGTCAAGAGCATACAAAAGAACCAAATGGTCACTAAAAATTTCCTTCGCATCCTCGCATTTGGGTTTTTTTTATGCTTTTTTTAGTTTTAAAAATTAATGTATTTATTAAAATTTTCGAAGTCTATCATATCTATCAGGTTGAGGTTCAACCATTTAGGTAGGTTTAAAAAAAAATTTTTTTTTCTGAACCATGTAAACTGCCTATTTATTTTTAAACTTTTCACAATTACATCATTATTAAATTTATCTAAGATTTTGACATTCCACATAAAATTTTTTTTTTAAATAACTAAAATCATTGTCAAAGTTTTTTTTGCAGACATTTTTAAACTGAAAAGCATTTACCATATGAGGGGAAAATTTTTTTTAGTGTTCTTAGTCTGCAGTTAAGATAGAAAATTATAACTTCATGACAACTTAATAAATAGAGTTTAATTTGATTTTTTCAAATAGAACTACAGTCCAACTATTGTTTTTGGGACGACTGGAAGTTACTTTTGACCCATGCTATTTGCTGGAGAAAGAGGTGCTCCAAAAATTATTGCCAGTAAGACTCCTTAAAGCAAATTTTTTTAGATGATACTGTTTACATATTTCAGAAAGATTATGCGAAAGTTGAGAGGAGAATTTTTTTAATCAAGTCTCTGCGACATCTAGAAAAAAAGTTACGATTTTTTGAAAATTGTTATTTCGGAACATTCGTTTGGGACACTTAACGTCTCATGTACATTGTCCCAAAAGATAAGCCTTTCTGTAACGCTGATAGTTGGAGAGTTGAGAGAAAAAGAGAAGTGGAGGAATGGGGTATGAAAGAAATTGAAGTAATAGTTGCTGAAAGGGGGACGAGAGAGCAAAAATGTCGTACAGGAGGGGAAATCTCGCCACATCTGCAGTCAAAGTTCGCTCGAATGAAAATGAATGACTTACTTGACTTGCTTCTCCAACAGAGTGCTGTGTAGTAAGTTGACTGAATAAGTGCGAAAGATATGAAGAGTGATTTGGAACTGGAACGATCCTGATGGCTCGAAAACTGATTCAGCTTAAGTTGCACTACCTGGCATTATTACAGGTTAGATGTGTACTGTGATTTTTGTGTCTGTCTGTCCCACAAAAACTGTAATTATCAGCATCGGTCCTAATTACATAGTTAATTAGTTCAATTAAATTGTGGGGATTTTAGCATAAGGCTCAATGCTTTGTCCCCATCCAATGCTGTACTCATAAATGAGACAGTAGACTCCTTACCTAGCAATGAATGACCAGGAAGGAGAGTTTCGGAGTTGTATTGAGTTTGAGAACATGATTGCCCAACTAGGCTCTGTAGCACAAATGGTTAGTGCGTTGGGTCCGGAATACCCAAGACGTGAGATCATACCCCACCAGAGACCAAATTTTTGTGGGAATACNTGGCGGGTCAGCCCCGCCACAATATCTAAATAGTAACTATCTTATATGTCTTATCTCTCTACCTATCTATCCATATATTTATCTATCTATTTATCAATCAAATTATCTATCTATCTATGTATCTATGCTACCTAAACTTCTTCGTATGATGTAGTCTACGCGTGTTTTTACCGTTATTGCCACGGATTTATAGTGCAAAGAGAAGCTACTTTTGGCCCCAAGAATGATCCTTTGCTTGAGAGACGGTAAATTATAAATTTATGTCAAATCAGCATCAACTAAACTTTTTCAGTGAAATTGTAAACATTCCCATAAAGCATTGAAAAATTTACGATTATTGATACTGTGGGGATTTGAGCATAANCAGTGAAATTGTAAACATTCCCATAAAGCATTGAAAAATTTACGATTATTGATACTGTGGGGATTTGAGCATAATCAATCGCTTCTACTGTACTCATAAATGAGACAGTAGATTCCTTACCTGTCAATGATGACCAGGAAGGAGGAGATCGCCTGTGCTAATGGAAAGCACAGGTGAGTTTCGGAGTTGTATTGAAATTGAAGACAGGATATCATAAATAGGCTATGTAGCACAAGGTGTAGTGTGATGGGTCATAATCACACGACCCACGATCTCACGTCCCAAGACGTGGAATCGTGGGAAGAATACCACCAGAGACCAAACATACTGTCAATCCCTGTCTCAATCTCGGGCGGGTGCTCCTCCACCACAACTATAATAAATAGAAGGAGAAGTGGAAATTAAAATCCCAAAATAACAGAATTCACAGGATAAACCAAAGAGACAACCCGGTAAACAAAAATGATGGATTTACATGACATTTTGACTAATTACTTGGGAATATCTTAATTAAATGGCAGTAAATGATAAGATTCACACAGGTTAAATCTTGTTCCCATGGTAATATTTTGTTATTGACGTCCATTTGATGAACATTTTGAAGAAATTAAGCAAAATCCAAGGGAAATGTTTCGTTTTTGTTTACTGGATTGTCTCATGGACTCTCTTGTGGATTCTGTGGCGGAATACAACTTCGAGAAATCAATCGAATGATCGCTGGAGAAGTTATGATATTTCGAAAATTGAAATTTTTTAATGATGTTTTTTAAAACAGTGTATAAGAGATTGACATTTCGAAAGAACATTCAAAATTTTCAATTTTCAAAAAATCATAACTACCTATTCTAAACAGTAATGATCGTAGAGATTGCCTTTTAGAACGCATACACTAAATTCTCAATGCTTTGTCAGGATTAGCATTAGCAAAATATGTGAGTTCTCCGTCGAAACTCTTTGTAAAAAAAAAGCACATTATAGTATTAAATCGTAACAAATGAAGTATTATGTTTGGGACAGAGGAAAACAAAAATCTCTTACACGTGGAGAAACCTTTGCACATCTCCATTCAAAATTCGCTCGAATTCCGTTATATAGTTTAATTATACACACTTAAGTTACTGCAATTTAATTGCAATATGCATGACTATTTGCATGAAGTCTAGTCATCCCAAGGATTTGATTTTGTTTACTTTTTACCCTACTTTTAGCTGAAGCGGTTGTTCGGTAGACGGTTATATTGTCCAAAGTAGCGTTATCTATTGCGACGAAATTATTTCGGCCCAGTAAGATAAGAACCAGTATCACGGGTGTAAAGTGTTTTCAATAATGACAGGAATTTTTATTTCAAATATAGCAAACAATACTATGTAGCGCTAGCATTGTTAGTTCCATTCTCATTATTGGTCATTGCTCTGTCTTTAAATTTGATTCGATGAACAATGAAAATTTTCACCACTACAATCTAAACCAACCAATTCTATCTTTTTGAAGTCAAATTAGCCAAAAGTATAGCTATGTTGGAACTATTGTTTATACAATCTTATATAATCTTTCTGTATTCCTACTCCTTTAAACTCTAAGGAGTCTAAGTCTCCTTTCCCACGGTGAGTGGGGTCAGTGGTTCAAGTCCATTAACTTTTACTGCTACTGTTCCCAAATCTTTAGCAGATGTTTTTCGTTTTGACCCCTATTTATGCTTAGGTTAATGGGTTTGAGTCCCACACTAAATCTATATATTCAAGAACTCTACATTGAATAAAAGTCAGTCTATTTTAAAGTCGATTCACGTAAATATCTCAAGCTATCTAACCAGTGAAGATGTTGCACCAATCATCGAGCGATTCTTTGGACATTTCTTTCTTCTGTTTCAATCTTCAATAATTTGCGGCAATTTGGTCTTTACTACTGTCATTTTGACAGCTAGCGAGACTGTTGACCTATCAGCATCTAGTGGGAACTAGATTATTTGAGTAAAGAAATAAAAAGAATTCTTGTATGTAACTATTAATTTTTGCAACAATGAAACAAATGGGAAATCCGTACTAAATTGCTCTAATTCCGTTCATCAATTATTGCAACGAATGTCAATAAGATTGCCAGTCAATAAGATTCTATCTAAAAGCTTTAATGTATGGAGTTACTCAAGGTGTTATGTATATATCCTCAAATTTCTGGTAAAAATCTTTTTGTTTAATATAAAATACTATATCAATCGGCTATATTTCTTGAATACTAATCTTTGAATTATATACTTTACAGAATTTGCTGCTCTACTCTTTGATGACAACAAAGAAGCTTCATTCAACAATATGGCAAGACTTCAGTTTCATCATAAACTCCATAATTTAGAACTATTGTTTTCTCAACTTGTAAACCATGGTAAAGACTTCTTTATTCTTGGGGATTTTAATTTTAACTACATGTGTGATTACAAAAAAAACAAAAATGCTTAAAAGCCTTTGTAGTAAATTTTCTTTGTCTCAATTGATAGAAAATCCAACTAGAGGTGCTAATCTTATAAGATCTAGTTTTTACTAACAATCAATCTGAAGTTAAACATTGTAATGTTCTAGAAAATTACATTTCTGATCATTTAGCCATTGTATCTATTACTTTCACATACAAATCAACGCATGAAAACACAAGCTAAATTATGTAATTACAGAACCTTTAAAAAAAATTAATTTAAATGAATTCAATGAAATTGTCAAATTAGTTTCTTTTGCAGATGAAAAATGTGAGAAGGAAATCTATCTATACTATTCCAAATTTGTCGAAAAGATAATTAACGGTTTTGACAAAGTTGCACCAGAGAAGGTCATGAAAATCAAATATCGTCATAAAAATTTATGAAAACTATTAAATTATATAAGCTTGAACAACTAGCTGATTATCACTACAGACTTTGGGGACGTACACATGCTAATATTCACAAAGAAAAAAAAATGAGATTCTACCTAATAGCTGCGATGTATGGAGTCGCTCAAGATCTTCTCAAATTTCTGGTAAAAATCTTTTTGTTTTATAAAATACTATTTCAATCGGTTATATTTCTAGAATACTAAACTTTAAATTATTTACTTTACAGAATTTGCTGTTCTACTCTTTGATTACAACAAAGAATCTGCATTCATCAATATGGCAATGTTTCAGATTCATCATAAGCTTATATAAATTCGACAATGATTAGTATTGAATCAAAATTGTATTGATAATTGGTATTATCAATAGTTGACCAAATGATTAAATCAAATAAATACTGAACTCCTAACCCGTTTTTTTAAGTTCTCAGCTGTTGTAAATTTGTGCATGTTGGCTAAGATCTCTCCATTTTTTGTTTATACGAGCTTATTAAGTGGTAATTTTTGAAGAAAGTCGAAGACAGCACATAAACTCCAAAGTGGAACTACTCAATTCGAGATGAGTAACTTAAGTCTAATGTCAAAGTACCCTGAAATCGCAGGTAATGTGAAGATGATGAGTCTATTTAGAATGAGCACTGTGTGACAAATTGTGAGTTTGAGAAGAATACAATAAAGTTTTTAAATCCCACGATAAACTATCCGTCTCAAGTAAATTTAACAATGTGTTAGAAGTGAGACTAAATGGGTGATGGTTATTTCAATCAAAATTTTGACCTTTGACACGTTTTTAATAAATTACCATAAAGAAAAATAAAACTTTTTACACATTCTTTTTGGTCTAGGCTGAAATGTCAAGTCTTATGAAAATTTAAAGAATATGGAACAAAGTGGTTTTGGAAAAGTAAAAAACCTGCATACTTCTCTCGCATGTGGACAGTAATGTGATAGAAAAAAGAGTAAAATCTGTTACTTAACTAACAATATTACAACGCCTACATTTTACATAAGTGAACTTTTCATTTTTGGACTAGAAAGAACTATAACACAACATAAAATGTTAATAACTTTCATTACGATGTAACGTGAGAATTTCAAGACGCACTTTATATATTTGTTATATAAAAAATATAGGTAATAAAACAAACATTGTCAGAAAATAAGGTTTTAGTTTTTATACATTTTAAAAGAAACTATGTGACCGTTTTTACATATCTGTAAAAATCTGCAGGAAATATGAAGTTACTAAATTTTGTCGTATAATTAATACGATTGATTATGTTGACGCATTAACCTCTGGTCAACCAAGTGAAAACTGTAAAATAATTACAAATTTTTTTCATTTAAACCATTTTTCTTTTGTTCAACAATATGCCACACATGAACTAAAAACTACCGTTGATAAAAAAAGATTGATCGCCTTGTGAAAATTTATTTTTAAATTAAGTTTCCCACAAGAATAATCTACATAGGGTAAATTAGTTGTTCATTCACTTGTAAATTAAATAACACAAATTAGACATTACAAATAATTGTACACAAGTATTAGGTTTGAGAGAAACTATTGCAGTTAATAATAAGCACATTTAAGTTCAATAGTTATGATTGTTTGAGACGATTGTTATTTTTGGAAAATGACTTCGACATGACAAAAAGTGTTCACTGCTCGTTTTTTTGGAATTGGAGGTCTTATTTTGTTTAGCATCAAGTTTATAACTACCAGAATTCTAGATTTTCATCTCCATTTCATTTCAGTCTATATAGCTTCTTGTCTTACTAACTTTCTAATTTGAAACCACGGCAACATTGTTAGGAGCATTTGATAAACGTCAATTTCTTGGCTAATTTGATTTTTTTTTACAGATCTGTTCGAATTGACCAATCCTAGATACTCAGTGTTTAATCATAGTGTAGTGATGTTCCACCAAGGGATCACCACAAATAACAAAAGGATCAATTTGGCAATCTGTCAATCATGGAAATTTTCTTCATGGATGGAAATTTTCGTTCAAAATTCTTCTATTTCAATCGGCAGCAACAATTTTCATTCTTTAATTTCAGCGCTATATTTACTTTCGTTAATCATTTTTTTTGGGCTAAATACTCTGTGCCATATTTTCTTGCGTCGTATCTTCATATAAATTCTAGAAATTTAAGTAAACCTAACAATCTTCATAGTGACAGAATCAATTATAAAGAAATATTTCCACAGCATATAGATGGAATATTTTGTGTAAGAAATTATGGCCTATATTGTTCTGGACTATACTTCACCGAAAAACGTGAATATAAAATATTCTTCAAAAAAAATATCTATGGCTATACCAGATCAAAAATGAGATATACAGAGTTAGCCCTGTATAAATGGAAAATTTTGACCGGAACGAATTCCATCGTAAAGTATAACCGTGTCTTACCTCAAATTTTTTATTCGCAGAATCATTTCCTTCCACTTTGAAGTAAACTNATCGTAAAGTATAACCGTGTCTTACCTCAAATTTTTTATTCGCAGAATCATTTCCTTCCACTTTGAAGTAAACTCCGTTTTTTTGGTGAGACATAGGAAAAAGTTTAATTGATTGGATCTACAGAATGTGATTTCGATTTTAGTGTCCCTCAGTGAAGCATAACTAACGAAAACATGAATGTGGAAAGAAATTTTCGTCAATGGAAAGAAAATACAGTATTCCAATGAAAAATTTTTTCATCAAAAAAATCCTACGGTAGAGCATATAAAAAGAGTTGCAAAAGACTGATTCCTTGGAAAGAATTTTACCACGGTGAACCTTAAGTCTAAGTCGCTATGAATTAGTTTTGATTGTCTCTTTTTGATGCAGATAACATAAAAAGTCCAATTTGAATTTTGAATTTCACTTTCAAAATTCTTTATCATCCTTGTGACCTAAGGTATAACTTAATTTAACTTAATAAACTAACTTTACAATATACTTAATAAATCATAGAAGACATCTAGCTCTGAAGAGCTCTCGATCATATTATGATGCCAAATTTTTGTCATTTTATTAATAACTGTGAAATTTTGAAAACATTCCTAACTCAAATACACACCATTAAAACAATAGATTTCATTTATTTTTGTACAAATTTGAATTTTTAATATATTAAAAATTCTTCATATATTTATAGCTTCATTATGGATTCATTTATACTTTTAATCCTATTACTTGTAGCAACAAGAGAAGGACGTTTCCAAATATTATTTGCAGATCGTTCAAAGAAATGCACTTTTTTATTTTCAAAATTTGCAATGTCAGTCCTTTCCGGCAGCTTCGTTCTACCCCTAACCGTGAGTATATCTTTATTCGTTAGTAATACAATGTTATAGTTTCCGGGATATTGTGATTTGTTCCTGAAAACAGACACTTAAATTTTAATATTTTATTGTANTACAATGTTATAGTTTCCGGGATATTGTGATTTGTTCCTGAAAACAGACACTTAAATTTTAATATTTTATTGTATAAGAATCCTTCCAACGTCACTTACGCCTCATCATTTTTTTCTATTGTACATGAAACAAAAAACGGTTGGTNGTATAAGAATCCTTCCAACGTCACTTACGCCTCATCATTTTTTTCTATTGTACATGAAACAAAAAACGGTTGGTCACGAGATCCAATATTTATTTCCAAGCCCTGTATAAAGAAAATAATTTATAGAAATAAATTAAATAAATTTTTTTAGAATTTGCTGTATTACTGATAATAATATTAAAACTATTACATCAAATAATCAATTTATATTAGATAAAACTAAAGTTTAAAAAATTTTAAAATAAAATACAAAATATTATAAAATATTTTGAAGTTAGGAGAGTAAACTATTCTCGGGATATTCCTAGTCAATATAAACTTGAAAAGATATGAAAATTTCTTATGATTGACCAATCATGCACAATTTGCAACTGACATAAACGAAGTTATAGNCTTGAAAAGATATGAAAATTTCTTATGATTGACCAATCATGCACAATTTGCAACTGACATAAACGAAGTTATAGAAAGAAACGGAGTTATAGAGTTTCAAAGAAAAGTGAATTAATTGTATTTTATGAAAATTAAAAATCGCTTATTGAAATTACTTAAACAAAAGTAATAGGTACCTCCATTTGAAAATTAACTTATCAAAGAAGAATTGATTTTTAAAATTTAATGAATCAATAATAATACTAAAGTACACTGTTTAANAGTACACTAATTACTACAAAATGAATTTGTCACATTTCAAGGATTTCATTTTTGATGTTAGATTCGAGTGATAAAAAATTTCCATTACATTTAATATTAGATCTAAATCTAAGTATAATTTCTATAAGAATCACGTTACGTGGGTGGTTGTATTGTAATTTGTAAATTATTGTAAATTATTAAATTTTAAGTATTATTACAATACATTTTTGTGTGTTCGACAAATACGCACTTTCGAAATCAATACGCGCGTATAATGCGGAAAAATGCGTTTTTGCATATTTTTGCGTATATTTCCGTCTTACGTATAATATCGTCATAAATGTGTGAGAAATTCAAAAATTCGAAATAATTATAATTAAATTTTTCTATAGTAGGTGACAATGTTCTGCATGTGATAAATAATCATACTAGACATTGCCGATTTGATAATTTCCTTCCTAAACTAATTGATTTTTTCAGCTGTTTAAACGAAAAGTGCTTTCCTTAACTAGTAGTCCATTGCTCAGTTTAGGTGAATGAATAAATAATTCAAACTGGAATAGAAATTTGAAACTAATTGAATTTAGAAGTTTTGAATTCGCGCTGAAAAAAAAATCAATCTGCAAGGAAAAATTATTCTACATTTTCAAATTCCCCACACTTTTTTTTAATTTACGCAATTATACGCAAATATACGCAGAAATTGAAATTCCAAAATGCGTAATTTTACGCACGCGATTTAACGCATTTTCACTGCGTACTGATTTTTCTGTTGTAAATCTCCATCTCTGAAGTAGTTCAGAGTTCGTTTCTTTGAATAAATACTTACGGTTTGTCCAACATAATCTTGAATTTTGATTGGCTGTTCATTAACTCCCGTCAAAGTATCATCAAAAGTTAAATTAAACTTGTCCCCTTGCTGTTGACTTTGTGGTACTTTAAATATTTCAGATGGGAACTCATCCCAAGTAACCCCGGTCACATTTGTAGAGTTATTTTTATACACAACTATTGTATCATTCAATGCTTTTGAAAATTCAATGAACTTCTTTAACTGATTACTTGGTACAGAATATTGTGTTGGGACAACAATATTTTGATTTTTGTCAATACTGTACTCGTTTTGGTTTATGTATAGCACTTTCAGAGTGTATGTAACGGGCCATTGATTTTCATTATATTCACCTACCTTGCAAGTAATAAGAGCATAATATTCCTGTCCGAAAAAAATTTTCATTATTTATTAGTAATAGGGACATCTTATGTAATTAATATAAAATTGTTATTCCAACTTCCAAATTTAACTAAAAAAATGTATATAAATAATGGTTTTTCGAAAAAAAAAAAATTTTTTTTTTCAATTTGGATTCAAAATACGATTTGTTAGGGTTTTATTTGGTCTCGTGCTTTTTGCTGTAAAAAGCAGGTGTCTTAAAATTAATTATCAAATTTCATCGTAGGAAAATTGTTTTTTGGGAGAAATTTTTTACAATTTCGGAAAGACTATCCAAAAATAGTGTAAGAAAGGAAAAAAATTAAGGGTTTACGATCACTAGAAAAAAAAAAGTTATTTTTTGAAATTGGAATTTTTGGATGTTCTTTTGAAATATCTTATAATATAAATATATATNAAAAAAAAAAGTTATTTTTTGAAATTGGAATTTTTGGATGTTCTTTTGAAATATCTTATAATATAAATATATATAAATATATCTGATAAATATCTCAATATAACATCAAAAAATTTAAATTTTCAAAAAATCATATCCTGTTTCTTCTAGTGATCGTAGAGTCTTGATGTTTTCACATTGTTACACTACACTAGATGGTGTTTCCGAAATTATTAAAAAATTTCCCTACGATGTAATTTAACCATTAATTCCATTAGTCCAAATGTTTCTTCTCTTATGCCTTTAAATTACTACCTAGACACACAGTTACGGTAATAAAATAATAATCTTTATCTTTGTTCATCAATTATTACAAATAATGATTACTTACCGGTAATTTGGTACAATTGAAAACGAAATCCTTAATACTTCGAATCTTGATTGTCCTAATAAAATCAGAATTCCACATATTTTTGTCCTTTTCTTCACATAACCCACCAATTNTTCGAATCTTGATTGTCCTAATAAAATCAGAATTCCACATATTTTTGTCCTTTTCTTCACATAACCCACCAATTAAGTTGACAAATTTGTTTAAGACAATCGGTTCCAGCTTCCGCCTACTCTTAACAACCACTAAATTTTTATTGTTTGATCCTATTTTGGATTCAAGTACAATCGTAAGACAGTCTCTGGAAACAATCAGTCGCGTAAACTTTTATATTAAATTCTGTATGAATTCTTTCAATCACAATACCTTAGTAATAATGTGACACCTTTTAAAAGACCCCTGTCATTAGATTTTATTTTGGAAAGATAAAGGTATTAAATTAATAAAATTTACTTCACAAACCGGAATTATGTTAATACCCAGATTCTTTTATTTCCATAATCCACAAAATTTTAAAATTTTCGACGAATTTTGACACACATTCATAATGTTTACTATTCAAATTAAAAAAAAAATCTAGTTTCAAGTCTAAGGTTATGATAATGCACGAAATCGAGTGATTTATGAATCGGTAAATATTTGAAAATCTTCGACGCACATTAATAATTTTTTCCTATTCAAATTGATTAAATTTTAATTTAAAGCCTGGGATCTTAATAATGTCAGAATCCGGGTATTATCTAAATTGAAAAAAAAAATTTTTGAAATTCCTGACAAAATTTTACATCCATTCCTAATTTTACCATCTGAAGATGTTATTTAGTTATTTTGAGCTTGTAATATAAAATTAGTTTCATAAACGTTTTACTTTTTTTTGACCATCACTATTTGGGGTAGTAAGGTATTATGCTTTAAACGTCACTTACCCATAATTTTCTTTTATTTTACATGGAACACGAAATGAGCATGATGTATAACCTCTTAAATCAATCTCCAATCCCTGTTTAAAGAAAATTAATATTTATTAGCAATAAATTAAATTAAATACTTCGAATTTCGTGTATCAGTGTTGAAAATAATATTAAATGAAATAATCAATTTTAAATATATAAACTGAAGTTTAAAATTGTTAAATGAAACATAAACAATTTTAATTTTAATTTGAAGACAATTTGAAGTTTGCCTAGTAAACAAATAAATTTTTTTAAATATATTCCTTGTCGGTATTAGCATAATTAGCTTGAAAGGATTTAAATTTCCATGATCAATTTCTTACCATCGTGGTTACAATAGTGTTTGAAACTGATACTTAATAATAAAGGTAAAGCAGGTAAAGTACAAGAAAATAATAATTGTGATTTATAAATAAAATCGCTTATTGAAATACTAGAATAATATAATAATAGAATAATAGAAGCAATAAGTATCGTCAGTAAGTATCTAGTACAGTGCACGACGTTTATAAGAGCATCCTTTATAAGAACATTCGGGTTATAAGAGCAGAGTTTTGCGGGTTTGGTTTGTTCTAATGCATTTAGCATGGGACATCAACACGTTATAAGAACAACGTATATAAGAGCAAAACGGTTATAAGAACTACCTTTCGCTGGGTAATTTTTGAAGCGGGAGTTGGATATAAGAGCAAAAGTCAAATCTTAAACAAAAATAATCTTTCTACATCTTCAATTTCTAAAAGTACCACTTGAAATCATTTCAGTTGAAATGTCGTTCTTGTAAAATCTTTACAAAACTTTAAATAAGAATTAAACAATTGCAATTTTTATCGAAATTGTCGACGATAGTTACAGATAATAATTTTATTTAAGATCTATACTATAGTACAGATTTTCTTTTTATAAATTTTGAAAAAAAAATTTTTTTTTGCCATATACTTTTTATAAGAACATCCTGCTCTTATAAGCGTTGTAAGAACAAACGGTTATAAGAGCAGCATTTCCAGGCGACGGAGAGCAGCTCTTATAATCGTCTACTCAGTTGCTCATTTGATAGTATACCTGCATCTGAAAATTTTCTCTTAAAAGAAGAAATAAATTTTAAAATTTTCTCTTAAAAAAAGAAATAAATTTTAAAATTTAATGAATCAACTATTACACTAAATACACTGTTTAATGAAAAATGAAATTCTCACATTTCAAAAATTTTTCTACTTGATGTTACAGTGATAAAAAATTTCCATTATTTACTTTTAATACAGTGTGTCTAGTAATTTAAAGGCATCAGGGAGGGTACTTGTAAGCCAATCCTCTTTGCTGTAGAAAGTAAGTGCCTTGAAATTACATCGTAGAAAAACTTGTTTTGTGAAAAATTTTAAATAGCTGCGGAAAGACTATCCAAAANGTGCCTTGAAATTACATCGTAGAAAAACTTGTTTTGTGAAAAATTTTAAATAGCTGCGGAAAGACTATCCAAAAGTAGGGTAACAAAGTGAAAACAACAAGAACCTGCAATTACTAGAAAAAAATTTATAATTTAAAAAAAATTTAGATTCTGGGATGTTATTTTCAGACATTGTACTAAGAGATGGGCGTTTCAAAAGAATAATCAAGGATTGCAATTTTCAAAAAATCATAATTTTTTTTCTCCTAGTAATCGTAGAACATTAATTTTTTTACTTTGTTACACTAATTTTGGATGGTCTTTCCAANATTTTTTTTCTCCTAGTAATCGTAGAACATTAATTTTTTTACTTTGTTACACTAATTTTGGATGGTCTTTCCAACACTGCGAAAACTTTATCCCAAAAAAATATTTTCCCTACGACGAAATTTGACTACTAATTTTTAGGCATCTACTTTTTCCAGGAAAGAGTATGGGGCCAAAAATCCCTTCAAATGAGCCTTTAAATTACTAGACAGATTGTATTAAGTTCTAAACGTTCTAATAATATACTTCTATAGGATTCACTTTATCTAGTTGGTTATAATGTTGAATACTTTTTTTTAATTTCAAATATTACAGTTCATCTTCCTATTGTCAATGTCCATCTATGAAGTAGTCCAGAGTTGGATTCCTTTAATAAACACTTACATCTTGTCCAACAAAATNTTGTCAATGTCCATCTATGAAGTAGTCCAGAGTTGGATTCCTTTAATAAACACTTACATCTTGTCCAACAAAATCTTGAATGTTGTTTGGATTTCCATTAATTCTTTTGAATTCCTCAACTCTGTAACTAAACTTGTTTCCCGCATCGAGTAATGTTTGCTTTACTTCAAATATTGGAGTTGGTAAATTATCCCAATTAAGCCCGGTCACATTTGTAGAATTATTCTTATATATTTTCATTGGAGTACTCCATTTACTTTCTGAACTACATTCTTCAATGAATTTTCCCAAAAATTCACTTCGTACTGTATATTCTGTTAGGAAATTTGCATCTTCCTTTCCATCAATAATATACATGTCTTTACTGTGAAATTTTACTTTCAGAGTGTATATAATTTTCCAATGACCATCACGTGTAGTCAAATGAATATAATAACTCTGCTCGAGAAAACATTCAATTCTTAAATAATAATAATCTTATGTAATTATGAAATGGTTTTCACTCTTCTGAATTTTACNGAGAAAACATTCAATTCTTAAATAATAATAATCTTATGTAATTATGAAATGGTTTTCACTCTTCTGAATTTTACTCAAAAAATTTTATACAAATAATACTTTTTCTTTAAAAAAAATTTTGTTTTTGTTTCATAATTTGGATTCATAATACGATCAGCTACAATTTTATGCTCTTTGTTCAGTTAATTACTCTGCTGGTATGCTTGGAGCGATTTATTTNTAATACGATCAGCTACAATTTTATGCTCTTTGTTCAGTTAATTACTCTGCTGGTATGCTTGGAGCGATTTATTTGTATTCTCGATACAAGTTTTTTCAAATAATGTGATAATTTTGAAAGCAATGTGTGATAATTGTGAAAATTTAAGTCAAGAGCATACAAAAGCACCAAATGGTCACTCAACATTTCCTTCGCATTCTCACATTTTGATATATTTTAATGCTTTTTTTTAGTTTTTAAAATTAATGTATTTTATTAAAATTTTCGAATTTTCATATCTATCAGGCTGAGGTTCAACCATTTAGGTAGAATTTCAGAAAAATATTTATGAGCAATTCACATTTATTTTTAAACTTTTCACAATTACACCATTGTTATCATAATTTACTTAAAATTTTGACATTTCACACAAAATCATTGTTAAAATAAGCGGACGTTATTGAACTGAAAAGAATTTCGCATATGAGGGAAAAAAAATTTTTTTTAAGTGATCTTAGTTTGCAGTTAAGATAGAAAACTATAACTTCGCAACAACATTACTAAAACTAATAAAACAGTGTGTCTAGTAATTTAAAGACATATTGGAAGGGACATCTGGTCTCATGCTTTTTGCTATAGAAAGCAGAGACCTTAAAATCAATTGGCAAATTTCATCGTAGGAAAAAATTTGATGAGAGAAAGTTTTTACAATTCCGTAAAGAGCATCCAAAAGTAGAGTAAGAAAGTAAAACAATTAAGGCTTAACGATCACTAGAAAAAAAAGTTATTTTTTGAAATTAGGATTTTTGGATGTTATTTTGAAATATCTTAGTACATCGTCTCAAAATAACATCAAAGAATTTAAATTTTCTAAAATTTATTACCTTTTTTTCCCTAGTGATCGTAGAGTCTTGATGTTTTCATTTTGTTACACTAACTTTAGATGGTCTTTCCGAAACTATTAAAAAATTTTCCCTACGATATAATTTTATCATTCATTTTAAGGCACCTATTTTTCTCTCCAGCAAAGATCATGGGGCCAAAAGTTCTTTCCCTTATGCCTTTAAATTACTAACTTAGACACTGCACGCTAATAAAATAATAAACTTCATCCTTGTTCATCAATTATTACAAATAATGATTACTTACCAATATGATACAATTCAATATGTAACCATCAATACTTTGAATCCTGATTGTCTTAATAAAGTCAGATTTCCACACATTTTTGTCCATTCGTTCACTTAAATCACCGTATGAGTTTACAAAATCAGGCAAGTCGGTCGGTTCCAGCTTCCGCCTACTCTTAACAACCATTAAATTTTTATTGTTTGATCCTATTTTGGATTCAAGTACAATCGTAAAGCCTCTGGAAATAATCAGTCGCGTAAACTTTTATATTAAATTCTGTAATGATTCTTCCAATCACAATACCTTACTAATAATGTGACACCTTTTAACAGACTCTTGTCATTAGATATTATTTTGGATAGATAATAATAAATAAAAATAAAGATATTAAATTAATAAAATTTAATTTTCAAACCGGAATTATGATAATAATCAGATTTATGTATTTTCAAAATCGACAAATATTTTAAAATTTTCGACGAATTTTGACACCCATTTTTTATTTTTACTATGCAAATTAAAAAAAAATTTAGATTCAAGCCCGGAGTTTTGATAATGCCCGAAATCTAATATTTTATGAATTGACAAATATTTGAAAATTTTTGAAGCACATTACTAATTTTTTCCTACCAAAATCTATTAACTTCTGATTTAAGCCCGGGATCTCAGTAATGTCAATAATACGGGTATTATCTAAATTATAAAAAAATATTTTGAAATTCCTGACAAAATTTTACACCCATTCCTAATTTTATCATCTGAAGATGTCAATAATAAATTCATGGAGAAATACAATGTTACTCTACTCAACGTTAACTGTTTATTTTGAGCTTCTAATATAAAATTATTTCCCCTTTCGTTTTTCTTTTTTTGACCATCACTATTATGGGTAGTAAGGTATTGTGATTCCAACGTCACTTACCTTAGATTTTTTTTTATTTTACATGGAACAAGAAATGGGCATGTAGAACTTCCTAAATCAATCTCCAATCCCTGTTGAAAGAAAATAAATAATTCTTAGTAATAATTTAAATTAAATACTTCGAATTTCGTGTATTACTGATGAAGATAATATTAAAATTACCACATAAAATAATTAATTTTTAATAGATAAACGGATGTTTTAAATTTTTTAATGAAATATGAACAATTTTTTACATAATTTGAAGTCTGACGAGCAAAAAAAAATTAATAAATTTTTCGTCGCGATTAGAATAATTAGTTTGAAAGGAATTAAATTTATATGATCTATTTCTTACCATTGACCAATCGTGCAGTTTTAAACTGATACTTAATGCAGCTAAAGTGAAAAAAATGTATAAATGTAATTTATAAAATAAAAAATTGCTTATTCAATCACTTAACAAGTATAGCCAATAAGTATCTAGTACCCAATCGCTCATTTGATAGTATATACCTACATCTGAAAATCTTCTCTTCAAAGGAAGAATCAATTTTAAAATTTAATGGGCCAACAATACACTTACTTATATACACTGTTTAATGCAAATTGAAATTCTCGCATAAGAATTTCCTGCTTGATGCTACAGTGATAAAAAATTTCCATTGTTTACTTTTAATACAGTGTGCCTAGTAATTTAAAGGCATAAGGGAAGAGACTTTTAACCCAATGCTCTTGCTGTAGAAAAATTTTATGAGTAACGGATAAACTAACCTAAAGCAGTAGTGTAACAAAGTGAAAACAACACAAGGCTACAATCACTAGAAAAAAAAGTTATATAAAAAAATGTTATTTTGAGACGATGTATTAAGAGATGGGTGTTTCAAAATCACAACCAAGGAGTGTATTTTCAAAAAAACCATAACTTGTTTTCTAGTGATCGTAGAACCTTAATCTTTTAACTTTGTTACACTAATTTTGGATGATCTGTCCGACACTGCGAATACTTTATCCCAAAAGAATTTTTCCTTACGACGAAATTTGATCACTAATTTTTAGGCATCTACTTTTTCCAGAAAAGAGTATGAGTCCAAAAATTTTTTCAAATGTGCCTTTAAATTATTAGACACACTGTATTAGTTCTAAATGTTCTAATAATATACTCCTATAGGATTCACTTTATCTGGTTGATTATAATGTTGAATACTTTTTTTTAATTTCAAATATTACAGTTCATCTTTCTATTGTCAATGTCCATCTCTGAAGTAGTTCAGAGTTGGTTTCCTTGAGTAAACACTTACATCTTGTCGAACATAATCTCCAATTTTGTTTGGCTTCCCATTATATGGAATGAAATCCTCAGAAGAAGTGTAATAAAACTTGTTTCCCGCTTCGAGTTGTCTTCTTACTGGTACTTGACCTATTTCAATTGGGACATTATCCCAATTAAGCCCGGTTGCATTTGTAGAATTCATATATATGTTCATTGTAAGACGATCGCGATTTATAGCATCAAATATTCTCATAATGAATTTTCCAACATCATGATATTTTACAAGATATTGTGTTAGGACTGTTGCTTTGTCCGTTTCATCAATGGTATACATGTCGACGGCTGTGCATTTCACTTTCAGAGTGTGTATAATTTCCCAAGGTTCATTACCATCTTTAGTCAAATGAATATAGTAATCCTGTACGAAAAAAAAATTCCGTTAGTAATAGTAATAATAATCTTATGTAATTATGAAATTGGTTTTCACTCTTCCGAATTTTACTTAAACAAATTTATACGAATCTTAATTTTTCTTAATTTTTTTTTTCATAATCTGGTATCATAACTTGGATCACATCATAATTTGGATTCATAATACGATCAGCTACAATTTTATGCTCTTTGTGCAGTTAATTGCTCAGCTGGAATGCTTGGAGCGCTTTATTTGTATTCTCGATACAAGTTTTTTCAAATATATTCACAAATGTGATAATTTTGAAAGCAATTTGTGGTAATTGTGAAAATTTAAGTCAAGAGCATACAAAAACCACTAAATGGTCACTCAACATTTCCCTCGGATTCTCACATTTTGATATATTTTTATGCTTTTTTTTTAGTTTTTAAAATTAATGTATTTTATTAAAATTTTCGAATTTTCATATCTATCAGGCTGAGGTTCAACCATTTAGGTAGGATTTCAGAAGAATATTTATGAGCAATGTAAACTTCAACTTTATTTTAAAACTTTTCACAATTACGTCATTATTACCACAAATTATCTTAGATTTTGACATTCCACATAAAATAATTTTTTAACATAACTAAAATCATTGTTAAAATAAGAGGACGTTTTGAACTGAAAAGAATTTCGCATATGAGGAAAAAAAATTTTTTTTAAGTGTTTTTAGTTTGCAGTTAAAATAGCAAATTATAACTTCACAACATTACTAAAACTAATAAAGGGTCATCATAGCTAATTGTGAAAATGTGGTAATTGTGAAAATTTTTTTTAAAATAGTGTTTAGTTTAAACTTTTGAGGGAATTTTTTTTTTGAAATTACATACAATGCATCGGTCTATTCTTGGGACAGTTAGAAATTTAAAAATTGTTATAAAACCTAACTTTAGATTGTCTTTCCGAAACTATTAAAACATTTTCCCTTGTACATTAAGGCACCTTGTTTTCTCTCCAGCAAAAATCATCGGGCCAAAAGTTCCTACCCTTATGCCTTTAAATTACTTACTTAGACACTGCACGCTAATAAAATAATAAACTTCTTCCTTGTTCATCAATTATTACAAATAATGATTACTTACCGGAAATTTGATACAATGCAATATGTAATCCTCACTACTTTGAATCCTGATTGTCTTAATAAAGTCAGATTTCCACACATTTCTGTCCATTCGTTCACATAAATCACCGTATGAGTTTACAAAATCAGGCAAGTCGGTCGGTGCCAGCTTCCGCCTACTCCTAACAACCACTAAATTTTTATTGTTTGATCCTATTTTGGATTCAAGTACAATCGAAAAGCCTCTGGAAATAATCAGTCGCGTAAACTTTTATATTAAATTCTGTAATAATTTTTCCAATCACAATACCTTACTAATAATGTGACACCTTTTAACAGACTCTTGTCATTAGATATTGTTATAACAATAATCTTAGATACACTCCAAACCTGTGATTAATCTCAAATAGTTTTTCCATATTTGTTATGTAGGTCATCTAAACCAAAAGTAATCAATAGTCATACCTTCAACAGCTTTGTCCTAATTTAATTCTACTAACATTGCTTTCTTTGAGTTTAGAAAGGAGTGAGAAACTAGGAGCAAGAAAGAAAGCATGTAGAATACTCCTGTTAAATATCCGCTTTCTTTGAGTTTAGAAAGGAGTGAGAAACGAGGAGTAAGAGAGAAAGCATGTAAAATACTCCTGTTATATATCCACTCAAAAGCAAATAAAATCCAATAATTTCCATCAATTTTAACTTTAATATAGTGACCCAGCACAGCTAAATCCATTGTATAACAGATATTATTTTGGATAGATAATAATAAATAAAGATAAAGATATTAAATTAATAAAATTTAGTTTACAAACCGNGTGGAGGTGGAGTTACAAGTAGAAGAAGAAGAACTTCTTGAGATTCATGCACCGGAAGATGAGGACTTCAAGAATCCGGAGGAGGAAAAGAAGTTGTTTCAGAGGAAAAAGTTCCCCTACTGTTACATCTGCTGGGACCCACATCATTTGTCAGTGGAGTGCGAGTTTTATGAAAAGAACACCAGAGACGAATATTACCGGAAATTAAGGAATTCAAACAGAGGGAGATACTTCGAGGAACATCCGGAAGATAAGAAGAGAGACCGTGACCGAAGGAACATGAAGTACTCAGCAAACAAAGCGAAGAGGATGAAGATG
The DNA here is from genome assembly GCA_002738285.1 of Holacanthella duospinosa. Lineage (NCBI taxonomy): Eukaryota > Metazoa > Arthropoda > Collembola > Poduromorpha > Neanuridae > Holacanthella > Holacanthella duospinosa. Next base: position 8,726 of record NIPM01000339.1, on the reverse strand, counting down.
GAAGAAGAAGATCAACACCCACCACAAGGGGGAGGGAGGAAGGTGTAGCGACTGGAGTCACTACAATAATTTAATTATTGATTTGATTATTATTACCTGACCAGGGAGACTACTCCCTGGTCAGTCTGTAATTACTTACCAAAGAGAGAGGACCTATTAAAAGATCACTCTCAGATTCCCTACCTTTCCCTCAATTATTTATGTGAGAATAGGATCTATCGTTCCCTTTTGACCTTTTAGGTCAGAGGATGAAGGGAACGGTGGATCCTACAGTACATTTTTGGTGGAGGGCGGAGGGCTGGAGGGGTGGAGGGATAAAATCTGGCCGGATAAATGGAGAGGTAGAGGAGTAGAGGGCAATTCTGCTCGGTGGAGAGCGGAGGGGTGGAGGGTTAAAGTTTATCTGGAGGGCTGAAGTCGATCTGGAGGGGTGGAGGTGTATTATTATCCGTGGAGGGCTCTTATGTTCAACGGAGGGCGAAAGGCTGGAGTCTTTTTATAGAGCAATAGAACCATTTTCAACTCGTAATTCTTGTACAATTCATTTATTTTGTTTTGGTTGTGTTTCGGTGTATTCAATATTTAATAAAGTAAACTTATTTAATCACAAGAACAGAATACTACTAAAGTGAAAAGGGAATCGATTAGAAATTAACCGAANTAAAGTAAACTTATTTAATCACAAGAACAGAATACTACTAAAGTGAAAAGGGAATCGATTAGAAATTAACCGAATATTATTGCGGGATGGATGGAATCCAGTAGGAGCTGTTGTAGGCGGACGCGGATAGGTCTTTGCTGAGTGGACTGGAAGCTGGAGGGGTCAACTTACCTTGAAGTGGTCTTTGCTGAATGGAGGTAGGAGGGGTGGAAGGAAAAAATTAGCTTGGAGAGGTGGAGGGGTCAATTCAGCTTGGAGGGGTGGAAAGGTCAATTTAGCTTGGAAGGCTGGAGGGGTGGAGGGGTCAATTTAGCTTGGAGGGGTGGAGGGGTCTTTGCTGACTGGAGGGCGGAGGGGTGGAGGGCCCATCCCGTGCCCATCTATAAATTAGAATAATTTGTTTGAAAGGAATTAAATTTATATGATCTATTTCTTACCATTGACCAATCGTGCAGTTTCAAAAGTGAAAAAAATGTATAAATGTAATTTATAAATTAAAAAATTGCTTATTCAATCACTTAAGTATAGTCAGTAAGTATCTAGTACCCAGTGATAAAAAATTTCCATTATTTACTTTTAATACAGTGTGTCTAGTAATTTAAAGGCATAAGGGAAGTTACTTTTGGTCCAATGGTCTTGCTGTAGAAAAATTTTAATAGTGACGGATAAACTAACCTAAAGCAGTGTAACAAAGTGAAAACAAAAGTTTACAATCACTAGAAAAAAAAGTTATATAAAATAAATTTTATTTTGAGACGATGTATTAAGAGATGATCGTTTCACTGTGAATAATTTATCCCAAAAGAATTTTTCCTTACGACGAAATCTGATCACTAATTTTTAGACATCTACTTTTTCCAGGAAAGAGTATGGGTCCAAAAATTTTTTCAAATGTGCCTTTAAATTATTAGACACACTGTATTAGTTCTAAATGTTCTAATAATATACTCCTATAGGATTCACTTTATCTGGTTGATTATAATGTTGAATACTTTTTTTTAATTTCAAATAATACAGTTCATCTTTCTATTGTCAATGTCCATCTCTGAAGTAGTTCAGAGTTGGTTTCCTTGAATAAACACTTACATCTTTTCCAACATAATTTTCAATTGGCTTCCCATCATTTGGAATGAAATGCTTAGAAAAAATGTAACGAAACTTGTTTCCCGTTTTGAGTTTTCTTACTGGTAATTGACCTATTTCAATTGGGACATTATCCCAATTAAGCCCCGTCTCTTTTATAGAATTTGTACAGTTGTTCGTTGTAATACGAATAATTTTAGCATCACATTTTTCTATAATGAATTTTCCAAAATGTTGACTTGGTACAAGATATTGTGTTAGGACTGTTGGGTTGTCCTTTTCATCAATAGTATACGTGTCGACGGCTGTGCATTTCACTTTCAGAGTGTGTATAATTTCCCAAGGTTCATTACCATCCTTAGTCAAATGAATATAGTAATTCTGTTCGAAAAAAAATTCCATTATTAAATAATAATAATAATAATCTTATGTAATTATGAAATTGGTTTTCACTCTTCCGAATTTTACTTAAACAAATTTATACGAATCTTAACTTTTCTTAATTTTTTTTTTCATAATCTGGTATCATAACTTGGATCACATCATAATTTGGATTCATAATACGATCAGCTACAATTTTATGCTCTTTGTGCAGTTAATTGCTCAGCTGGAATGCTTGGAGCGATTTATTTGTATTCTCGATACAAGTTTTTTCAAATATATTCACAAATGTGATAATTTTGAAAGCAATTTGTGGTAATTGTGAAAATTTAAGTCAAGAGCATACAGAAACCACCAAATGGTCACTCAACATTTCCTTCGCATTCTCACATTTTGATATATTTTTATGCTTTTTTTTTAGTTTTTAAAATTAATGTATTTTATTAAAATTTTCGAATTTTCATATCTATCAGGCTGAGGTTCAACCATTTAGGTAGGATTTCAGAAGAATATTTATGAGCAATGTAAACTTCAACTTTATTTTAAAACTTTTCACAATTACGTCATTATTACCACAAATTATCTTAGATTTTGACATTCCACATAAAATAATTTTTTAACATAACTAAAATCATTGTTAAAATAAGAGGACGTTTTGAACTGAAAAGAATTTNTCACCTTTCGCCAAAAATGACCAAGGTGACTTAATACGGACGTATAATCAAAAAGTGGAGGGAACTTAGCCAACATGCAACAAATCAACAACAGCTGAAAAGTTAGGGAGCGGGTTGGTATCAGTATTTATCTCATGTAATCACTACAGCAATCATTGATTGATTGATCATAGCAATAAGTAAATTAATCAGGAATTGAATTAACCTCAAAACTTAATAAGATCTTGAAAATAACTCACCTAAGGTTCGTTTTCATAAATTTCTGATAATGAATTTAATTTGTTCTTGACTCTGAAGATTAGTGTAATCATGAAATTCCTTATATTCAGAACTCAACACTGCAGTTTATGGGTAACAATAAATTTACATAAGAGTGCAACCGCTTTAAAAATCAGTGCTCAGTTGCATGCATTTCAATTCAGGTTACAAACTTTATTCTTAGCCAAGGACAGTGATGGTCCATCAGGAACTATTAAACTGTGGTGGTGAGTTCTGAGGGAAAACTTACATTAATAATCTAATCTTCAGAGTCCAAAATTAATTAAACTCATTATCAGAAATTTATGAAAACGCACCTTCTGTGGTTTATTTTCTAGATCATATTAAGTTTTGGGGTTAAACCAAATCCTGGTGAATTTAATTATCACTATGGATAAATTAATCAATGGTTAACCTAGTGATTACATGAAGTAAATACTGATTGCCCAACCCTCTCCCTTAAATTCTCAGCTGTTGTCGATTTGTTGCATGTTGGCTAAGTTCGCTCCACTTTTTGATTTTACGGGTGCATTAAGTCACCTTGGTCATTTTTAGGGAAAGGAGAAGAAAGCACTCTAAACTTTAATGTGGAACATACTGTACAAGTTTTCTCAAATATATTCACAATTGTGATAACTTTGAAAGCAATGTGTGGTAATTGTGAAAATTTAAGTCAAGAGCATACAAAAACCACTAAATGGTAACTCAACATTTCCTTCGCATTCTCACATTTTGATATATTTTTATGCTTTTTTTTTTAGTTTTTAAAATTAATGTATTTTATTAAAATTTTCGAATTTTCATATCTATCAGGCTGAGGTTCAACCATTTAGGTAGGATTTCAGAAAAATATTTATGAGCAATGTAAACTTCAACTTTATTTTTAAATTTTTCACAATTACGTCATTATTACCACAAATTATCTAAGATTTTGACATTCCACATAAAATAATTTTTTTTAAATAACTAAAATCATTGTCAAAATTTTTTTGCAGACATTTTTGAACTGAAAAGCATTTACCATATGAAGGAAAAATTTTTTTAGTGTTCTTAGTCTGCAGTTAAGATAATAGAATATTATAACTCCACAACAACATTATAAAAGCTAATATACAGTGAATAGAACTAGTTATCCAATTTTTACTACAAATAACTTCAATTTTGTTGATAACTATTTCAAATGTCCAGCTCTAAGGCTGGTTAGAAAAAATTTTCCTCTGAAGACATGTGATGACATTCGAGATAAACTAGGTAGAGTTTGCGTAGTGTGCATAAATAATGATTGCAGCAGAGTTAAGAATAAATTTATAAGGATTACTTCACCAAAATGCTACTTTGATTTATTCTACAAGTAATGCGAATTCTTAAGAAACTTACTTAGATCAAACCAAATTCAAATATAAAAATTTAAAAAATAGTTTTGGTTTTTGGAGATGACTCATCTTCATTTTAGTTTCAAGCATTCGAATCTCTCAACAAAACAATTAAGAATAATCTGTAGCTATCTCTACATCATGCCACCACTAATATTCGGGTGGATATTTCAGTGTTTCATTGTTGGACTCATTATGTGGTGTTTGCCTTTTAAAATCCCCAACTGAAAAAATTAATTTAAAAAAGACGAACAATAACTACAAATATTGGAATGGGTTCTTTTGCATTTTTCGAAAATTTTGTATTATTCTAGACTAAAGTGAATGATTCATTTATTTTTAATTTAATTTACAGGAAAATTATTCTTTTTCCCATACCAAAATTCAATCAGTATTTTGAAAATCATACTGTATCATGTCAAATTTATTAATGAGGATTAAAAAATAGTCGCGGGTTTGCATAATTTGGATATTAATTTGGCTGATATTGGCGTTGCGTTTAAGATTGGCTCTACGTAGGTATTTGTCGACTAGGTTAATTTTTTATACCAAAATAAATTTGAGATCTTTTGTTATTGTGCTTTATAAGCTCGAATTTGGAAGGCGTATTGCTCTGTAAACTTTAAAAAGCAGAAAACCTATACTTTTTTTCGTATAAATTACAAATGCATTGTCAACGACCGACCACTACTGATAGTGTTAACGGTTTCCATAGTGCTTAAAACGTATTGAAATTCTCTATCTCGAGATTTCAGATAGTTAAAACTATCCTGTTACTATTGTTAGAAAGGTAAGTGGACTCTCCCACTTCCTTTAAAACTTTTACCCTTTCTCCCCTTCCTCTACTACACATAAAAAGTAGACTCGTCGTCCTAAGCGTCCTTTTTTTCTCCTGAGGCGACGAGTCTAATCAGCAGCAGAGAAAAAGAGAATGGGAAGTCAGTCTCTTTCCGGCTGCTCCCAAATCATCATCTCATCCCTACCTTTCTTTTTTGTGAATTTGTTTTTGGATTTTGTTTTGGCTCTAGCCAATTTGGAAGGAGGTCAGAGGTCACAGGATCCTCGTCTACTTGGTAAGGTGATCCCTTCACCTCTGAATCCCATCCATTTCCCCATTTTTCCCTTTATTTTAATTAATATCCGATTTATCCCCAAACCCATCCAATTCCCAACCCAAACCCCGTCACTTCCCCGAACCTACCCAACAACCCCAACAATACCAATCCCATTCCCAAATCAATCAAAACCTCCCTAATTATCCCCAATTCCCCCGTAAGGCACCCTACTGTCTTACATAAGACGGCGAATTTAATTTTTTTTTTAGTTTTTCAGTTTATTCTAAATTTATTTTTACATTCCTTTGGAATCGGATCTTCAAATCCGGATTCCTTTCGTCGCAGGAGAGGACGACGACGGCTGCCTTCACCGCCAAGCCAGTCTCTCCAACATCAGAGAGTCGGAAGACTCTCAGGTTTGTTAAATTAACAAATATTTTTTTTAAGAATTTTTTTGGGTTTTTGTTTTATTTGTTTGTTTGTAGGGGCTTTTAAGCCCCATATTTCGTAGCGCTTAGCGCAAGAGTAATTTTTTTTTAATTTGGTCATTTTGTTTACGGGTTACGCCCGATTTTTCCAAAAAATTATTTTACATTAAAAAATTTATTTTTTCATAAGGTTGCCTTAGGGCTAACTTCACATAATCACTTTAGGAAAAATAAAAAATTTTAGGTTTTGTTTATTATTCATTAATTGGTTGCATATTTCATAATTCTTATTATATCCCACCCATATTGGCATTATCCCCGCGCATATTTTTTCCGATTTCGGGTTTTTTTTAACTCGATTTCGGAGTTGGAAAGTCAACAAGCTACAAAACACAACCCCGACCCAACCCGTCTACTGACATCTTTTGGCCAGCCAACTTTACCCTACGCATACCAAAATGTTCCAATTTCTTACCAACCCGCACCCATAATACTTGGGCATCCCTCCCAAGCATCCCGCATTTGACAAAAACCTCTAAAAGTCACAAATCAATTCACAATTCCCTCAAATTAATTCCCGAATCATTCTAATTAGTTACTTACCCTCCCAAAAAATTCCAAAAACCCAAAAATTTCCTAAGTTACATACTTTATCCAATTCCTTTCCAATTTTTTCACACTTTTACAAAAATTTTTCAAGTTAATCATTACAATACCCAATTTTCCGAACAAAACAATCAACATCCCTAATGGCTCACCGTACCCCAACCTCCCGCGCCACTAGCCCTATCGACCCTGTCTCCCCGTCCGCTGAAGAACGTGACCAATTGGGTGCACCATACTTACCCCGCTCAATGAGAGGAATTACTGAACCCCCTATCCCTATAAGTAGGGAACAGAGGGAGTTTTCGGTACCTCCTCGAGATTCACAAAACTACACACCTCACGTTCTCCAATGGAGAAACCCTGCACTGGCAGATATGTGGATGCAGGGAAGAACGGCTCAATCATCTTTTCGCCCCATTTCTCAACCCCTACCAATTACCGCTTCTATTTCAACCCAAACAACCCCGCCTCCTCAATCTACTACTCCATCCCCTCCCCACGAACGATCCCTAATTGATTTTCCCGAACCTAACTCTCGTATCCCGGAACCAGATATACACCCTACTCCTAACCGTCCCCTTCCCAATACCCAAACCAGAGACCGTAGAAATTTATCTTCCAATCTTCCCCGAAATAGTTCTTCTTCCCCGACCAATTTTCTAACTATTCCTACCCCACAACCCAAACGCCCCGACCTTAATATCAACAGTACTCTCCAATACCTTAGGAGATTCGATGGTTCTGGAGATCCTGAGGAATACTTCGAACGCCTCAATACTGATTTAGAATCCCTGGGTTACGACGAAAAATTTATCGTCAACAACTTTGACCGGTTGTTAGACGGTAATGCGAAAACCTGGTTCACTTCCAACTGGCCCAGTTACAAAACCCTCCTAGCTGACCCAACCAAATCCATTAAGGGAATTTGGAGAGCCATCGGAAGAGACTTCAAGGTATTTTTTGACCCAAAGTCCCGTTTGTCAGAGTTTCGTCGACAGAATCGGGAACTCACATACCAGCTAGGCGACGATGCTGAGACATACGTTGCCCGTAAAGTCAAATTTCTCAGCGCTATCAATCCCAAGATGACTGACGAGATGAAGGTCGAAAAGTTGTTGAAAGGGTGTTCCACTTCTATCCGGGAAGCCCTAGCCCTAGTCCCCATGGAATCCCCAGTCGAATTTTTGGCAAAACTTCGAAGGTACAACGAGGTACACAGTCCCAAATTGCCAAAAGTATCTCATCTCCTTAACCCCAAACATGAGCGGCCATCTCTTATGGAGATGGACATACAACCACCCTCCCAACTTCCCCGACCCCCCGATTTTCACCCAACTGCAGGTAAAACTCCTGATGGCAGATTTATCTGTCATCATTGTAAGAGAGTGGGTCATATAGAACGCCACTGCTTCAAAAAATACCCTCATCTCCAAACAACAACCAACCGCCCATATCCTAACTACCCAGCTCCACAATCACGTCCAAATAACCAACAGCCACGAATGAGACACCCTGCTCCCCTTTTCCCACCACATTCTACGCAAACATCCCAATCATACTATCAACCCATGCCCCAATACAACCCATATCAACCCTACCCACAAACCCCTTACCATTACCCACCTTACCCACCACAACAACAACCAATTCCAAACATACCCACATACCCCTCAAACCCAAATACCCATAAACCGTCGGAAAACTGACAAGCCTGGCGCAACAGGAGCGCCAGGCTTACCAGCTTTCCACCCTACCAAAAACCCGCAATAACACTCACACACTCAATCCCAATAATTCCAAACCAACAAGCCCCGAAATTTTTCAAACTACTGTACCCATACCCTCCTCTTGTGTCACTTCCCCGCACCTCCCTTTGTCATCCAAATCCCTCCTAAATAAAAGTATTCCACCCCTATTTCCAATTTTTCCGAAATTTACGTCCAAGACTTGCAAGCAACCGATTTTTCCGTTTGAGGTTGCAACATCCGTTTCCCGTATCCGAGCAACTCGAAGCGTCGGATACACCGGGATCCTTCCGGTTCTAGCCGGAGGACCATCCAGACCATTCCGATATGGTTTGTTCAAACCCCACAATTACAAAATCTTCCCCCACCTGTTCCTTTAATGAGTTTGTATTTCTCAGACTATAAGACTAAGGCCAAGTCTATAGTGCCAGAGAATCCTTGCAAGACAGACCCACCGATTTT